>JAVIAB010000099.1:12158369-12160869 GCA_032433765.1 Megaustenia siamemsis | reverse complement strand
AGAAAGAGAGAAAGAGAAATATATATTAAGAAAGAGAGAGAAGGAAGGCTAGAGAAAGAAAGAGAGATAAAGAGAGAGAGAGAGAGAAGAGAGAGAAAGATAGAGAGGGATATATATATATATATATATATATATATATATATATATATATATATATAAAGAAAGTGACAGAGAGAAAGATAAATAGAACAAGAAAGAGAGAAAAATAGAGAGGGGGAGAGAGATAAAGAGAAAGAGAGAGAAAGAGAAAGAGAGAAAATGAGAGAGAGAGAGAGTGAAAGAGAAAGCTAGAGAAAGAGAGACAAAAAGAAAGAGAGATAGAAAGAGAGAGTAAGATTCCCTCCCCTGCCATGCTAGGCGTATGGGGAATATGGTGTTAGTGACCGCATTTTTCTATGACCACGGCATATTTTTGGTGGGGTGGTCGGTATCACGCCAGGCCGCCTTTACTTCCTGAAAAATCGTTGGCACTCAATTTTAGAGGCTGGACAGGTCCTATAGCTTTGTCGATACGGAAATGTAAAAAATGGTCACGTCTGGGGATGGATCCCAGACCTATATGATGCGGAAGTGTGCACACTCAGCCACCGAGGATACAATAGAAATAGAGAAACAGAGAGAGAGACAGGAGAGACAGAGAGAGAGACAGAGAGAGAGACAGAGAGAGAGACAGAGTCATATAGAGAGACAGAGAGAGACAGAGATAGACAGAGAGAGATAACAAGAGACACAGAGAGAGACAGACAGAGAGAGAGACAGGAGAGACAGACAGAGAGAGAGACATAGAGAAAGACAGAGAGAGACAGAGTCATATAGAGAGACAGAGAGAGACAGAGATAGACAGAGAGAGTTAGCAAGAGACACAGAGAGAGAGAGACAGAGAGAGATAGCAAGAGACATATAGAGAGACAGAGAGAGAGACTGACAGAGAGAGATAGAAAGAGACATATAGAGAGACAGAGAGAGAGACAGACAGAGAGAGATAGAAAGAGACATATAGAGAGACAGAGAGAGACAGAGAGAGATAGCAAGAGACATATAGAGAGACAGAGAGAGACAGCAAGAGACATATAGAGAGACAGAGAGAGACTGAGTGATACAGAGAGAGAGACAGAGAGAGACAGAGAGAGACAGAGAGAGATAACAAGAGACATATAGAGAGACAGAGAGAGACAGAGAGAGATAGCAAGAGACATATAGAGAGACAGAGAGAGACAGAGAGAGACAGAGAGAGATAGCAAGAGACATATAGAGAGACAGAGAGAGACTGAGTGAGACAGAGAGAGACAGAGAGAGATAGCAAGAGACATATAGAGAGACAGAGAGAGATAGCAAGAGACATATAGAGAGACAGAGAGAGATAGCAAGAGACATATAGAGAGACAGAGAGAGATAGCAAGAGACATATAGAGAGACAGAGAGAGATAGCAAGAGACATATAGAGAGACAGAGAGAGACAGCAAGACACATATAGAGAGACAGAGAGAGACAGCAAGAGACATATAGAGAGACAGAGAGAGACTGAGTGAGACAGAGAGAGACAGAGAGAGACAGAGAGAGAGACAGAGAGAGACAGAGAGAGATAGCAAGAGACATATAGAGAGACAGAGAGAGACTGAGTGAGACAGAGAGAGACAGAGAGAGACAGAGAGAGAGACAGAGAGAGACAGAGAGAGATAGCAAGAGACATATAGAGAGACAGAGAGAGACAGCAAGACACATAAGAGAGACAGAGAGAGACTGAGTGAGACAGAGAGAGAGACAGAGAGAGACAGAGAGAGACAGAGAGAGACAGAGAGAGATAGCAAGAGACATATAGAGAGACAGAGAGAGATAGCAAGAGACATATAGAGAGACAGAGAGAGACAGAGAGAGACAGAGAGAGACAGAGAGAGATAGCAAGAGACATATAGAAAGACAGAGAGAGATAGCAAGAGACATATAGAGAGACAGAGAGAGATAGCAAGAGACATATAGAGAGACAGAGAGAGACAGAGAGAGACAGAGAGAAACAGAAACAGAGACAGATAGAGTCACAGATAGAGACAAAGAGCGAGACAAAGAGAGACAGAGAGAGACAGAAACACAGATAGAGACATAGGGCGAGACAAAGAGAGACAGAGAGACAGACTGAGACAGAGAGAGAGACAGGAGAGACAGACAGAGAAAGATAGCAAAGACATACACAGAGAGAGAGAGACAGATAACAGTGAAAGACAGATGCAGAGAGAGACATATAGAGACACTGAGAGAGACAGCGAGAGACAGGGAGATACAGGTAGAGAGAGAGACAGAGAGACAAGGAAAGACGGACAGAGAGAGAGAGAGAGAGAGAGAGAGAGACACAGAAAGAAACAGAGAGACATGAATAATACTATAAACGTATAAGAAGATAACAAGAGACATATAGAGAGACAGAGAGAGACAGAGAGAGATAGCAAGAGACATATAGAGAGACAGAGAGAGACAGAGAGAGACAGAGAGAGATAGCAAGAGACAT
>JAVIAB010000099.1:12065869-12153369 GCA_032433765.1 Megaustenia siamemsis | reverse complement strand
TTCACGAATAAATAGACGTAGAAATGTTAAAAGAGGAAATATGAGACTAAGAAAACAATAGATAGAACTGGGGCGACCTAACTTTATAGAGCAATAGATGTGTACTTCATTCTCGTTTATACTTTTGGTACATACATAATACGATTTCTAATCTTGTAGGAAGCCTCTACCAAACGGTTCCCACACTGCGGAAGTAATCATTAGAAAACTTTGCATATCACAAGTAGAGTTTCACATCATAAGGGTCAATAGCTTAAAACTACAACAGACAATAGCTTAAAACTAAAGAGATAATTGCTTAAAACTAATGAGATAATAGCTTAAAACTAAAGAGATAATAGCTTAAAACTAATGAGATAATAGCTTAAAACCACAAGAAACAATAGCTTAAAACTACAACAGACATTAGCTTGAAACTAAACAAATAACGGTGTAAAAACCACAAGAGACAATAACTTAAACTACAACAGACACTAGCTTAAAACTAGAGATAATAGCTTAAAACCACAAGAGACAATAGAGACAACTACACCAGACAATAGCTTAAAACTACACCAGACAATAGCTTAAAACTACACCAGACATTAGCTTAAAACTACACCAGACAATAGCTTAAAACTACACCAGACAATAACTTAAAACTACACCAGACAATAGCTTAAAACTACACCAGACAATAGCTTAAAACTAAAGAGATAATAGCTTAAAACTACACCAGACAATAGCTTAAAACTACACCAGACAATAGCTTAAAACTAAAGAGATAACAGCTTAAAACTACACCAGACAATAGCTTAAAACTACACCAGACAATAGCTTAAAACTAAAGAGATAATAGCTTAAAACTACACCAAACAATAGCTTAAAACTACACCAGATAATAGCTTAAAACTACACCAGACAATAGCTTAAAACTAAAGAGATAATAGCTTAAAACTACACCAGACAATAGCTTAAAACTACACCAGATAATAGCTTAAAAGTAAATAGATAATTAAAAAATTGTAAAAGCTCCCGTCACACCAAGTGGCGTATAGGAAATATGGTGTTAATGACCCTAAATTTTACAGACCGTCAGCACATGATTTTTGGGGTAATGTGGTCGGTATTACGCCCGTGCTGCTTTACTTTCCCAGAAAAAAATCCGGTACCCATTTAAGGTTGGGTGAACCCGAAAGCCGTATGTTGGGATAGAACCCTACCCCTTGTCCTTTGTTGTCCAGTTCACTAACCACTGAGCTATATTCGCGGCTCCCTACAAGAGACAATAGCTTAGAATTAAAAGATAAAATAGCTTAAAAACAAAACAAAAGGATAATAGCTGAAAACCAAAGAGATCTTCTTTTCCTTTCCTTCCTCATCTGCCTTTCAGCGTCGAGGGTAGATATAATTTGCGGTCTTTTGCTCTTCTGTTCGCCTCTGCTGCTGTTATTTTTCTTAGTGCTTCTAATATTCCATCGATCCATCTTTTTCGTGGTCGACCCTTGTGTCTGGTGTTCTCACAACGTTTGTTGAAGGCTCGTTGTGTTGTGTTTTGATCTTTCTGCCTTGTCACGTGGCCAAACCATTTTATCTGTTGTTTCCTTATATATTCTATGGCAGGGGGCTATTCCTAGCTTTTTTCTCAGTTCTTCATTTCTGATCTTATCTCTCAGACTGTTTCCTGTCATTCGTCTAACACATTTTATCTCTGTAGAGGTTATTTATCTTATTGTTCTTGCATCTAAGGTCCAGGTCTGGCATTGATAGCACAATGTAGGGATGAAGATTGTATTGTATAGTGCACGTTTTGCCTCCAGAGTTATTTCCTTGTTGGACAATAGTGGTGATAACTGTCCGATGATTTGACAAGCTTTGTTGCATCTTGATTCTATCTCTGCTGTTTGGGAATTATCGTTTGTCATTAAACTTCCTAGGTATTTGAATTTCACTACTTGTTTAAGTTGCCTGCCTTCTATAGTTATGTTGATGTTCTGTTTATTTTTGGCGACATTCATGACTTCTGTTTATAACTAAGGAGATAATAACTTTAAACTACAAGAGAAGCGACAGGAAATCAACGCTTAGGGTTCTCACGCTATAGAAGTAGCCTTGTAAAGAATTAACATTCTGCTACCAGATTTTTACGCCAGGAAAGAAAAGAACTTAAAATCACGAAAGAAGTTACACCAATCAATGCCCAAGGGTTCTCACCCTCTGGATGTAAACGGACCAAAACGTAGCATTCTGCTACCAGAGTTTTTACACTACAAGAAATAATAACGTTAAACAGGTGAAGCTAGGGAGCCGCGATAGCCCAGTGGTTAGATAACTGGACTACAAAGGATGAGTCGGGTTTGATGCAGATCGACGGCTTCCTGGTTCACCCAGCCTTAACTCTATCCGTACGTTTCGACGCACCATATGCCATGCCGATTTCGGTCATGTACGTTTAGCCGCACAGTGCATCACTCTCAATTTGATTTGTGTAAACTGTCATCAAACCATGTTATTTTTATATGTCTTGTATCATCTTGGTATTGGTGAAATCTAATTCATTGTTTAATTATCTAAAAATTCATTTATAACATATCAAGTGTTGAATCAATATAAACACGTAGATTAATATTGAAAAACATGAAACATTTGGTCTTTCATATTTCTACCGCTAAATTGATCAAATGTTTCCGTACTGAAAGAGTTAAATAGGTACCGGATTTTTTTGTGGATAAGTAATACGGCACGGGCGTAATACCGACCACATTACCTCAGAAATCATGAGCCGAAAGTCTATAAAAATGATGGTCACTAACACCATATTCCCTATACGCCACTTGGCGTGACGGGGGCACTTTACTTACTTTACTTTATGAACGCGCTCAATTGAACAAAATAGAAGATCGGGATGAACACTTTGTTGGTTTCTGGAACGAGGAGCTGAGCAGATATGGGAATACCCTGCATACCGTGAAACCATTCCGTTTTAAAGTCTAAATTTGCTTTCCCTAATAGTGTTTATCACTTGGTCCAAAGATTCATTCTTAATGATGTTTAGATAATAGTTTTTAGTTTCCTTGCATTTCTGCCTGTGAGAACACGTTCATAGATAGAACAATTGTCTTGAAGATCGAATCATTATAAATAGCAAGTGGGTGACAATGTAGTAAATAGTGGTACGTATAATATGTAAGATAGAAACTGAAATACGTGGTTTTGAAAGTGAAACTGGAATGAGTATAGTTTAATAAATAAACTGGAATGAGTATAGTTTAATAAATAAACTGGAATGAGTAAAGTTTAAGTAGAAAGCAGAATGAGTATAGTTTAATAAATAAACTGGAATGAGTAAAGTTTAAGAAGAAAGCAGAATGAGTATATTTTAATAAATAAACTGGAATGAGTATAGTTTAATAAATAAACTGGAATGAGTATAGTTTAAGAAGAAAGCAGAATGAGTATAGTTTAATAAATGAACTGGAATGAGTATAGTTTAATAAATGAACTGGAATGAGTATAGTTTAATAAATAAACTGGAATGAGTATAGTTTAATAAATGAACTGGAATGAGTATAGTTTACGAAGAAAGCAGAATGAGTATATTTTATTGAGTTATTTGCGGGTCATCATCATTGCACTCCGAACATGTCCATAGGTGTTCAGATCCTCTCCTTAGCAAGTCTCACAGTGTCCAGCCACTGACGACTCCAGTTCTATGTTGGTTGGTAAGTCTTCTTATACACCCACTAAGTTTCTCGTTTCTGGCTGTGCCCAACTTAACTCCCATCTCTTTCATCCGAAGGAGTGACGTGGACTCATGTGTCGAAGTCTTGTGCCCTTCCCACACCTCGGAGGACATTGATGATGTCCGCCCGATCCATTGGTTGACCGTCCTCAACAATAGCGCAGCTAGCCAACCTGTCCGCTCTTTCATTTCCCCGTACTCCCGCATGTCCAGGGACATAGACAAAGATAACCTTACGTATTTTTGACTTCTGTAATGACTCTACCCATTGCATGCGTACAGATCCCGCCTCCACTTTTCGTATCATGCTCGTCGAATTACTCAGTATACATGCGTGGGTGTAGTCTTGTGACTCTAACCATTTGAATGCCTTGGTCACTGCCATCACGCTACTCGTGGTCATAACGTATGCAACGCTGTCTTCCTTGACTATTCTGCCTGCCGAGCGTGATGTAAATGCCCAGGCATACTTTGGAGTCGCATTACCTCCGTCTGTACAGAGTATATTTTATGCAATACACGAATGATTATATCTGTAGCAAAAAATACTTGAATTAGTGTACATTAAATATATATATATATATATATATATATATATATATATATATATATATATATATGTATTTATAAATAAGAAAATTATATTAATAGTACATATATCTCTCTCTCTGCGATCAGGACTCAATCAGAGTAGGATTCCAGACTCTCACATGAAGTCAGCTGTCAGGCTAAGTGTGTTGATCGCCCCCACAGGCAGAACATCACAATTAGAATCTGCCAGATCCACTCTGATTCAACACCCGTTAAAACGTTGCACTGTGTTCTGCGCCAGTGGCCCAGTGCATCCGATTTCAGCCAGCATTTTATTCAAGTTTGCATTCCTTGGCCTTTGATTGTCCCCAATCTTCCTGTAAGGCAGCAGATTGTATTTTCTGTAGGGGAATTCTGCCCTTAGATGGTCGGCCCTCCCAGGTTTACGAGCACCATCTGCCCGAGTCACTAGAGGTGACTAACGCAGCCATGCACACACAAAGATATGAGGGACGAAGAGATAGAGGAAAGCAAAGAGATTTATTTAGAGTATATACTAATAAATAAACTACAATGAGTATAGTTTAAGAAAGAAAGTGGAATGAGTATAGTTTATGTAATAAACGAATGATATTACATCTATAGCAAAAATACTTGAATTAGTGTATATAAAAAAATATACATAAATAAGAAAGATACCGAAATACTCTTCCTCTTCTTCCCTTCCTCGTTTGCCTTTGAGCGTCGAGTGGAATGAAATGAGTATAGATAAGAAATACATGTACACACCGAATAATTAAATTGAACGGAAAGAAAATAAGACGAACACGGGCCTGATAAATAAGTTGAAGTATGTAAATTTAAATAAATTGAACATAAACATAGAACTTAATAATACATTAAATAGAGTACCCGCAGCGGATGATAATGGATCTGAAATTGGCATGTTGATAATAGTTTCGATAAATCTATTGACAGGAGGTTTTCATGTTTTTTATTTGCTTTTCACGATATTTTTTGTTTTTATCTGGAGATTTAGAAAAAACCTGGCACATAAACAGCTGAACAAACAGCCACAAATAAACAATTGGAACAAAGAGTTGTGAACAGTATGGGCAACAAGAATGGGTAAACAATGAAAATGTTTGCACAATGTTAGAACCAACAATTAATGATGGCTGCAGATCCTTACAGTCTGAAAAGGAAGGAAGGAAGGACGGAAGGAAAGTCGGAAAGCGACAGAGAGAGAGAGAGAAAGAAAGAAAGAAAAAAGAAAGAAAGAAAGAAAGAAAAGAAAAAACAGAGGAATAAAGGAAGGAAGGAAGGAAGGTCAGAAAGAAAGTAAGAAAGAAAGTCAAAAAAAAGAAAAAAGAGAAAGTCATAAGGAAGGAAGGAAAGAAAGAAAGAAAGAAAGAAAGAAAGAAAGAAAGAAAGAAAGAAAGAAAAAAAGAAAGAAAGAAAGGAAGGTCAGAAAGAAAGTCAGAAAGAAGGTCAAGAAAAAAGAAAGAAAGAAAGAAAGAAAGAAAGAAAGAAAGAAAGAAAGAAAAGAAAGAAAGAAAGAAAGAAAGAAAGAAAGAAAGAAAGAAAGAAAGAAAGGTCAGAAATAATAGACTTTCTGAAAGTCAAAAAAGAAAAAAACAGAAAGTATGAATGAAGGAAGGAAAGAATGAAAGTAAGAAAGGAATAAAGAAAGGAAGGTCAGAAAGAAAATCAGAAAGAAGGTCAAAAAAAGAAAAAAGAAAGAAAGAAAGAAAGGAAGGCCAAAAAGAAAGTCAGAAAGAAAGTCAAAAAAAGAAAGAAAAAAGAACGAAAGAATGAAGGAAGAGGAAAGAAAGAAATAAAGTGTAAAATTACCTACAATCAAGAACACATCAATGTTTAAACCAACAAGTTACAAATATCTACTCTCCTTTATTACAAAGACATAAACATAGAACTGTCACGTTGTAGACCATGCATAGTAAAATGCCATATCTACTCTCCTTTATTACAAAGACATAAATATAGAGCTGTCACGTTGTAGACTATGCATAGTAAAATGCCATATCTACTCTCCTTTATTACAAAGACATAAATATAGAACTGTCACGTTGTAGACTATGCATAGTAAAATGCCATATCTACTCAACCTTCCTATATGGTGCCGAAACATAGACATTAAATAAGAAAATGGAGCAGACAAACGTTGCCACTGAAACATGGATTTATCGAAAAAATGGGGAAAATTGGGTGGAAGGAAGATAAGACAAAACAAAGAAGTTCTAAATCAGCTGAAAATGGAAAAACAAATAAAGACATAGTAAATACAATTTGAAAAAGTGCTGTACACATTAATACATGATAAGAGACACATTAGTACATGATAAGAGACACATTAGTACATGATAAGAGAGAGACACATTAGAACATGATAAGAGACACATTAGTACATGATAAGAGACACATTAGTACATGATAAGAGACACATTAGTACATGATAAGAGACACATTAGTACATGATAAGAGAGAGACACATTAGAACATGATAAGAGACACATTAGTACATGATAAGAGACACATTAGTACATGATAAGAGACACATTAGAACATGATAAGAGACACATTAGTACATGATAAGAGACACATTAGTACATGATAAGAGACACATTAGTACATGATAAGAGACACATTAGTACATGATAAGAGACACATTAGAACATGATAAGAGAGAGACACATTAGTACATGATAAGAGACACATTAGTACATGATAAGAGACACATTAGTACATGATAAGAGACACATTAGTACATGATTAGAGACACATTAGAACATGATAAGAGACACATTAGAACATGATAAGAGACACATTAGTACATGATAAGAGACACATTAGTACATGATAAGAGACACATTAGTACATGATAAGAGACACATTAGAACATGATAAGAGAGAGACACATTAGTACATGATAAGAGACACATTAGTACATGATAAGAGAGAGACACATTAGTACATGATAAGAGACACATTAGTACATGATAAGAGGCACATTAGAACATGATAAGAGACACATTAGAACATGATAAGAGACACATTAGAACATGATAAGAGACACATTAGTACATGATAAGAGACACATTAGAACATGATAAGAGACACATTAGAACATGATAAGAGAGAGACACATTAGTACATGATAAGAGACACATTAGTACATGATAAGAGACACATTAGTACATGATAAGAGACACATTAGTACATGATAAGAGACACATTAGTACATGATAAGAGACACATTAGTACATGATAAGAGACACATTAGAACATGATAAGAGGCACATTAGAACATGATAAGAGACACATTAGTACATGATAAGAGACACATTAGAACATGATAAGAGACACATTAGAACATGATAAGAGAGAGACACATTAGTACATGATAAGAGACACATTAGTACATGATAAGAGACACATTAGTACATGATAAGAGACACATTAGTACATGATAAGAGGCACATTAGAACATGATAAGAGACACATTAGAACATGATAAGAGACACATTAGTACATGATAAGAGACACATTAGTACATGATAAGAGACACATTAGAACATGATAAGAGACACATTAGTACATGATAAGAGACACATTAGTACATGATAAGAGGCACATTAGTACATGATAAGAGACACATTAGTACATGATAAGAGAGAGACACATTAGTACATGATAAGAGACACATTAGTACATGATAAGAGAGAGACACATTAGTACATGATAAGAGACACATTAGTACATGATAAGAGACACATTAGTACATGATAAGAGACACATTAGAACATGATAAGAGACACATTAGAACATGATAAGAGAGAGACACATTAGTACATGATAAGAGACACATTAGTACATGATAAGAGACACATTAGTACATGATAAGAGACACATTAGTACATGATAAGAGACACATTAGAACATGATAAGAGACACATTAGTACATGATAAGAGACACATTAGTACATGATAAGAGACACATTAGTACATGATAAGAGACACATTAGAACATGATAAGAGACACATTAGTACATGATAAGAGACACATTAGTACATGATAAGAGGCACATTAGTACATGATAAGAGACACATTAGTACATGATAAGAGACACATTAGAACATGGTAAGAGACACATTAGTACATGATAAGAGACACATTAGTACATGATAAGAGAGAGACACATTAGTACATGATAAGAGACACATTAGTACATGATAAGAGAGAGACACATTAGTACATGATAAGAGGCACATTAGTACATGATAAGAGGCACATTAGTACATGATAAGAGAGAGACACATTAGTACATGATAAGAGGCACATTAGTACATGATAAGAGACACATTAGTACATGATAAGAGAGAGACACATTAGTACATGATAAGAGGCACATTAGTACATGATAAGAGACACATTAGTACATGATAAGAGAGAGACACATTAGTACATGATAAGAGGCACATTAGTACATGATAAGAGACACATTAGTACATGATAAGAGACACATTAGTACATGATAAGAGACACATTAGTACATGATAAGAGACACATTAGAACATGATAAGAGACACATTAGTACATGATAAGAGACACATTAGTACATGATAAGAGACACATTAGTACATGATAAGAGACACATTAGTACATGATAAGAGACACATTAGTACACGATAAGAGACACAGTACCCTAGTAAAAGTCATTTTGGAAGGGAAGGTACGAGGTAGACAAGCAGAGGCAGACCAAGGCTAAAGTGGATTGATAACATCATCATCATCATCAAGTACCAAGCCTGCTGGCGTAGGTGATCATGTCTCTCCACAACTTTCGATCTAGACAGTTATTGATCATTTCTGTTGTTGACCTGCCAAGCCATTCTCTTAAGCTGTCTGGTATTTCTCTTTGCTTCCCTCTATCTCTTCGTTCTTCAATTTTCCCAGTTGTTACAATATATTCCAGCTGTTCTCTTCTCATTACATGGCCAAAAAATGATGATTGTTTCTTCCTAATATTGGAAATTAGCTCTCTTTTTGCTTTGACCTCTTTCAAAACATGTTCATTACTCTTCTTAGCTGTCCATGGTATTCTCAACATTCTTCTGTAAAATCACATTTCTACAGACTCCAGTGATTTTCTTGTCTGTTGTGCTATTGTCCTTGATTCACACCCATATGTTAAGACTGGCTCTACATAACATTTAAGAACTCTTTTTCTCGTTTCTATTGTTTATCTTACTTAGAGAATGAATACATTCGCAAAGAGATACAACAAGCAATCGGAGTGCATGATGATCTTTTGACTATTGTGAAGAAACGTGAAATGAAATGGTTTGGTCACGTGTCTCAATCGTCAGGCCCAGCAAAGATCATTCTGTAAGGAGCTGTGAAAGTAGCGAGAAAGAAAGGTAAACACTTGATCTTTCAAGAACACACATTCGCTTTTAACACAGACAGGGGAAATAGTGTAGAGGTCAAGGCAAGACACGTTTCTTACAATTTGAAAACTAATTTAACTGCGGGGGCTTTGAGAAATGACAACCCGTTGTTGGTTTTTGTATTTGTGTATTTTTATAAAACTGAACAGTGCAATGAAGAAAATCTGGTCATGTTGTTTCATCATCATCATCATCATGTGCCATGTCGGTTGGCGTAGGCGATCATGTCCTTCCACAATCTTCTATTACAGTACATCGTATCAATTCTGTTGTTGACTGTTTTCCATGCCATGACACAAAGATATCCAGTATTTTCTCTCTTTGACGTCCATGATCTCTGTTTCCTTTTATTTTGCCAGTTGTAACCAAGTATTCCAACGTTCCTCTTCTCATGATGTGCTCGATAAATGTTGATTGTTTCTTTCTGATGTTTTTTAGGAGCTCTCTTTTGTGTTGGCCTCTTAGATAGCCTAGTATATTATCGCTATATAGTTGTATTGCATGTATATATATATGTATTTATATTGTGTCTATTATTCTATCGGAAGGCTTAATGAGACGCAACGTTGTCTCACTTTTGTTTTGTTCCTCACCTGTTGTTACCATCTATCTTTCTGTCTGTCTTGTCTGTCTTGTCTGCCTCGTCTGTCTCTGTCTGTCTGTCCTGTCTGCCTTTTCTGTCTTGTCTGTCCTGTCTGCCTTGTCTGTCTGTCTGTCTGTCCTGTCTGCCTTGTATGTCTTGTCTGTCCTGTCTGCCTCGTCTGTCTCTGTATGTCCTGTCTGCCTTTTCTGTCTTGTCTGTCCTGTCTGCCTTGTCTGTCTGTCTGTCCTGTCTGCCTTGTATGTCTTGTCTGTCCTGTCTGCCTTGTCTGTCTTGTCTGTCCTGTCTGTCTGTCCTGTCTGCCTTTTCTGTCTTGTCTGTCCTGTCTGCCTTGCCTGTCTGTCTGTCCTGTCTGCCTTGTATGTCTTGTCTGTCCTGTCTGCCTTGTCTGTCTGTCTGTCCTGTCTGCCTTTTCTGTCTTGTCTGTCCTGTCTGCCTTGTCTGTCTGTCTGTCTGTCTGTCCTGTCTGCCTTGTATGTCTTGTCTGTCTTGTCTGTCCTGTCTCCCTTGTCTGTCTGTCTGTCTGTCTGTCTGTCGACCTTTCGAGCCGTAGCCGGTCCATATGGCATAGACCCAGATACTCTTTCCCTGTTTCGAAATATACTTTCTAGACGTCTCAATCCTTGCAAAGATCTTTTTTTGAAATCTCGACATTTGTCTCTCTTCTATACAAGCATCTCCATCACACTGAGGGAGCCGATTCCTGCTGCTTTTGCCTCTCGGATCAATTGTTGCTACCATACCCATTCGTGGGGAATAGCTGGTCTCGAGACAAGACGCCGGCCTCGAGAAAGAAAGGTTGTGGGTTCAAATTATGGTTGTTTGGGATTTTTAATTATGATTTCTCTCTGCGGCAACCACCCCTGGTCTCAGCAGGGAGGTCCCAGCTTGAAACGTCAGTTACTCATCGACGGAAAAAAAATGAGTTCCTACGAAGTCGGAGTTATCTGCCTGTGCGGCGAGGGACCCATGTGCATACGGCTGCCAGAGAAAAACGGATTAACACTCAAAATACAGTTCCTAGTCTCTAGGGATTTCGTCATAGGTAAAAGCTGGCGAACTTTAAAATAAAAAATATATACCCATTCTTTTTTTTCCCTGTTGTGAATAATATTCATTCTGTCACAGTTAGTACAGAGTTGGAACGATGATCGTTCTAACGGTTGTTTTGTTGTTATGGCTATTCCTTTGTTTGGCAGTTTTAGTGATAGGTCTACGATGATTTGTCAAGTAGGGTAAAAGCAAAGAAACGCATATCATCATCATCATCATCAAGTACCGTGCATGCTGGCGTAAGTAATCATGTCTCTCCACAACTTTCGATCTCGACAGTTATTTATCATTTCCGTTGTTGACCTTCTGCCAAGCCATTCTCTTAAGCTGTCTGGTATCTTTTCTCTTTGCTTCCCTCTATCTCTTCGTCCCTCAATTTTCCCAGTTGTTACAATATATTCCAGTTGTTCTCTTCTCATTACATGGCCAAAAAATGATGATTGTGTCTTCCTAATTTTGGAAATTAGCTCTTTTGACTTTGGCCTCTTCCAGAACGTTTTCACTTCTAGAACGTTTTCACTTCCAGAACGTTTTCACTTCTAGAACGTTTTCACTTCCAGAACGTTTTCACTTCCAGAACGTTTTCACTTCTAGAACGTTTTCACTTCCAGAACGTTTTCACTTCCAGAACGTTTTCACTTCCAGAACGTTTTCACTTCCAGAACGTTTTCACTTCTAGAACGTATTCACTTCCAGAACGTTTTCACTTCTAGAACGTTTTCACTTCTATAACGTTTTCGCTTTAAGAACGTTTTCACTTCTAGAACGTTTTCACTTCCAGAACGTTTTCACTTCTAGAACGTTTTCACTTCTAGAACGTTTTCACTTCCAGAACGTTTTCACTTCTAGAACGTTTTCACTTCTAGAACGTTTTCACTTCTAGAACGTTTTCACTTCTAGAACGTTTTCACTTCTAGAACGTTTTCACTTCCAGAACGTTTTCAGTTCTAGAACGTTTTCACTTCCAGAACGTTTTCAATACTCTTCTTTGCTGTCCATATAAAACCATAAAAATGCACAGCTGTAGTAATGCTAATTGTAAAGAGAAATGTTAAAAAAATATATATAGAAAAAAAAAACAGACTGGTTAAAACTTTAGGTTGTAAGTGGACGTCCACTTTTTTATTCTATTTTTTTCTGTATATTTTTTATTTCTTAATTTCTCCTTATGATTTGTCAAGCCTTGTTGTATCTTGAGTCTAATTCATGCTGTTTGTGTTTTGTCGTGTCCTAATACTTCTGGAATCAAATTAACCAGCCTGACAAATCAAGTTTGTTTCGAAAAGGGAAGACAACCTCAGTACCTAAAGGCATGCTGAAGAAGACCAGATTGATGAATCAAGAAGTGTGCACAACTTGTTGTAAATAACGGCGCAATATAACTACGTTCATTTAACGCCCTTTTTAAGGCGTTAAGGGCGGAACTTTTATTTGTTTATTTTTTTTTACTTTTCTCAAGCATCGCATCTCACATTTAAGAAAGATCAATACATGTGAGATGCGACGCTTGAGAAAAGTAACAAACACAAGAAGAGATAGAATACCAAATGAAACCATAAGAAAAATAGTAGGAACAAAACCCTGCCAAGAATATATAAAACAACAACTTAAATGGTTGGGCCACTTCGTCAGAATGAATCCTCATCAATCACTTTTAAGGGCGTTCTTCTCGAGAGTGCATGGAAAAATACCAAGAGGAAGACCCAGAAGAAGATGGATAGATGCGGTGACAGAGACATGTAACAACAAAGGAAAATCACTAATTCAGACAGTTCGAGCAGCTCAAGAACGACAAATGATATAAACCACGACACCTTTTAGGTATCAGTGAGAAAGAGAAAAGAAGAAGATGGATAGATGCAGTGATAGAGACATGTAACAACAAAGGAAAATCACTAATTCAGACAGTTCGAGCAGCTCAAGAACGACAAATGATATAAACCACGACACCTTTTAGGTATCAGTGAGAAAGAGAAAAGAAGAAGATGGATAGATGCAGTGATAGAGACATGTAACAACAAAGGAAAATCACTAATTCAGACAGTTCGAGCAGCCCAAGAACGACAAATGATATAAACCACGACACCTTTTAGGTATCAGTGAGAAAGAGAAAAGAAGAAGGGCGGAACAAAGAGAGCTAATTGTTGCGTGACCTCATGTGGAAGGGAAGAAAAATAATAGAACAGTTTTTTTTTTGCCCTCCCTTGTTTGACATTAGCTGCAAACATAAAAATAGATACATATTGAAATGAATATATATTTTTATCAATTTAAATCCTATTTACATTATTTCAATGTCAATGAACTCAGTTTCGTAAACGTAATGATGAATTCAGTAATTATTTCGAAACATTTGCACATATAATTCCATTAACATTCCAACAATGCAAATAATTCGCTTCCTGAAAATTAAATTATAACCACGCACTTACTTCACATTTCATTAATCACAGATGCATTTCAACACGTTTACAACCATTTAAATAATTAGATAGGGTATTAAGTTTTAATTGAGGATATAGGATATCGATGTTTTGAAGGCGTAGAAGTGGTGTTTCCAACAAGAATGGATAATATATAGTTGATTATTCGGAATAATTGTGACCAGTGCATGATGGTTAATTAGCAAATTCGATTACTCAAAGACTGACTTACTGTTAAGAAAGTAGAGTAAAGATACCCGTCACGCCAAGTGACGTATAGGGAATATGGTGTTAGTGACCATCGATTTTACAGACCTTCGACACATGATTTTTGGGGTAATGTGGTCGGTATTACACCCGTAATACATGCAGAATAGCTCAGACCAAAATAGCATTTCAGAAAATGAAAAATATATTATGCAACAAATCTATGTCAATAGAAATGAGAAAGAGAGTTCATCGGTGCTATATAGAACCAATTCTGACCTATGGAAGCGAATCGTGGACAATAGACAAACAAATGAAAAGACGATTAGAGGCCACAGAGATGTGATTTTTCAGAAGAATGTTGAAAGTTCCCTGGACAGCTAAAAAGACCCATGAGGAAGTTCTCAAAGAGGCCTACACAAAAAGGCAGCTCCTAAAAAAAAACATCAGAAAGAAGCAATCAACATTTTTCGGGCACATCATGAGAAGAAGAAAGTTGGAATACTTGGTTACAACTGGCAAAATAAAAGGAAAGAGAGATCGCGGACGACAAAGAGAGAAAATACTGGATAGCTTGGTGTAAAACAGTCAACAACAGAACGCATATGATGCACTGTGGATAGAAGATTGTGGAGGGACATGATCGCCTACGCCAACCGGTATGACACATGATGATGATGATTGAGCCCGTGCCGCTTTAATTTCCCAGAAAAAAATTCCGTACCCATTTAAGGCTGGGTGAACCCGGAAGCCGTCGGTTGGGATCAAACCCTACCTCTTGTCGTTTGTAGTCCAGTTCACTAACCACTGAGCTATTGCGGCTCACATTATTAAGAAAAAAGACTTTACCACAATGCTTAATAAAGACAAGTGGAACAATATTCTATCTATCTAGCTATCTTCCTTTCGAGCCGAAGACGGTACATAGGGCAGAACCACAATCTCAAAAACAGAAACCTTGCGTGAAAAATGGAACATATTGCAGAGATCACTGCTTCTAAAATCTATGGTTCTCTTTCCATAACAATACTTTTTACAATGACAACTTGTCAAGCCATCGATCAACCTCCTTAGTCGCCTCTTACGACATGCCTGGAAGGTCACAGTGTCACTATTCATTACTTCCCTCATAACGAGGCCCCGGTAACACACGGGAGGGAACAATATTAAAACAGGTAAATGAATTTAAATACCCGGGAACATTGTTAACCTCATACGGATGGTGTACAACAGAGGTGAGATGCAGAATGGTTCAGGAAAAAGCAGCTTTCCAAAAAATCAGAAAGATACTGTGCAATCCATTTTTGACAATAGAATCAAGAAAAAGAGTTCTTAAATGTTATATAGAGCCAGTCTTAACATCTGGATGTAAATCATGGACAATAGGACAACAGACAAGAAAATCACTGGAGGCTGTAGAAAAATTTAAATAATTTCGGGTACATCATAAGAAGAAGACATTGTAAATACTTGGTTACAACTGGTAAAATACAAGGCAAGAAAGATCGCGAACATCAAAGAGCAAAGGTATCAGATAGCTTGTTGTCGTGGCATGGTAAACAGTCAACAACAGAAATGATACCATAAATTAAGTCAGCTAATTGTGGAGGGACATTATCGCCTATGCCAGAGGTATGGCACATGATGATGTGTTACGTTGTTTATTACATGATGCTGCGACACCTGCTCTTTTTGGACCAGAAACACCCGACTTCGATATGGAATATCATGGTGCCTTCCATCTTCGATCTCTACTCCTTGGCCAGACTTTATATATATATAAACGCCAAATCCAGAGAAATTATTAGTTTTTATCAGCTATATTTCACCGTAAACAGTCAGCAATGGTTCGCTCACGGCATTCAGCCTAAGCACTGCCCGGCAACCTGGCATCAAACCAGCATGAAATATATTATTCTGAAGTCGGATATGTCGGATCGGAAGTCACTGATATCATACGCAACACCACGACACAATGCAAAATAACGTTCTTTTAAAAGGAATTGAGGGTAATACTCGACAAAAAAATACCCGGCAAAATAAAAGGAAAGAGAGATCGCGGACGACAAAGAGAGAAAATACTGGATAGCTTGGTGTCATGGCATGGAAAACAGTCAACAACAGAACTGATACGATGCACTGTAGATAGAAGATTGTGGAGGGACATGATCACCTACGCCAACCGGTAAGACACATGATGATGAGGGTAATACAAGACAGGCTCTTTTTTGAAAGCCCCAGAGTAAGAAACAAAGAGGTAGACCAAACTATTCATGGAGAAGACGGAAGGAAACAGATATGAAGATGAGGAAGACATTGAGTTATCTTATAAAACTGGCAATAAACAGCTCGGCTTGAAACATGTTTTTTGAAGACAAGAAAACAGAACAGAAAATTGAAGCCTTTGAAATGTTGATTTATAGAAGAATAGGTAGAATTGGATGGAAAGAAAAGAAAGCAAACGATGAAGTTTTAAAATAACTAAAAATAAAAAGAGAACTGCTGAACACAATTAAGACAAGACAAATTAAATTTTTGGGGCACGTTAAAAGACACAACAGCCTATTAAAAGTAATATTGGAAGGGAAAATACAAGGTAAAAGAGGCAGAGGTAGACCAAGACTAACATGGACGAGTAACATCAAAAGATGGACAAGTCAATCTATGTCAGCCTGCACCATCAAAGCAAGAAACAGAGTAGAATGGCGATCCATGGTAGCCAACCTTCGTTGCGTAGAGGGCACACGATGATGATGATGCTGACTCCACAAGGAGCTGAAAGGAAGAAGAAATAGAAAGCAGAAGGAGAAGACAACGATAAAAAAAAGAAGGGATATTGACTAAGTAGAGTGATCAGCTAGCAAGTACAAACAATTATTTTCCTTCTGTAGGAGACTGCAAACAAAAAGATGACAAATGTACACACTAGAAAGCTACGAAACTAAATTTCAAGTTACAAGAAATGTAAATATTTTCCTACAATAAACAAAATGAAGAGTTGCAGGTAAACACGTTCAGATTTGTTCAGGCCTGAATGTGAACTCACGGCTTGTAGTATTAAACACAAAGTGGCATTTTAATGATGGCACTAAAGACGTGGGGACGTTAACGGGTGGAGATGAAGTGAGTCTGTCGTACTTTTAAAGGCGAAATGTTTTGGAGTTTGGGTCTAATTTGTGACACCACACAGTTTATGACATTGAAGTTTGTAACACTACACCGTTTGTGACATTGAAGTTTGTGACACCACACAGTTTGTGACAAGAAAGTTTGTGACGCTACAGAGTTTGTGACATCGAAGTTTGGGAAACCATACGCTTTGTGACATCAAAGTTTGGGAAACCACATGGTTTGTGACAGCGAAGTTTGGGACACCACACAGTTTGTGACATCACATTTTGTGACATCCCACAATTTGTGACATCAACGTTTGCGACACTACACGGTTTGTGACACCACACAGTTTGTGACATCAAAGATTGTGACACTACACGGTTTGTGACACTGCACGGTTTGTGACACCACACGGTTTGTGACACTTCACAGTTTGTGACACTACACAGTTTGTGACACCACACAGTTTGTGACACCACACGGTTTGTGACACCGTACAGTTTGTAACACCACACGGTTTGTGACACCACACGGTTTGTGACACTACAAAGTTTGTGACATCAAAGTAAGTGACACTACACGGTTTGTGACACTACACAGTTTGTGACATCAAAGTTTGTGACACTACACTGTTTGTGACATCACAGTTTGTGATACCAAACGGTTTGAAACATCAAAGGAAGTGACACCACTCGGTTTGTGACACTACACAGTCTGTGACATCAAATTTTGTGACACCTCACGCTTTGTGACATCACAGTTTGTGACACTACACAGTCTGTGACATCAAAGTTTGTGACACCACACAGTTTGTGACATCAAAGTTTGTGACATCAAAGTTTGTGACACCACACAGTTTGTGACACCACACAGTTTGTTACACCATACAGGATGTGACATCAAAGTTTGTGACATCGGCCATTGTGACGGAAGACAGAAAACAGCCTGAGAGTTCAGATAAAAGGAAGGGATAAATTAAGGAACATAATTGGAATTATTCCAATTGTTGACTACATAGAGATACAACAGATAATATGGCTTGGCATGTGATATGAGAAAAAACAAAAATGATATCTGTAGGATTACCAGATTATTAAAGTTTAATGAAGAAAAATATAGCAAAATGGAAACAAATTATAAGTTTGGTTCTTTACGTTATGAGTAAGTGAGTGAAGTAAAGTGCCCAGTCACGCCAAGTGGCGTATAGGGAATATGGTGTTAGTGACCAAAAATTTAACAGACCTTTGGCACATGATTTTTGAGGTAATGTGGTCAGTATTACGCCCGCACCGCTTTACTTTCCAGAAAAAAATTCCGGTACCCATTAAAGGCTGGGTGAACCCGGAGGCCGTCGGTTGGGATCGAACCCTACCCCTTGTCCTTTGTAGTCCAGTTCACTAACCACTGAGCTATGTCGGCTCATTTACGTTATAAGTGGACGACACAAATTAGAGAAACGTTTCGGCTCAATAGGCCTTCAGCAGGAACAAACAAACAACACACACACAGAGAAATGTATTTAAAATAAAATGCAATTTAAAAAAAGAATAATATCAAACTTGAATGAGAAATAAAAACAAGAATAAAATGTCTTCCTTGTAAACTGTACGGTGGTCAGAAGAAAAATGAACGTTAGTGCGCATGGAGTACGTGTGCGTGTACCCAAGTGAAAATGTAGGCACATATCACACATATCCAGAAGTTCTCATAGACAGGTCCGTGAGCATTCACGAAGTGCAAAGAACAGACAAGAAACATACAAAGTACCCGAGGGAAGGAAAGATTGAGATGTCCCAGAGTGGGGTAGGAGATATAGGAGACAGCCGGCTTGTTACAGGAGCTACTGAGTTAAGTGCTCTGTGCACACCGTGAGCTGTGCGTTTCATCTGTCTTTTTTTTATCGGGTGTTTCGATATTCCGATTGTTTACGATGAATGATGATATCGTATGATGGAGAACAGATGGCTGTGTTCACTTTCTGTGCGGTTTCGCCTTATTTCTTTTGGCGTGTGCTGAGACTGCTATGATGGGGACTACAGCTACCTTTCTTTGTTTGGGAGATGAGATAGTAATTCGCATGATTCCACTGACACAGGCGGTTGAGCAATTATGGATTTTAATTCGTTTGCAGTGATACCGGGGCCTTCCATAACCCTAACCATATAGGGGACAGTCGAAGTATTGCAGTGTGGACTAGTAGAGGAGAAATGTGTATATTTCCCTCTTTACTATAACCTCGCATTTATATGTATTTTTAGAGACGAAGGCGCGCCTCACAGCACCAGAGCTGGAAGTTGTCAGCTGCCCACAGCTGATGGTTGCGCCAGGATCGGTAAACCAGAACCATCCAGACCCTGCTCCACCTCTCTGTGGTGCCTTTAGTAACGGACTAACCTGTCTAGTCTGGCCAAGCGAGTAGGGATCGAAGAAGGAAGACAACCCGGTACTCAAAAATGTCATGCTGAAGTCGGATGTGTTGGGCCGAAAGGCGAAAATATCACAGTTATACTGCAAACCACAACACAACATAGACACGCCCACTTAACGTCCCTTTAAGGGCGGATGATGAAGAGGTGTACTCCTTTAGTCATCGGGCGAACGCAAGCAAGCACACATATGTATTTATACTCACTTCTTTGCTTTAACCCTACCATTGAAGATATTCTGCTTTTACAATGTATCCTGCATGTATCCTCCAATCATCATCATATCGCCGTGAATCATGGACAATAACGCAAACAACAATGAAGACAATTGTCCTTTAGAAACAAAATGATACATACAAATCTTAACGTTAAGATACCCTTTATGATGAAAAGGAGCAATGAAGAAATATTAAAAGACCTAAACATTGAAAAGAGTTGACTTATAAACATCTATCAGGGAGGGAACTGGGTGGTCTCGAGGCAAGACGCCGGCCTACGGACAAAGAGGTTGTGGGTTCAAATCCCGTCTTGTTGGGATTTTTATTTATGATTTCTCTCTGCGGCAACCACCCTCGGTCTCAACAGCGAGGCCCGGCTTAAGAAGTCAATTACTCATCGACGGAAAAATATGAGTACCTCCTAAGGTGGAGTTATTTGCCTGTGCGGAGAAGAACCCCTGTACACATGGCTGCCAGGGAAAAATGGATTCACATGCAAAATTCAGTTTCTAGTTTCTAGGGACTTCGTCAGAGGTGAAAAGCTGGCGAACGAAAAAAAAAAGTTCTCTCAGGGGAAATTAAAATAGTATAGTCACATCAAAGGACACAGCGGCCTTGAAATAAATATATTCTGAGGCCCGGTCCCTGGGCTCAGGAGTATAACACGAAGAAGTTGGTTCCAAGACATTAAGGAGACCTTGACTATAGCAGCAGAAGAAGTAGGAGTTTTCCCTAGAGACAGAGATTCTTTCAGACGGGCTGTGGTGAATGTAACGGTCTGTGGGAGATCTGACTAGAGACAGATTCTTTCAGACGGGCTGTGGTGAATGTAACGGTCTGTGGGAGATCTGGCTAGAGACAGAGATTATTTTGGACAGGCTGTGGTGAATGTAACGGTCTGTGGGAGATCTGACTAGAGACAGAGATTATTTTGGACAGGCTGTGGTGAATGTAACGTTCTGTGGGAGATCTGGCTAGAGACAGAGATTATTTTGGACAGGCTGTGGTGAATGTAACGTTCTGTGGGAGATCTGACTAGAGACAGAGATTATTTTGGACAGGCTGTGGTGAATGTAACGGTCTGTGGGAGATCTGACTAGAGACAGAGATTATTTTGGACAGGCTGTGGTGAATGTAACGTTCTGTGGGAGATCTGGCTAGAGACAGAGATTATTTTGGACAGGCTGTGGTGAATGTAACGTTCTGTGGGAGATCTGGCTAGAGACAGAGATTATTTTGGACAGGCTGTGGTGAATGTAACGTTCTGTGGGAGATCTGGCTAGATATAGATATTCTTTCAGACGGGCTGTGGTGAATGGAACGTTCTGTGAGAGATCTGGCTAGAGACAGAGATTCTTTCAGACGGGCTGTGGTGAATGTAACGTTCTGTGAGAGATCTGGCTAGAGACAGAGATTCTTTCAGACGGGCTGTGGTGAATGTAACGTTCTGTGAGAGATCTGACTAGAGACAGAGATTCTTTCAGACGGGCTGTGGTGAATGCAACGTTCTGTGAGAGATCTGGCTAGAGACAGATATTCTTTCAGACAGGCTGTGGTGAATGTAACGTTCTGAGGGAGATCTGGCTAGAGACAGATATTCTTTCAGACGGGCTGTGGTGAATGTGACATTTTCTAAATGACATGCCACCTGATGATGATTAAACATCCACTTCCTACCATATATTTACCTCCTGGCATCAAATGTTAAAAATAAACGCCACACTAAATTATTCTACTATTTTCTGACAAACTATCCTCTTTTTTTTCTTCATTTGTTAACTCTAGATCATTCGAGCCATCAACAAACGCAACATGAACACCAGATCCAAGAGCCGGCCACAAAAAAAGATGGGAATATTAGAAGCCCTAGGAAACATAACAACAAGAGAGACAACTAGAAAAAGTGGAAAAGCAAATTATATGATCATTGGATGATGAAGGGAAGAAGAAGATTGTGTGAATAAGTTAAAGGGATACGAGAGGAACATAAGAAGAGGTGATAAGTCATATAATGAGGTAAGAAGGTCAGTGCTTCCTTTTTTCTGTTACTAACACCTCCATCTCAGTAAGTGAGGGTACCTATTTTAAATATAATCTAGTTAATTTAGGATTTAATCAACACTTAAAATCAAGTCAGCAGCCTAACCACTGCGCTACATTCGATCTCCAACAGGAATTTTTTCTTATATGAAAACGAAATAAAGAGCAATTAAATAATATATCTCCATGAAATTAAATATTAAAAAGTACAACAATTCCATTTCGAATACAAATAAAATAAAGCATTCTTAAAGTAGGTAAAATATTACAAATTGCGCAAAATATCCACAAGAAAATGCAAAACTCACATCGCCGACTTCACGTTTGCGAAAAATTAAAACCTCTAAATTCGTCACGTATAAACAGGGATACCTGTTAAAGTGTACCAAAGGTATATATTTAGCAAAATAAATATACGCGTTTGAGTTTCTCAGTCAAAACCCGAACCACATAGCGAGGTTTTAAACTCCTCCCGGATTCGAGAGACATTTATAAATGTGTCGCTGTGACCATACAAATGTTTGCAAAGCTACTCAGTCGGAACATTGACTGCGTGTTATGATAAGATTACCCATTCTGAACTTGGAGGAGTTCATTCAGGCGTGGAAAATAAAAAAGAAAAGTATAAAAAAAATAGACAGGTATAGCTTCCCTTTATTTCGATCTTTATAATATGAAAGGGATAGTGAATCAGCCGGTTTGGCTGAAATGGTCGCATGTTTGGTATCTAGGATACGACTGTCGTTCATAGGATACAGTGGTTCTCAGCCCTTTTTTTCAATTCTATAGTTGGGATTTAGTATTTTTGATATTATTATATGTGCATATAAAAAAGACCACAATGAACGTTGTTAACCTCAGACGGAAGATGTACAAAAGAGGTGAGATGCAGAATGGCTCAGGCAAAAGCAGCTTTCCAAAAAATGAGGAAGATACTATGCAATCCATTTTTGACAAAAGAAACAAGAAAAAGAGTTCTTAAATGTTATGTAGAGCAAGTCTTAACATATGGATGTGAATCATGGGCAATGGGACAACAGACAAGAAAATCACTGGACTCTGTAGAAATGTGGTTTTACAGAAGAAAGTTGGGAATACCATGGACAGCTAAGAAGAGCAACGAAAATGTTCTTAAAGAGGTCAAATCAAAAAGAGAGCTAATTTCCAATATTAGGAAGAAACAATCATAATTTTTTGGCCATGTAATGAGAAGAGAGCAACTGGAATATATTGTAACAACTGGAAAAATTGAGGGACGAAAGAGATAGAGGGAAGCAAAGAGAAAAAATATCAGACAGCTTAAAAGAAGGACTTGGCAGAAGGTCAACAACAGAAATGATAAATAATTCTCGAGATCGAAAGTTGTGGAGAGACATGAGCACCTACACCAGCAGGCCCGGTACTTGATGATGATGATTATCAAAAAGACTAAAACTGTGATCATAATGAAAGAAAATTCTCAACACCTTAAAAAAAAAAAAATGTCAAAGTTGAAGGAATAGACCTGGAGACAGTTCAGAACTACAACTACCTGTGACATACTATAACCAATGATGGAAAATGCAAAACTGAAATAAACAAAAGAATTGGTATGGCAAAAAGTAATTTTAATGCCATGAAGAACATACGAACATCAAAATAAATAACACCAGAGCTAAAATTAAGAATAGCAAAATGTTACATCTTCTCAATATTCCTGTATGGTGCAAAAACATGGACATTAGATATGAAAACAGAACAGAAAATTTAAGCCTTTGAAATGTGGATTTATAGAAGAATAGGTAGAATTGGATGGAAAGAAAAGAAAACAAACGATGAAGTTTTAAAACAACTAAAAATGAAAAGAGAACTACTAAACACAATTAGAACAAGACAGATGACATTTTTGGGGCATGTTAAAAGACACAACAGCCTACTAAAAATAATCTTTTAGGGAAAATACAAGGTAAATGAAGCAGAGGCAGACCAAGAATAACATAGACGAATAACATCAAAAGATAGACAAGTCAACCTATGACAATCTGCACCATTAAAGTAAGAGACAGAGTGGAATGGCGCTCCATGGTAGCCAACCTTCGATACGGAGACGGCACTCAATGATGATGATGATGTTGATAATGATGATAATATAGTAGAGAAGTCACCAGCAATTACTTTAATAATAGTCAGATAATTATCACTCTGGCTGTGAAACATGGAGAACAACACAAATGGCAGTCACGAAGATACAGACCTTCATTAGTGGATGATTGCATAGAATAAAAGGATGGGAATGGCAGGACAAAATTACAAATGTAGAATTATGGGAAAGTACCAGTAAAATACCAGTGGACAAAGGGATACAGCGAAGAAGATGGCGCTGGATAGGACACACACAGCGGAAGCCAACTGAGAGTATTACATGACATGCCCCTTTTTTGGAATTCCCAGGAAAAGAGACAAAGAAAAAAAAAAACTATCTTGACGACACATAGTACCATTGCTGGTGTATGTCGGGGGGCAACGATAGAACCAGAGGGATAAAGGCCGTTTGGTCAAGCAGTCGCCACGACGTGTGAGACTCAGGATTTTTATTTCACCCCCGATAGAAAAAATCCTTTCTGTCTATCGCGGGCTTCGAACACCGTACGTCAGCTTTTCAGCCAGCGGAACAGTGGTTTTAGCCACTCGGCCACGCGCATTCTTTGAGAGGTCAGATGGAAGGAGAGATGAAGATAAAAGTAAAGGTAAAGTACGAGACTTGAATCGGCGTCTTAGCACACGAGTTTTCATCCATAGGTGCTCGGTCGCCTATCCAGAAGTGGGCGGAAACTTCGGGACAGTGTCGTCTCAAGCATCTAAACTCACGATACCTGACGGCATTCCCCACCTTCCCAGAGTACCACCCTGGTACCCATTCCAGCTAGCTGCTGGGTCGACCGTGGGTTTTTTTTAAATTTCCAACCCCGAGTGCAATTCACAATGTAACCAAGTATTCCAACTTTCCCCTTCTCATGATGTGCCCGAAAAATGTTGATTGTATCTTTCTGATGTTTTTTAGGAGCTGCCTTTTTGTGTTGGCCTCTTTCAGAACTTCCTCATTAGTCTTTTTAGCTGTCCAGGGAACTTTCAAAATTCTTCTGAAGGATCCCATCTCGATAGCCTCTAATCCTCTTTTCATTTGTTTGTTTACTGTCCATGATTCGCTTCCATAGGTCAGAATTGGTTCTATATAGCACCGATGAACTCTTTTTCTCATTTCTATTGACATAGATTTGATTCATAAGCTATTTTTCATTATCTGAAATGTTATTTTGGCCGGAGCTATTCTGCTTTTTATTTCTGTGGTGCATCTCCCATCTGATGTAATTATTGTGCCCAAGTATTTCAAACGTTGCACTTGTTTCAGGTTTGTCTCGTTTATTTTTATGCTGCATGATGGTGGTGATTGTTTCTTCGATATAACCATTACTTCTGTTTTCTTACTATTCATACTGAGACCTTTCTTGATGCTTTCTTTTACTATTATGTCTGTCATTTCTTGTACTTCATTCTCTGTCTCTGCTATTAAGACTGTGTAATCCGCATCTCGCGAATTATTTATGTTGTGACCGTTGACTTCAATTCCTTTTTTGTCTACTATTGATCTCATAATATGTTCAATTTGTCATGATTATTCTAGGCAATATAAGAAGGTAGTTTACCATTCCTTTCCTTCTTGGCAGTGACTGTACTAGTCGGAGACCGCAGCCGTTGTCTCTATACATGAGATCCTCTGCCTGCCATCGCGGTGTGGGGACCATAACCGGCACTACTTGTCGGCTGCTCCCACAACACCATCCACCACCTGCTCCAATGGCTTCACATAACCCTGATAGGGGAGGGCTAAACGGGAGCTCCACCTTGCCCAGGGGTGTCCCGAAGACTAGCGGAGGAAAGGAGACATCTTACTCCTCCTTTGGTAGGGCATAACTCTACCCCGCTCTCCCTTTTATAATATCCGAATAACACGTGACTCGCTTTTATAATTATCCAATTAACGTGTGACTCCTTTTTATAATATCCAATTAACGTGTGACTCCCTTCTATAATATCCAATTAACGTGTGACTCCCTTCTATAATATCCAATTAACGTGTGACTCCCTTCTATAATATCCAGTTAACGTGTGACTCCCTTCTATAATATCCAATTAACGTGTGACTCCCTTTTATAATATCCAGTTAACGTGTGACTCCCTTTTATAATATCCAATTAACGTGTAACTCCCTTCTATAATATCCAATTAACGTGTGACTCCCTTCTATAATATCCAGTTAACGTGTGACTCCCTTTTATAATATCCAATTAACGTGTGACTCCCTTTTATAATATCCAATTAACGTGTGACTCCCTTCTATAATATCCAGTTAACGTGTGACTCCCTTCTATAATATCCATTTAACGTGTGACTCCCTTCTATAATATCCAATTAACGTGTGACTCCCTTCTATAATATCCAGTTAACGTGTGACTCCCTTCTATAATATCCAATTAACGTGTGACTCCCTTCTATAATATCCAATTAACGTGTGACTCCCTTCTATAATATCCAATTAACGTGTGACTCCCTTCTATAATATCCAATTAACGTGTGACTCCCTTCTATAATATCCAATTAACGTGTGACTCCAATTTAACGTGTGACTCCCTTCTATAATATCCAATTAACGTGTGACTCCCTTCTATAATATCCAATTAACGTGTGACTCCCTTCTATATTATCCAATTAACGTGTGACTTCCTTCTATAATATCCAATTAACGTGTGACTCCCTTCTATAATATCCAATTAACGTGTGACTCCCTTCTATATAAGCGAAGAAACATACAACATAACAAACTCCCACACATAGCCACCCTGTTGAATGATATCTATGGAGCACTATATGCCTGGAACACTGTGATACTTGTTGAAGACCCACAATAATGTACATCAAGCAGTTAAAGAAATAAATAACAGCAACCAAAATAGTAAACAAAAGGGATGGGCAAACATGCTAAGAGGACTACAAATTCAATATCCAAGTAAAGCAATATAATCATTCATCATCATTGAGTGCCGTCTCCGCATCGAAGATTAACTACCGCGGAGAGGTATTCCGCGCTGTCTCTAGCTTTGATGGTGCAGGTTGGCATAGGCTGATTTTTCCATATTTTGATGTTACTCGTCTATGTTAGTTTTGGTCTGCCTCTTTTATATTGTACTTTCCCTTCCAAGAGTATTTTTAGTAGGCTGTTGTGTCTTTAGCATGCCCAAAAATCTCATTTGACTCGTTTGAATTGTATTTAGTAGTTCTCTTTTCATTTTTATTTGATTTAAGAATCATCGTTTGTTTTCTTTTCTTTACCTCCAACTCTTCTTATTCTTCTATAAATCCACATTTCAAAGGTTTCAATTCTCTGTTCTGTTTTTTTTTTGGGGGGGGGGGAAGGGGGGGGGGGGGTTAATGTCCGTGTTTCAAAAAGCACAATAGCTCAGGCCAAAATAGCATTTCAGAAAATGAAAAATATCATATGAAACAAATCTATGTCAATAGAAGTGAGAAAGAGAGTTCATCTGTGCTATATAGAACCAATTCTGACCTATGGACGCGAATCATGGACAGTAGACAAACAAATGAAAAGACGATTAGAGGCCACAGAGATGGGATTTCTCAGAAGAATGTTGAAAGTTCCCTGGACAGCTAAAAAGACCAATGAGGAAGTTCTCAAAGAGGCCAACACAAAAAGGCAGCTCCTAAAAAACATCAGAAAGAAAAACAATCACTATTTCTCGGGCACATCATGAGAAGAGGAAAGTTGGAATACTTGGTTACAACTGGCAAAATACAAGGAAAGAGAGATCGAGGACGACAAAGAGATAAAATACTAGATAGCTTGCTGTCACGGCATAGAAAACAGTCAACAACAGAACTTATACGATGCACTGTAGATAGAAGATTGTGGAAGGACATGATCGCCTACACCAACCGGTATGGCACATGATGATGATGATATATACATATGTACCAAAGCAAATAAAATCAGGACTACCTCTCAGAACAATAAAATGTTATATCTACTCAACACTGGTTTATCAAAGGAATACTATGAAATCCATTATTAGAAGAAAAAAATTGCAATTGAAGAAAGTATGAAACGAGTTGAAGAAACCAGGAGTATCATCAAAATCATATTGAAGAGGCAATCTACATTTATTGAGCATTGAGTTATTGGGTTATTTGCGGGTCATCATCATTGCACTCCTAACATGTCCATAGGTGCTCAGATCCCCTCCTCAGCAATTCCCTCAGTGTCCAGCGACTGACGACTCCAGTTCTGTGTTGGTTGATTAGTCTTCTTATACGGCCACTAAGTGTCTCATTTCTGGCTGTGCCCATCTTAACTCCCATTTCCATCATCCGGAGAAGTGACGTGGATCTGTGTTTGTCGAAGTCCTGTGCTCTTCCCACATCTCGGAGGGGATTGATGATGTCCGCCCGATCCATTGGTTGCCTGTCCTCAACGACAGCGCAGCTAGCCAACCTGTCCGCTCTTTCATTTCCCCGTACTCCCGCATGTCCAGGGACATAGACAAAGGTGACCTTACGTATTGTGCATGCGTGCGAAAAGAAGGCTTTGAGAATGCAATAACAACAGGCAGAATAAATGGAAAGAGGAGCAGAGGAAAACCAAAGAGAAAAGATAATGAACAGGTTAACTAAATGACATAATAAAAGATCACTATATGAAATTATGACACACATGACGGACGGAGAAATGTGGAGAGAGATGATCACCAACACCAAGCTGATGACGAATCAACACTCTAGTACAGTGTAGAACACCAAGCTGATGATGAATCAACACTCTAGTACAGTGTAGAACACCAAGCCGATGATGAATCAACACTCTAGTACAGTGTAGAACACCAAGCCGATGATGAATCAACACTCTAGTACAGTGTAGAACACCAAGCCGATGATGAATCAACACTCTAGTACAGTGTAGAACACCAAGCCGATGATGAATCAACACTCTAGTACAGTGTAGAACACCAAGCCGATGATGAATCAACACTCTAGTACAGTGTAGAACACCAAGCTGATGATGAATCAACACTCTAGTACAGTGTAGAACACCAAGCCGATGATGAATCAACACTCTAGTACAGTGTAGAACACCAAGCCGATGATGAATCAACACTCTAGTACAGTGTAGAACACCAAGCCGATGATGAATCAACACTCTAGTACAGTGTAGAACACCAAGCCGATGATGAATCAACACTCTAGTACAGTGTAGAAGCATGAATACTAAATAGACAAATAAATAAGAGGAAGATGAAACCATTGAAATGTAGGTTAATAGAAGCCTGGGAAGAATTAGATGGATATCATCTCATCATCATCATCATCATCATCAAGTACCATCCCTGATGGCATAAGGGATCATGTATCTCGACAACTTTCGATTTCGACAGTTATTTATCATTTCTGTGACCTTCTGCCAAAAGCCATTCTCTTAAGCTGTCTGGTATCTTTTCTCTTTGCTTCAATCTATCTCTTTGTCCCTCAATTTTTCCAGTTGTTACAATATATTCCAGTTGTTCCCTTCTCATTACATGGCCAAAAAATGATGATTGTTTCTTCCTAATATTGGAAATTAGCTCTCTTTTTGCTTTGACCTCTTTCAGAACGTTTTCATTACTCTTCTTAGCTGTCCATGGTGGTCTCAACATTCTTCTGTAAAACCACATTTCTACAGACTCCAGTGATTTTCTTTCTCTGTTGTCCTATTGTCCATGATTCACATCCATATGTAAAGACAGGCTATACATAAAATTTAAGAACTCTTTATCTTCTTGTTTCTATTGTCAAAAGCGGTTTGCACAGATTCTTCCTCATTTTTTGGAAAGCTGCTTTTGCCTGAGCCATTCTGCATCTCACCTCTTTTGTACATCTTCCGTCTGAGGTTAACAAAGTTCCCAAATATTTAAATTCATTTACCTGTTTTAATATTGTTCCACTTGTCTTTATTTTGCACTAAGGTGATGTCTTTGTTCTTGTTGCTACTATTACATCTGTCTCTTTTGCTATTAAGGCTGAGTCCTTTATTTTTGCTTTCTTTCACTATAATGTCCAACATTTCTTGTAACTCATTTTCACTCTTAGCGATTAAGACTGTACCATCAGCATACCTTAGATTATTTATATTTTGACCTCCAATTGTTATTCCAGGCATGCCCCTTATGGATCTTAAAATACATATATACTATATACATACACTATACATATTAAACAAATCTGGTGACAGCACAAAAGCTTGTCTAACACCCTGTTTTATTTGTTGAAAAATTCCCAATTGGTCTCCAGTTCTTATGGCCGCTGTTTGTTGACAGTACGTGTTCTTTATTATTCTTAGATCTTTGCTGTCTACGTTTATGCTTTCTAAAATTTTGATTATTTCTTGGTGCTTTACTTTGTCAAATGCTTTGGTATAATTTATGAAACATAGGTATAGATGTGTTTTCACCTTTATGGTTTTTTCTACTAAAGATCTTATGATGTATATGACATATATTCATGTCAGGTCGGTTAATATCTACCTCCTTCTGTATGCAGTAGACAACCTGTGGCTGCACTGCTGCCTTGCAGGTATGCTCGGGAGAGTAAAATGCTAAGGGAGAGTACCCCGAAGTAAAACAACCCCACTGCCTTGTGGGTGAGACATTTTAGTCAAAAAGCTAGCGGAGCCAACCGTAAACAAACCAACGGAAGGCAACAGAAAACCACCGTCGTAAATTCTTTATGTAATCATTGATCGCCACAAATACCAAATTCACGACAGACTGTTCAGACTGTTCTGTCTTCTTGTCTAATGTCCATGTTTCAGCACCATATAGGAATATTGAGAAGATGTAACATTTTGCTATTCTTAGTTTTAGCCCTGGTGTTAAGGGGGATTCCAATGGAATACCCTCGTTCGGTAGGGGACATCATGTGCTACAGGAGATACCCGGTCGTCAGCTGCTGACTGTAAGCAAGATAAAGACTTTAAAAAACCCAGACCATATATATATATATATATATATATATATATATATATATATATATATATCATCAACAAGTGCCGTCTCCGCAACGAAGGTTGGCTACCATGGAGCGCCATTCTGCCCTGTCTCTTGCTTTGATGGTGCAGGTAGTCATTGGCTGGTTTGTCCATCTTTTGATGTTACTTGTCCATGTTATTCTTGGTCTGCCTCTGCCTCTTTTACCTTGTATTTTCCCCTCCAAGATTACTTTTAGTAGGCTGTTGTGTCTTTACATGGCCTAAAAATCGCATTTGTCTTGTTTGAATTGTGTTTAGTAGTTCTATTTTCTTTTTTAGTTGTTGTAAGACTTCGTCGTTTGTTTTCTTTTCCTTCCATCCAATTCTACCTATTCTTCTATATATCCACATTTCAAAGGCTTCAATTTTCTGTTCTGTCTTCTTGTCTAATGTCCATGTTTCAGCACCATATAGGAATATTGAGAAGATGTAACATTTTGCTATTCTTAGTTTTAGCCCTGGTGTTATTTGTTTTGATGTTAGTATGTTCTTCATGACATTAAAATTACTTTTTGCCATTCCTATTCTTTTGTTTATTTCAATTGTACATTTTCCATCACTGGTTATAGTATGTCCAAGGTAGTTGTAGATCTGATCTGTCTCCAGGTCTATTCCTTCGATTTTGGTATGCACTTGTGGATTTTGAGTACTTTCTTTGTTTATGATCATAGTTTTAGTTTTTTTGATATTCATATCTAGTCCATATTTTTGCTTGTCGTGTTTATTGCATTAAGTAATTGTTGTAGATCTTTAGGATTTTCTGCTAGTAGTACAGTATCATCAGCATATCTTAGGTTATTGATTATCTTTCCATTTATTTGTAGGCCTGGCATCTCTATGATGTTTTTAAAGATTTGCTCAGTGTATAGATTGAACAAGCTTGGTGATAGGATACATCCTTGTCTTACTCCTCTTTTTATATCCATGGGTGTAGAGTTCTCTTTGTTATATTTTATTATTGCTGTTTGTTCCCAGTATAGATTACATATTAGTCGTATGTCCATGTCATCTAGATGTATCTCTTTTAGGCATTCTATAAGTATATATATATATATGACCTTTGGCGTCTTGACAGACGGTTGGTAGCAAGCAATCATGATAAGTCAGTAGTTTGGTAAAGCATTAGTGTCTCATACTGGGTGCTGCTTTACTGAACATCTTTTCTCGTGGCTGAATTTGTCAATCCTGGACAGACAGATCCATCCACAGAACGAGCACGGTGTACCCGCGGTACCCGGCCTTGTCTCCTTTCTCTTGCGCCTTTTGTCTTCTGAATTTGACATCAGCACTGTCTCGAAAGTTGCTGTACCATTTTTTATGTTTGCTCTCCATGTGCTACGATCCGCATCCACATTTTCCAAGTTCCTTTCACTTATAGAAAATTCCCTCAAGGAAGCTCTGCAAACATCCTTATATCTCAGCATTGGTCTGCCCTTTGGTCTCTTTCCGTCCTTAAGTTCGTCATACAATATTTGTTTGGGAATAGGATTATTTGCCTTTCTTCTTACATGGCCCAGCACACTATATATATATATATATATATATATATATATATATATATATATATATATACGCTATATGTATATAAATATGGAGAAAAGATAACAAACGATGAAGTTTTAAAACAACTGAAAATAAAAAGAGAATTACTAAATACAATTAAGACAAGACAAATGAAATTTTTGGGGCATGTTAAAAGACACAACAGCCTACTAAAAGTAATATTGGAAGGGAAAATACAAGGTAAAAGCGGCAGAGGCAGACCAAGACTTACATGGACGAGTAACATCAAAAGATGGACAAGTCAATCTATGACAGCCTGCACCATCAAAGCAAGAAACAGAGTAGAATGGCGATCCATGGTAACCAACCTTCGATGTGGAGAAGGCACTCGATGATGATGATGATATGTATGTAACGTATATAGGAACAGATGAAAGGACAGTATATCGTTTGAACACCCCTGGTTATCAAGTCACGTGGCTTTGAGCCTATCTGTAAAGACAGTTCGTGTTTGTCTTTCATAAATATTCATGCTTGTGTGCTAACTCGGTTACAGGTGTGCATTTAATCTTTAACTCTTCTGAAAACGGCAGACAATGGCCTCCTTTCACACGCTTTGCGTGAGGTCCTTACTTAAGATTTCCAGAGCTGTGAAGGGAACAAACAACGAGGCGGTCTCGAGTGTAAAATCCCCAGCGTGGTCATTCAGCCACTGAAACGGTTCCAGCTGAGTCACTTATGTCGAATGATGGTTGCATGAATTCGAGAAAAAAAGAAAGAAATCTTTAACAGATGGTTCGCTTCGGTAGACTTTTTTACGCTAATGATCGATCATTCATGAGTTTTGTTTCAGAATATAGTTCACCACACCCACCTCCCTGGAAGAGAAACTATACGGGGCGACCGAATCACTTAAACAGACAGTTGCCTTCATGGGAGAGTCTGGAATCCTACTCTGAAAGAGTCATTATCGCAGAAGAAGAAAAATATAGTTCGTATGTCGATAATTATTCGCAAGGTTTGCTTTAGAAAACTAATTTTTATGTCAATGATTACACAGAAGGTTTGCTAAAGAAGAATTTTTATTATGCAAATGATCATTCAAGAGTTTGCTTCACATGAATCTTCACTTTTATTAATGTAGATTCAGAAGGTTTGCTCTAGAAGAATTTTACTCACGTCGATGATCACTTGAAAGGTTTGCTTCATATAAATCTTTACTTTGTAATTCATAAGGTTTGCTTCAGAAAACTACTTCTTACTTCGAAGACAATTCATAAGGTTTGCTTAAGAAAAATGTTTCTTACTTCAATGATTATTTAGAAGGTTTGCTTAAGAAAAATGTTTCTTACTTCAATGATTATTTAGAAGGTTTGCTTAAGAAAAATGTTTCTTACTTCGATGACTATTCAGAAGGTTTGCTTCAGAAGATTTTACTTATGCGGGTGATCATTCGAAAGGTTTACATTATAAGACAAGCAATATAAATGTTCAGAGGACAGAGAATGGAATCTATTTGCAGGATTATATCTATTATATTCGGAACCGCGATAGCTCAATGGTTAGTGATCTGTATTCTTTTTCTTCTATCTTTCAGCTCCCAGTGGAGAATAGGTCTTCATCTTCAACAAACACTTTCCAAGTCGTTCTGTTTCTTGCCACTCTTTTAAGATCATTCCATGTCTTCCCCATCATCTTCATATCTGCTTCTGTCTGTCATCCCTAAGAATTTCTTGGTCTTCCTCTTGGTCTTTTTCCCTGAAGATTCCAGAAAAGGGCCTGTTGTGTATTACTCTCAGTTGGGTTCCGCAGTGTGTGTCCTATCCAGCGCCATCGCCTTCGATGTATCTCTTTATCCACTGGTATTTGACTGGTACATTTCTATAATTCTGTGTTAGTGATTTTGTCCTGCCATTTCCATCCTTTTATTCTGCGTAAGCATCCATTAATGAAAGTCTATATCTTCATGATTGTCAATTTTGTTGTTCTCTATGTTTCACAGCCATATAATAGGACTGTCTTAAAATTGTAGTTCAAAATTTTTATTTTAATATTAAAGTACATTCGCACTATTACAGTGGGATATTGGGGGCCGCGATAGCTCAGTGGTTAGGGAACTGTATTACAAATAACAAGAAGTCGGGTTTGATCCTGATTGCCGGCTTCCGGGTTCACCCAGCCTTAAATGGGTACCGGATTTGTTTCAGGGAAAGTAAAAGAGCACGGTCGTAATACCGACCACATTACCCCAAAACTCATGTGCCGAAGGTCTGCAAAATTTATGGTCATTAACACCATATTCCCTATACACCACTTGGCGTGACGGAGGTACTTTACTTTTACTTATATATTATAATAATAGCCGGACAAATTGACGTATAGAATTGGAACCCAAACAAACATAGTGTGGGGGCCTCGGTAGCCTAGTTGGGAAAACCACCCGACTGGGCTACCGACGTTCGGACAACCCGTGTTCGATTCCCACTGGAAGCAGTGTGAGTTGTACTCGTGGTTGGGAAAAAAAATACCCACACGGTCGACCCCGCCGTTAGCAGAAATGGGTACCAGGGTATTTCTTTGGGAAGGTGAGGAATGTCGCCTCGCATCGTGAGTTTCGATGCTTGAAGCGACACTATCCAGAAATTTCCGAACATTTCTGGATAGGCGGCCGAGCACATATGGGTGGAAACTCGCGTGCTAAGACGGCGGTTCAATTTTCGTACTTTACCTTGACCTTGAGACAGTGTTGTAACATGATTTATAAACAGGGATGTTATAGACTGTACATGTGTGACTCATACTTGTTAATGCTTAACTCTGAATTTTAATTGCGACTATAAATAAATATAAAAATAAACGAGACAAATCTGAAACAAGTGCAACGTTTCAAATACTTGGGCACAATAATAACATCACATGGGAGATGCACCACAGAAATAAAAAGCAGAATAGCTAAGGCCAAAATAGCATTTCAGAAAATGAAAAATATCTCATGCAACAAGTCTATGTCAATAAAAATGAGAAAGAGAGTTCATCGGTGCTATATATAACCAATTCTGACCTATGGAAGCGAATCATGGACAGTAGACAAACAAATGCAAAAGACGATTAGAGGCCACAGAGATGGAATTTCTCAGAAGAATATTGAAAGTTCCCTGGACAGCTAAAAAGACCAATGAGGAAGTTTCTCAAAGAGGCCAAAACAAAAAGGCAGCTCTTAAAAAACATCAGAAAGAAGCAATCAACATTTTTCGGGCACATCATGAGAAGAGTAAAGTTGGAATGCTTGGTTACAGCTGGCAAAATAAAAGGAAAGAGAGATCGCGGACGACAAAGAGAGAAAATACTGGATAGCTTGGTGTCATGGCATGGAAAACAGTCAACAACAGAACTGATGCTATGCACTGTAGATAGAAAATTGTGGAAGGACATGATCGCCTACGCCAACCGGTATGGCACATGATGATGATGATAATGATGATGATGATGATGATAATGATGATGATGATGATAAATAAATTCACGAACTTGTGTACGCTCATGTTGTAATCATGTTTGGTTTAGGAGCATGAATGACTTGACAGCAAAGTTATTGTTAAGAGATAGCGAACTGACAGAGTGCATTAGCACACTCATGAAAATAACTCAAACCGTCAGAAATAGAATGCAGTGGTCACTGACCAAGCAACTTGATGATTTAAACTTTGCTGATGATATAGCTCTCCTATTTCAGGAGGACGTGAACTTCCGGTCAATATGGTGGATAGGCGGCAGGAACCATTGAATGTTTTATGTTTTCTATGTATGAAAAGTGTTCCTTGTTGCAGTTTCTTCAAATTCCAAGTCCGGCTTGTTGCAGGAGCTACTGAGTTAAGTGCTCCGTGCGCACCATGAGCTGTGTGTTTCATCCGTTTTGATTGTGTTTCGGTATTCCAATTGTTAACCAGGAATGATGATATCGTATGACAGGGTACTGTTGGCAGTGCACACTTTCTGTACGGTTTCGCCTTATGTCTTTTGGCGTGTGCTGAGACTGCTATGATGGGGACTACAGCTACCTTTCTTTGTTTGGGAGATGAGTTAGTAATTCGGATGATTCCACTGGCACAGGCAGTTAAATAATTATGGATTTTAATTCGTTTGCTGTGATACCGGGGCCTTCCATAACCATAACTATAACCACAGCCATAGGTCTCCTATCACACAACCATCAACAGATGCAAGACAAATAATGAGCATACTTGATAACAGATCACAACAGATAAGACTGAAAATAAATAGAGATAAGACTAAAGTTATGAGAATTAATGCAGTTGGCAATAAACAAATACAAATAGGAGTAGATAGAGGTAAATAATGCAAAATAATATATTGTATCGCAAATGAAAAAAGTATGAAAATTAGACAATTAATCGGAGTACATGATAATCTAAAGTCTAAAGAGAGCTGGGAGCCGCGATAGCTCAGTGGTTAGTGAACTGGACTACAAAGAACAAGAGGTAGGGTTCAATCCAAACCGACAACTTCCGGTTCACCCAGCCTTTAATGGGTACCGTATTTTTTTCTCGGAAAGTAAAGCGGCACGGGCGTAATACCGACTACTTTGCCACAAATATTATGTGCTGAAGGTCTATAAAAATGTAGGTCACTAACACCATATTCCATATACGCCACTTGGCGTGACGAGGGTACTTTACTTTTTTTTTACTAAAGATAGCTAATTTCCAATATTAGGAAGAGACAATCATCATTTTTTGGCCATGCAATTATAAGGTACCTGTGTGTTACCGGGGCTTCATTATGAGGGAAGTAAATAATAGTGACACTGTGACCTTCTAGGCATGTCGTAAAAGGCGACTAAGTAGGTTGATCGATGGCTTAACAAGCTGTCATTGTAAAAAATGTATTGTTAGGGAAAAGGAACCATAGATTTTGGAAGCAGTGATCTTTGCAGTATGTGCCATTTTGGCACGCAAGGTTTCTGTTTTTGAGTTTGTGGTTCTGCCCTATGTGCCGTCTTCGGCTCGAAAGGACAATAGATAGAATTATAAGGGATAAAATACTTGTGGATAAAGAAATATAACAAAAACGGTGGCGCTGGATAGGACACACACTGCGGAAGCCAACTGAGAGTATTACACAAGTGGCCCTTTTTTGGAATCCCCAGGGGAAAAAGACAAAGAGGGAGACAAAGGAATTCTCGGAGAAGATAGATAGTAGCAGAGATGAAGATGATGGGGAAGACATGGAATGATCTTAAAAGAATGGCAAGGATCAGAACGGCTTGGTAAGTGTTTGTTGGAGACCTATGCTCCACAGGGAGCTGAAAGGTCGAAGAAGTAGAAGAAGAATTAGAAGGGAACAGCTGGAATAAATTCTGACAACTGGGAAAATTGAGAGACGAAGAGATAGAGGGAAGCAAAGAGAAAAAATATCGGACAGCTTAAGAGAATGGCTTGGCAGAAGGTCAACAACAGAAATGATAAATAACTGTCGTGATCGAGAGTTGTGGAGAGATATAATCATCTACGCCAGCAGGCATTGCACTTGATGATGTTGACAGTGATGATGATGATGATGGTAAAGGAACAGAAAATGAATTGATCTGGCCACGTATCACGATCTCCTCCTCTGGCAAAGACCATGCCGCGTGGATCTGTAAAAAAAAAAGCGAGAAGGCGAGGTAGGCAGAGAGAGAGAGAAGGGAAGATAACATCAAAGAATCATTGTCATGTGCCATACCGGATGGCGTAGGCGATCATGTCTTTCCATAATCTTCTATATACAGTACATCGTATCAGTTCTGTTGTTGACTGATTTCCATGCAATGACACCAAGCTATCCGGTATTTTCTCTATTTGTCGTCCGCGATCTCTCTTTCCTTTTATTTTGCCAGTTGTAACCAAGTATTCCAACTTTCCTCTTCTCATGATGTGCCCGAAAAATGTTGATTGTTTCTTTTCTGATGTTTCTTAGGAGCTCCCTTTTTGTGTTGGCCTCTTTGAGAATTTCTTCATTGGTCTTTTTAGCTCTCCAGGGAACTTTCAACATTCTTCTGAGAAATCCCAACTCTGTGGCGTCTAATCGTCTTTTCATTTGTTTGTCAACTGTCCATGATTCGCTTCCATAGGTCAGAACTGGTTCTATATATCAATGAATAGACATACAGTAAACTTTGAGAGTCCAACGGAATGACTAAAGATAGGAAGAAATGAAGACGAACAATGATGGTACTGCCTAAAATACTCCCAGGATTACGGGATAAAGAAAGAAAGAAAGAATGAAAGGAAGGAGAGAAGAAATTAAGTAAAAAGGAAGAAAAGGAAGTAAGAACAGAAGATAGAAAGAAAAAGGAGAAAAAAGGAAAAAAGAAAGAAAGAAACAATTGAAGAATGAAAGAAAGAAACAATGGAAGGAAGAAAGAGACAAAAAAAAGGAAGGAAGGAAGGAAAGTGGGAAAGAAGGCATAAAGAAAGAAAGAAAGAAAGAACGGAGGAAAGAAAAAGAAAGAAAGAAATATGAAAGGAAAAACGAAAGAAAAAAGAATTAAAAAAAAAAAAAAAAGAAAGGCAGCTGCATTCTAAAGAAAGAAAATGATTAACCGGAATAATTTTTGTGACAAAATAAGCAATTTTAAAAAATGTGCTAATTAGGTCCTAATAAGAGCCAATATTGACATATGGAAGTAAATAATGTAAAATTGGACAACGCACACGAAAATCTCGTTGGCGACACAGAGAATATCACGGACAACCAAAAAAAAAAAAAGGTAATAAGGACCGTCAAAGAAGGGCTACGGCAAACAGGAATCATATTGGCAAGAAAAACAGAGGAAATAATCACCGTTTCTTGGAGATGAAGTCAAAAAACAAAGCGTGGACAAATATGTTGAGAGAGAAAAAAAAACCGTGAAGGAAAAATAGAATGAGGGAAAGTAAAAAAAATGTACCAGGTAGTTTAGTGTCGAAGGCGGATGTATCGGGCCGAAAGACGCAGATTTCGCGGATTTTGGTCGTAAAACTAGCGACACAAGCACCCACAGTCATTTAATTTCAAGGGAGGGTAAATTATGATAAAATAGTTCTTATTGGGGGAGAAATAATTTATTTAAATTGAGAAAATTAATATATCAAAAAGGACTAAAACTATGATCATAAATAAATAAAATTATCAAGACCTACAATTAAATATCAAAGTTGAGGAATACACCTGGAGACAGTTCAGAACAACAACTGCCTGGGACAAACTATAACCAGTGATGGAAAATGTGCAACTAAAATAAATAAAAGAATTGGTATGGCAAAAAGTAATTTTAATGCCATGAAAAATATACTATCATCAAAACAAATAACACCAGGGCTAAAACTAAAAATAGCAAAATGTTACATCTTCTCAATATTCCTGTATGGTGCAGAAACATGGACATTAGACAAGAAAACAGAACAGAAAATTGAAGCCTTTGAAATGTGGATCTATAGAAGAATAGGTAGAATTGGATGGAAAGAAAAGAAAACAAACGATGAAGTTTTATGAAGAACTAAAAATGAAAAGAGAACTATTAAACACAATTAGAACAAGACAAATACAATTTATTTGGTCATGTTAAAAGACACAGCCTAATAAAAGTAATCTTGGAAGGGAAAATACAAGGTAAAAGAGTCAGGGGTAGACCAGGACTAACATGGACGAGTAACATCAAAAGATGAACAAGTCAACCTATGACAACCTGCACCATCAAAGCAAGAGACAGGGTGGAATGGCGCTCCATGGTAGCCAACCTTCGATGCCGAGACGGCACTCAATGATGATGAATAATTAACGGATAAGGTCACAATATCACCAAAACTTCCTAATCGTTATAGAACTGATTCGTCTTTTAAGTAGAAAAGAATGGCACGGAATGGGAGGAGAAATGAAAAATATAAAAAAAAAAAACGGCGTGTTTGAAGCATTACTTAATAAATGAACAACACAACTTTAAACAATGTTTCGATTCAACAGACTGTCAAAAAAAAGAGTAAAGTACACCCGTCACGCCAAGTGGCTTATAGGGAATATGGTGTTAGTGACCATCAATTTTACAGACCTTCAGCACATGATTTTTGGGATAATGTGGTCGGTATTACGCTCGTGCCGCTTTACTTTCCCAGAAAAAAATCCGGTACCAATTTAAGGCTGGGTGAACCCGGAAGCCGTCGGTTGGGATCGAACCTTACCCCATGTCCTTTGTAGTCGAGTTCACTAACCACTGAGCTATCGCGGCTCCTAAATAGGCCGTCAGCAGGAACAAAAATACAACACGCAGATATGTATTCAAAATAAAAATAAAAATAATTAATAATTAACAAAAAATTATATCTAACTAGAATAAGAAATAACAATATATTATTATCTTTGTTTATATTTATGTATAAACGTATTATTATACATAACTTGATTAACGAACAACGAAATGAAATGTGTCAGAAGAATGACAGGAAACAGCTTAAGGGACAGAGTAAGAAACACTGACCTGAGGAAGAAACTCGAAATTGAACCAGCCATCGAATGCATAAAGAAACAACAAATAAATTGGTTCGGCCACATAACAAGACAAAAAGAACTAACAATGAATCAAAGAGCCATAAACAAACGCTACGAAAACGCTAGATTAAGAGAAAGACCGAGAAAGAGATGGATAAAGGGAATACTAGAGTCACTAGGAGGGATAACACCAGAAGAGGCCAACAGAAGAGCAAAGAATCACAGATTGTATCTCCCCTCGACGCCAACGGCAATGGAGGAAGGATAGAAGAAGAAGAAGTAGAGGAAGATTCTAGACTGAAATTATTATTATTTTTATAAAATGTATAATTTGTTGTTTTAAATAACTATCTGTGTGTGTGTGTGTGTGGTATGTTTGTTCCTGCTAAACTCCTATTGGGCCGAGACGCTGTTCTAATTTGTGTCGTCATATTATTACGTAAATCATAACCGTTTTTTTCTATTTTTTTTTTCTGTATAATTTTTTTTTCATTTTTCTTTACAATTAGCTTTACTGCAGCTTCCCACTTGTATGCATTTCTTTGCTTTCTTCTCTTCTACCTTTTAGCTCCCAGTGGAGCATAGGTCTTCAACAAACACTTTCCAAGTCGTTCTGTTTTTTGCAATTCTTTTAAGATCATTCCATGTCTTCCCCATCATCTTCATCTCTGCTTCAATCTGTCTTCTCCAAGAATTCCTTGGTCTTCCTCTTTGTCTTTTCCCCTGGGGATTCCAAAAAAGGGCCTGTTGTGTAATACTCTCAGTTGGCTTCCGTAGTGTGTGTCCTATCCATCGCCATCGTCTTCGCTGTATTTCTTTGCTTTGGTCCTACATAATGGGAGCCGTGATTGCTCAGTGGTTAGTGAACTGGACTACAAAGGATAAGAGGTAGGGTTCGATCCTGACCGACGGCTTCCAGGTTCACTCATCCTTAAAAGGGTGTCGGATTTTTTTCTGGGACAGTAAAGCTGCACGGGCGTAATGCTGACCATATTACCTCAAAAATCATGTACCGAAGGTCTGTAAAAATGATGATCACTAACACCATATTCCCTATACGCTATTTGGCGTGACGGGGCTCTTTACCTTTCTTTTTATATACACACGAATAGTGTTAACATCATAAAGAAACAATCAACATTTTTCGAGCACATCATGAGAAGAGGAAAGTTGGAATACTTGGTTACAACGGGCAAAATAAAAGGAAAGAGAGATCGTGGATGACAAAGAGATAAATACTGGATAGCTTGGTGTCATGGCATGGAAAACAGTCAATAACAGAACTGATACGATGCACTGTAGATAGAAGATTGTGGAAGGACATGATTGCCTATGCCAACCGGTATGACACATGATGATGATGATGATGAATAGTGTTAGCCAATATGTTCATACGTTATGGACAACTAGCAGATGACAAAAGAACTAGGGGGGCGTCCAAAACTTCGATTTGTAGATGTGTGTAAACGTGATGTGAAGACTGAACATCAACCCTGCAGCATGGGAAGACATCGCTGCAGACCGCAGTCTCTGGAAACACACTCTGAAGCTCCAACTCAAACAAGAAGCAGACAGATTCAGAGAAAAAGAGAATACACGGCGAAAGAAAGAAGAAAAAAAAACTTTTCTAGTGGCGATGAAAAATCCAGTCAACTATGACTGACGGAGGCTACTATAGTCAACTATGACTGACGCGGCTACTATAGTAAACTATAACTGACAGAGGCTACTATAGTCAGCTATGACTGACGGAGGCTAATATAGTCAGCTATGTCTGACGGAGGCTACTATAGTCAGCTATGACTGACAGAGGCTACTATAGTCAGCTATGACTGACGGAGGCTACTACAGTCAACTGTGACTGACGGAGGCTACTAGTCAATTATGACTGACGGAGGCTACTATAGTCAATTATGACTGGCGGAGGCTACTATAGTCAATTATGACTGACGGAGGCTACTATAGTCAACTATGACTGGCGGAGGCTACTATAGTCAACTATGACTGACGGAGGCTACTATAGTCAACTATGACTGACGGAGGCTACTATAGTCAACAATGACAAACAAGGCTACTATAGTAAACTATAACTGACAGAGGCAACTATAGTCAGCTATGACTGACGGAGGCTAATATAGTCAGCTATGACTGACGGAGGCTACTATAGTCAGCTATGACTGACAGAGGCTACTATAGTCAACTATGACTGACGGAGGCTACTATAGTCAGCTATGACTGACGAGGTTACTATAGTCAACTATGACTGACGGAGGCTACTATAGTCAACTATGACTGACGGAGGCTACTAGTCGATTATGACTGACGGAGGCTGCTATAGTCAACTATGACTGACGGAGGCTACTATAGTCAACTATGACTGACGGAGGCTACTATAGTCAACTATGACTGACGGAGGCTACTATAGTCAACTATGACTGACGGAGTCTACTATAGTCAATTATGACTGACGGAGTCTACTATAGTCAACTATGACTGACGGAGGCTACTATAGTCAACTATGACTGACGGAGGCTACTATAGTCAACTATGACTGACGGAGGCTACTATAGTCAACTATGACTGACGGAGTCTACTATAGTCAATTATGACTGACGGAGTCTACTATAGTCAATTATGACTGACGGAGGCTACTATAGTCAAACTATGACTGGCGGAGGCTAATATAGTCAACTATGACTGACGGAGTTAAAAAAAATAAAGTAAAATACCCCCGTCACGCCAAGTGGCGTATAGGGAATATGGTGTTAGTTACCATAAATTCTACAGACCTTCAGCACATGATTTTTGTGGTAATGTGGTCGGTATTACGCCAGTGCCGCTTTACTTTCACAGAAAAAATCCGGCACCCATTAAAGGCTGGGTGAACCGGAAGCCCTCTGTTGGGATCGAAATCTACCTCTTGTCCTTTGTAGTCCAGTTCACTAACCACTGAGCTATCGCGGCTCCCCTGACTGACGGAGACTACTACTAATTATTTGATCAGCACATGATCTGTACTTCCTATAACCTTCTTGTTCATTTTTCAAATGTTTCTCTATTACCGCGTTTAATCTCTCCAGAATGATTCTACTTAGTATTTTTCCTGGCATTTGATAATGATGATGTCCATACTTTCCTGTCACCTTCTACCATCATCATCATGTACCATACCGGTTGGCGCAGGCGATCATGTCCTTCCACAAACTTCTATCTACAGTGCATCGTATCAGTTCTGTTGTTGACTGTTTTCCATGCCATGACACCAAGCTATCATTCGCTGGCAATAGGAAACATTAGATCAGCATTCCAGGTTGGAAAACTAGAAAACATCAGTCAAGAAATGAAGAGAATGAAATTGAACATCTTGGGACTATGTGAAATGAGATGGAAAAGAGCAGGATTATTACAACGTGACAGTGGAAATGTAATTTACTCTGGGGGAACCACACACGAAAGAGGAATCAATTCAGAGGAAGAGGTATGTTTACAGCACTCGGAAAAAATGACAAATAATCAACAACAGAAAAAAATATGGACCAAGGCAGGATCGAACCCGTACTCAGTGGCACAGCGCCTTGCCACGAAAAGCCAAACGCTAGGGAACACTGCCACTCAGCTAACTAAAAAATTAGCTTCGTAGGCAAGGTCCTTTCGCGAAGGCTTTCCCATGACTAGCATAAGGCTGCGATCACAGCTCGGAGATATTTTTCCTAGTAGGCATCGTGTTAGATAGAGAAAGAAGCAAAACAGTGAAAGGATTTTGGTCAGTATCAGACAGAATTCTGCTAGTAAAATTGAGTGGCAGACCAATGGATATCAACATAATTCATTCTTATCACCTTCTAATGAGAACTACTAAACACAATTCAAACAAGACACATGCGTGGGCCATGTTAAAAGGCACAACAGTCTAATAAAAGTAATCCTGGAGGGGAAAATACAAGGTAAAAGAGGCGGACAAAGACTAACATAGACGAGTAACATCAAAAGATGGACAAACCATCCTATGACAGCCTGCACTATCAAAGCAAGAGACAGAGCAGAATGGTAGCCAACCTTCGATGCGGAGATGGCACTCGATGATGATGATCACCTTCTAAGCCTGAATTTTCCCCCATTTTTTTCATTCTTGAATATGACTGCTAACTGTCAGTGGATTGGCGTTTAGTTGAGATTCTTGTATGTGTCCACACTATAGAAATCTATTGCGCTTTGTTTTGTTTGTAATCCAGCACTGGTTGACCCGAAATGTTTTTGTCCAATCGCAAATTCGAGTTCTGTCTCCCCGGTCACGATCGATATTCATCTTAAACATCTCATTTCCGTTGAGGTGGCTTTTTCCCGTTGCTGTTTAAGTCTAAGTTTAGCACTGATTGCGTTGCTTTGAGCGTTTTAACGGTCCCATCATCATCATCATCATCATCATCGTCATCATCATCGTCGTTATCCAGCTTATCCCTATTGGAACTTGCCTCCCATGTCAGCTAATCTACCTCTGTCCTGTGCGAGATTTCCAGCATCTGTAGTAGTTAACCCAGATCGACTGTGATAAATAGCCCCATTATGTTCTAACCCAGATCGACCGTCATATCCTGCACCTATTATCTTCTAGACCTTCCACTCTCTAATTTTCATGCAACTAATCCCTCCTTAATTATCTCCCCTAGGCCATATGTTATTTAAAGGACCAACATATTATCCCCCCCTTTTGTATGTTCTTTATCAACCACTATTCTGGAATTGTAAGCTCCAGCCACATTATCATGTTTGATCTTATCTCCATCCAAAGTATTCTGAATATTTACTAAATCGTATGTTTTTCAAAGCACGCATGCATTTGTCGACATAAATTGTGGATTGTCCATGTTTCACGGCCATATGTTGCTGTGGGAAAACTGTAAGCTCCTAAAAACTAATATTCTTTGAATATCAGTTTCTTGTCCCATGTTTGTTCAATATTCCTGTATGGTGCAGAAACATGGACATTAGACAGAAAATTGAAGCTTTTGAAATGTGGATTTATAGAAGAATAGGTAGAATTGGATGGAAACAAAAGATAACAACGATGAAGTTTTAAAACATCTGAAAATAAAAAGAGAACTGCTAAATACAATTAAGATAAGACAAATGAAATTTTTGGGGCATGTTAAAAGACACAACAGCCTACTAAAAGTAATATTGGAAGGAAAAATACAAGGTGAGAGGCAGACCAAGACTAACACGGACGAGTAACATCTAAAGATGAACAAGTCAATCTATGTCAGCCTGCACCATCAAAGCAAGAAACAGAGTAGAATGGCGATCCATGGTAGCCAACCTTCGTTGCGGAGAAGGCACACGATGATGATGATGTCCCATATTTGTCTGTTTTATATTACTCTATGTTTAGTTTCTAAAGGACGGTTAAGGGCACAGAGATGATGTTTCACAGAAGAATGTTCATAGTGCCATCGATAATAAATAAGACTAACGAATGAATTATCAAAGAGGTCAACACAAAAAGGGCTTCTCAAAATATCTCAAAAGAAACGATTGACAATTTTGGGGCACGTCATAATGGGAAAGGGAAGGTACGACAATTGAATCGGCGTCTTAGCTCGCGCGTTTCCCCCATATGTCCTCGGCCAACTATCCCGAAGTTTGGAGACTTTTGGATATTGTTGCTTCAAGCATCAAATCTCGCGATGCGAGGCGGCATTCCTCACCTTCCCAGAGTGATACCCTGGTACATATTTCTGACAGCGGCTGGGTCGACCGTGGGGGTATTTTTGTGTCCAACCTCGAGTACAATTCGCAAACTGCTTCCAGCGGAAATCGAACACGGGCACATCATGGGAAACGTTGGAACACTTGGTTGCAACTGGCAAAATACAGGGAAAGAGAAATCGCGGACGACAAAAAGAGACGAGACTACCTAAGGGTTAAGGCAAGGAAATGCAAGTGAATGCATAAAAATGCGAAGCTGCAGTAAAACTGAATGCGAGGAAAAATTGGAAAAAAAAAACAGAAAAATGGTATGTTAGAAGCTTTACGTGATTAGTAGACGACACAGATTCGAACAACGTTTCGGCTCAATAGGCCTTCAGCAGGAACAAACAAACAACTAGGCTAGGAAAGGAATTGGCCTGACCACTGTCCACGCCACACAGGGAAGTCAACATATTTCGATTATTTTGTTTTTGATGTTTCATTACTAGTTAGCTATGTAGGATTAGTTTTATTTATTCACACATCTGAGTGTGTATGTTGTTTGTTTGTTCCTACTGAAGGCCTATTGAGCCGAAACGTTGTTCGAATCTGTGTCGTCTACTAATCACGTAAAGCTTCTAACATACCATTTTTTTTTTTTTTCCCCATTTTCCCTCCGAGACTACATAGCCTGGTTTCGTGGCATGGCAAAGAGTCAACAACAGAACTGATACGATGAGACAGAGAGTTGCGGAAGGACGTGCTCTCCTCTGACAGTGACTCACGATGTATATGTCAAGGCTCCCTATCTTCTTCTTCTTCTTTATTTCTCTTCTTCTGGCCTTTCAGCGTCGACGGGGGATACAATTTTCGCTCTGTCGCACTTCTGTTTGCCTATGCTGCTGTAATGTATGTTTCCTAATGCTTCTAATATTCCATCGATCCATCTTTTTCGTGGTCGACCATTGGGTCTGGTATTCTAACAACGCTTGTTGATGGCTCGTTGTGTTGTGTTTTGATCTTTCTGTCTTATCACGTGGCCAAACTATTTTATCTGTTGCTTCTTTATATATGGCAGGGCTATTCCTAGCTTTTTTCTCAGTCTTCATATGGCTACCAAACTTTGACAAACAGCGGTACGCCGATGATTCAGTGAATTGAGGTAATGGGTTATTTGCGGGTCATCATCATTGCACTCCGAACATGCCCATAGGTGCTAAGATCCCCTCCTCAGCAAGTCCCGCAGTGTCCAGCGACTGACGACTGCAGTTCTGTGTTGGTTGATAAGTCTTCTTACACGCCCACTAAGTTTCTGGTTTCTGGCTGTGCCCATCTTAACTTCAATCTCTTTCATTGGAAGGAGTAACGTGGACTCATGGTTGTCGAAGTCCTGTGTCCTTCACAAATCCCGGGGGGCATTGATGATGTCCGCCCGATCCATTAGTTGGCCGTCTTCAACGACAGCGCAGCTAGCCAACCTATCCGCTCTTTCATTTTCCCGTACTCCAGCATTGCCAGGGATGTAGACAAAGGTGATCTTACGTATTTTTGACTTCTGCAATGACTCTACCCATTGCATGCGTACAGATCCCGCCTCCACTGCTCGAGTTGTCTGAATTAGTTATTTTCCTTTGTTGTTACATGTCTCTATCACTGCATCTATCCATCTTCTTCTGGGTCTTCCTCTTGGTCTGTTTCCATGCATTCTCGAGAAGAACGCCCTTGATGGTGATTCACATATACAACATTCACACATACTTAATATTAGTTCGCACATAAACGAGCTTCTACAGGAGAGTGTTCATTCTGTCCTCATGTATCTTCTTAATTATGCTATCTTTGAATCAGATTTTATCAGACTTATTCGAAGGTAACTTCAGTAAGGGCAACGCCGGTATATGATCAATAGGGAGAGGGGGCCACGGGTGTCTACAGTTTGGGAATCACTGGGCTACACCATCACTGCCGTCAGACATGACACGTGATGGTGTTTAATCTTTCTTAGATTTACTGAATATTCTTCTCATGAAACCAGGTAATCTTATTTTTATTTTCAGTAGAGCGTCAATGTTTGAGAGAGGTCAAAGCAAAAAGAGAGCTAATTTCCAATATTAGGAAGAAACAATCATCATTTTTTGGCCATGTAATGAGAAGAGAACAGCTGGAATATATTGTAACAACTGGGGAAATTGAGGGATGAAGAGATAGAGGAAAGCAAATAGAAAAAAATACCAGGCAGCTTAAGAGAATGGCTTGGTAGAAGGTCAACAACAGAAATGATAAATAACTGTCGAGATTGAAAGTTGTGGAGAGACATGATCACCTACGCCAGCAGGCCCTGTACATGATGATGGTGATAAGACCGTCAAGCTAGGCTGGAACCCACTTCCACAAAACCATGAAGCCAACGCTTTACCACTACGCTACAGTCACTAAAGCCCCTAAAAACACACACACACAGAAAATAACTGTTTCTTAAAACGACATTTAAAATCAACAGTGTATTCATTTGTGATTGGTTAATAAAGGTCACGTGCTCGGCACAGTTATCTCGTAATATGCTGGTAAGAATATTTCTTAATATCATTATTATCACAGTCTTACATGCGAACAGAATTCTGACATTTGTTGATAACGAGTTTCTGCCTTGTATCTTTCAATGGCCACATGTGTATAATTCATCAATACTGAATGGCCAAATATCAATACGATAAAATGAAAAGGGAAAAATCAATAACGAATAATATCTCACTAAAACCTAATATCGATTGATTAACCGATTGATTTTTTTTCCAGCCATTTATATTAACGAATATTTTCCGCGTATGTTATGTTTGTATATACATGCATGTATTTATTTATATATTTTTTGTGCCTATGTGTATATACAAATGTCGGAACTAAAATAACAACATTTAGCGTTAGGAAACAACCTGAAGAATATGATTTGACAAAATGAAACGAACACTTGCATGGAGAGTTATCCTTAATCGATAAATAAAATTACTTAACTTGCAGAAACACATTTGTCCCTTATAAGAAATAATGTTCAAAGGTGTTCACATAAGAAATGAAGCGAAACGCAAACGTGTTCTTCACCTTTAATAAAACAGTTTTCAGATTTGAAAATCAGTTTTTAGTTCCAGTTGACTGGTCTTGGTAAATGCTAGGGAAGGATTATCTACATCGGTTGATTGAGAATGACTTTCACGGTTGGTGGTGCTTATGATGTTATGACTACGTCAAGTAGTGGAGACATGAAAGGGAATGGGGCAAGTCGGGGATTAAAGGGAATTATGCTGTAGACGCTCGTGCGCAGCCGGGGCCAGAAAAGGGAGTAAAGAATTGTAGGGCTGTTTCCTGCTTGGTATGTTAGTAACAGGTGACTAAGGAGGGTAGGGCAAGGGACTGGCTATCCTGTACTGTACGGAGGGTTGGGCATGGGACTGGCTATCCTGTACTGTACGGAGGGTTGGGCATGGGACTGGCTATCCTGTACTGTACGGAGGGTTGGGCATGGGACTGGCTATCCTGTACTGTACGGAGGGTTGGGCATGGGACTGGCTATCCTGTACTGTACGGAGGGTTGGGCATGGGACTGGCTACCCTGTACTGTACGGAGGGTTGGGCATGGGACTGGCTATCCTGTACTGCATGAAGGGTTGGGTATTGGACTGGCCATCCTGTACTGTATGAAGGGTTGGGCATGGGACTGGCTATCCTGTACTGTATGAAGGGTTGGGCATGGGACTGGCTATCCTGTACTGTACGGAGGGTTGGGCATGGGACTGGCCATCCTGTACTGTATGAAGGGTTGGGCATGGGACTGGCTATCCTGTACTGTATGAAGGGTTGGGCATGGGGCTGGCTATCCTGTACTGTACGGATGGTTGGGCATGGGACTGGCTATCCTGTACTGTATGAAGGATTGAGCATGGGGCTGGCTATCCTGTACTGTACGGGTATGGGACTGGCTATTCCATTCTGTGAGAAGGGTCAGGTATGGGAATGACTATTCCATTCTGTGAGAAGGGTTAAACATGGGACTGGCTATCCTATTCTGTAAGAAGGGTTAAACATGGGACTGGCTATCCTATTCTATGAGAAGGGTTAAACATGGGACTGGCTATCCCATTCTGTAAGAAGGGTTAAACATGGGACTAGCTATCCCATTTTGTAAGAAGGGTTAAACATGGGACTGGCTATCCTATTCTGTAAGAAGGGTTAAACATGGGACTGGCTATCCCATTCTGTAAGAAGGGTTAAACATGGGACTGGCTATCCTATTCTGTAAGAAGGGTTAAACATGGGACTGGCTATCCCATTCTGTAAGAAGGGTTAAACATGGGACTGGCTATCCTATTCTGTAAGAAGGGTTAAACATGGGACTGGCTATCCTATTCTGTAAGAAGGGTTAAACATGAGACTGGCTATCCCATTCTGTAAGAAGGGTTAAACATGGGACTGGCTATCCTATTCTGTAAGAAGGGTTAAACATAGGACTGGCTATCCCATTCTGTAAGAAGGGTTAAACATGGGACTGGCTATCCTATTCTGTAAGAAGGGTTAAACATGGGACTGGCTATCCTATTCTGTAAGAAGGGTTAAACATGGGACTGGCTATCCCATTCTGTAAGAAGGGTTAAATATGGGACTGGCTATCCTATTATGTAAGAAAGGTTAAACATGGGACTGGCTATCCTATTCTGTAAGAAGGGTTAAACATGGGACTGGCTATCCTATTATGTAAGAAGAGTTAAATATGGGACTGGCTATCCTATTATGTAAGAAAGGTTAAACATGGGACTGGCTATCCTATTCTGTAAGAAGGGTTAAGTATGAGACTTTCTACCCTGTTCTTCAAACAAAACAAAAAATAAGCCAAAAAAGCTTCACAAACTTGGAGATGTGAAAGAAAAGAAAGAAATTAGGTTCAATACAACAAATACACATTTTCAAATCCAGTGTTAAGTCACTCTTATTATAAGGCTGTAAAACATGGAGAACAAAAAAAATAACATTTATTAAGATACAGATGTTCCTTAATGGATGCATGCGCAGAATAAAAGGATGGAGATGGCAGGACTAAAAAAACACTAACATAAAATTATAGAAAAGTGCTAGAAAAGTAGAGAAATGTCAATTTGTTTTTGGAGAATTAGACTTTATTTTGCTAAATAAAATTAGAGACAATTGAGTTGTAGAAATATTTGCGAGTTATGGACCAATTTGGAAATTAGAAGGAAGTGAGTTATTGAGAACCATATGACCGTTGTCGAGAGCTCAAGAAAAACTCAGTTTTAATTAAATATATTTATGTTTGAAAATATTTTTGTAAAGTTTCATTTACAGATTATTGAAGATAAATGAGCTATGAAAGTAAATTAGAAGTAATTCAGTAGTGATGAAATTAGAGGGACACAGTTGTATAAATTACAAATAATTAAGTTTCTAGAAAACATATTGTTAATAGAATTGTAAACAGAACAGAAAATTGAAGCCTTTGAAATGAGGATATATAAAAGAATATGTAGAATTGGACGGAGAGAAAAGAAAACAAACGATGAAGTTTTAAAACAACTAAAAATGAAAAGAGAACTACTAAACACAATTAGAACAAGACAAATGAAATGTTTGAGGCATGTTAAAAGACACAACAGCATACTAAAAGTAATATTGGAAGGGAAAATACAAGGTGAAAGAGGCAGAGACAGAGGCAGACCAAGACTAACATGGACGAGTAACATGAAAATATTGACAAGTCAGCCTATGACAACCTGCACCACAAAAGCAAGAGACAGAGTGGAATGGCGCTCCATGGTAGCCAACCTTCGACGGCACTCAATGATAATAATGAATACAATTGTAAAAATACTATGCTTAAGTTACAGAAAGCATTTAATTTATTTGACAAGCTCACTGGCAGCACTGGCTTTGAGTATGGCCTGATTGGACAAGGAGGGCATCGCCAGATTTTGATCTTCATCTCTTAAGATAAGGGGAGGAGGAGGGTAATGAGACATACATTGAGAGACTGATGGGTCTAAAGGTGGAAAAGAGTCTAAGGTGGAAAAACAGTCTAAAGGTGGAAAAGAGTCTAAAGGTGGGAAAAGTCTAAAGGGACTAAGTCTAAGGTGAAAAAGAGTCTAAAGATGGAAAAGAGTCTAAAGGTGGGAAAAGGTCTAAAGGTGACTAAGTCTAAAGGTGAAAAAGAGTCTAAAGATGGAAAAAAGTCTAAAGGTGGGAAAGGTCTAAAGGTGAAAAAGTCTAAAGGTGAAAAAGAGTCTAAAGTGGAAAAAGAGTGTAAGGTAGAAAAGAGTCTAAAGGTGGAAAGAGTCTAAAGGAGGAAAATAGTTTAAAGGTGGAAAAGTGTCTAAAGGCGGAAAAGAGTCTAAAGGTGAAAAAAGAGTATAAAAGTGGGAAAGAGACTAAAGGTGGACAAGAGTCTAAAGGTGGAAAGAGTCTAAAGATGGAAAAAGAGTGTAAAGGTGGAAAAAGAGTCTAAAGGTGGAAAAGAGTCTAAAGGTGGTAAAAGAGTGTAAAGGTGGAAAAGAGTAAAAACGTGGACAAGAGTCTAAAGGTGGAAAAGAGTATGCAGGTGGAAAAGAGTCTAAAGATGGAAATAGTCTAAAGGTGGAAAAGAGTCTAAAGGTGAAAAAGAGTCTAAAGGTGGAAGAGAGTCTAAAGGTGGAAGAGAGTCTAAAGGTGGAAAAAAATCTAAAGGTGGACAAGAGTCTAAAGGTGAAAAAGAGTCTAAAGGTGGAAGAGAGTCTAAAGGTGGAAAAAGAATCTAAAGGTGGAAAAGAGTCTAAAGGCGGAAAAAGAGTCTAAAGGCGGAAAAAGAGTCTAAAGGTGGACAAGAGTCTAAAGTTTGAATAAGAGTGTAAAGATGGAAAAAAGAGTCTGCAGGTGGAAAAGTGTCTAAAGGCGGAAAAAGAGTCTAAAGGCGGAAAAAGAGTTTAAAGGTGGACAAGAGTCTAAAGTTTGAATAAGAGTGTAAAGATGGAAAAAAGAGTCTGCAGGTGGAAAAGTGTCTAAAGGTGGAAAAAGAGTGTAAAGGCGGAAAAAGAGTGTAAAGGTGGAAAAATAGTCTGCAGGTGGAAAAGAGTCTATAGGTGGACAAGAGCCTAAAGTTTGAATAAGAGTGTAAAGATGGAAAAAAGAGTCTGCAGGTGGAAAAGTGTCTAAAGGTGGAAAAAGAGTGTAAAGGTGGAAAAAGAGTGTAAAGGTGGAAAAAGAGTCTGCTGGTGGAAAAGAGTCTAAAGGTGGAAAAAGAGTGTAAAGGTGGAAAAGAGTAAAAAGATGGAAGAGAATCGAAAGGTGGAAAAGAGTCTAAAGGTGGAAAAGAGTATGAAGGTTGAAAAAGAGTCTAAAGGTGGAAAGAAGTCTAAAGGTGGAAAATATAGCTGGAAAAGTCTAAAGGTTGAGAAAGTGTCTAAAGGTGAAAAAGAGTCTAAAGCTGGATAAGTCTGAAGGTGCAAAAAGAGTCTAAAGCTGGAAAGTCTAAAGGTGGAAAAGAGATTAAAGGTGGAAAAAGTATCTAAAGGTGGAAAAGTCTAAAGGTGGAAAAGTCTAAAGGTGGAAAAAGTCTAAAGGTAGAAAAAGTCTAAAGGTGGAAAAGTCTAAAGGTGGAAAAAGTGTCTAAAAATGGAAAAGAGACTACAGGTGACAAAAGAGTCTAAAGGTGGAAAAGAGACTAAAGGTGGATAAAGTGTCTAAAGGTGGAAAAGAGACTAAAGGTGGAAAAAGAGTCTAAAGGTGGAAAAGAGACTAAATGTGGAAAAAGAGTCTAAAGGTGGAAAAGACACTATAGGTGGAAATGAGTATAAAGGTGGGAAAGAGACTAAAGGCGGAAAAAGAGACTAAAGGTGGGAAAGAGACTAAAGGTGGAAAAAGAGTCTAAAGGTGGAAAAGAGTCTAAAGGTGGAAAAGATAGTAAAGATGGAAACGAGTTTAAAGGTGGAAAAGTCTAAAGGTGGAAAAAGAGTCTAAAGGTGGAAAAGTCTAAAGGTGGAAAAAGAGTCTAAAGGTGGAAAAGTCTAAAGGTGGAAAGAGAGTCTAAAGGTGGAAAAGAGACTAAAGGTGGAAAAGAGTCTAAAGGTGGAAAAAGAGTCTAAAGGTGGAAAAGTCTAAAGGTGGAAAAAGAGTTTAAAGGTGGAAAAGTCTAAAGGTGGAAAAAGAGTCTAAAGGTGGAAAAGAGACTAAAGGTGGAAAAGAGTCTAAAGGTGGAAAAGGCGAGTGGTCGTCACGGAACACTTAGAGGGAAAAGCAGATGCATATACAATCAACACCTAACTGGAGTGGGCCTCGGTAGCCTAGTTGGGACAACCACCCGACCGGGTTACCGACGTTCGGACAACCCGTGTTTGATTCCCGCTGGAAGCAGTGTGAGTTGTACTCGTGGTTGGAAAAAAAATAATTCCCCCCTTCCCCGCGGTCGACCCAGCCGCTGGCTGAAATGGGTACAAGGGTAGTATTCTAGGATGGGGAGGAATGCCGCCTTGCATCGTAAGTTTCGATGCTTGAAGCGACACTTCCCAGAAGTCTCCGAACACTTATGGATAGACGGCCGAGCACATATGGGTGGAAACTGGCGTGCTAAGACGCCGGTTCAAGTCTCGTACTTAACCTTTACCTTATTGGTTATTGGCTATGGAAGGCCCCGGTATCACTACAAACGAATTAAAATCCATAATTGCTCAACCGTCCGTGCCAGTGGAATCATCCGAATTACTAACACATCTCCCAAAAAAAGAAAGGTAACTGTAGTCCCCATCATAGCAGTCTCAGCACACGCCAAAAGACAGAAAACGAAACCGCGCAGAAAGTGATCACAGCCAACTGTTCCCTGTCATACGACATCATCATTCATCGTAAACAAGCGGGATATCGAAACAGGATCAAAACGGATGAGACACACAGCTCACGGTGTACACAGAGCACTTAACTCAGTAGCTCCTGCAACAAGCCCCTTTACCTTACAGGAACAGTCTACATACGCTTCGATACTCTTTGAGCAATGCTGGGACTGGCGGTGGACTGGATATGGGATACCCCGACTCCAGTGAAACGCAAGACAACAGAGAGAACATTAGATACAGCTAAAATATGGTTTATCAGAAAAATGCTACAAATTCCATGGATAGCAAAAAGTGCACATGAAGAATGTTTTAAAGAGGTGGAGAAACAAGAGATAGATCATAGCAATCAAAGGAAAAGACAATTTATTTTGATTGTGCAAGTGATGACTTCCGGTGCGTGACTGTAATGTCAACACGATGCAATTTTCGATGTGAGTCAAATTTAAGTTATAAGTGAATTTCAACGCCCGTAGTAAAAAGAAATTCAAGTGTTCTTGTGTGTGATTTTGAATGGATTTATTTGTGATTTATTTGTGATTTATTTGTGATTTATTTCTGACAGTTTGTGCGATACATTCTTTGCGCTATTACGATCACGAACGAAAATGCAAAATGAAAGCGGAAAATTTACAACTACTATACCAGCTTTCACCATTGTTAAGACATCCAAATATTTATATAGCAGCTAAACAACAAATGATAAATAGCATTTTCATACCAACTTTGTGCTATGGAAGTCAAACATGGACACTTTCTAAATCACATTTAAGAAAAATCAATACATGTGAGATGCGATGCTTGAGAAAAGTAACAAACAACACAAGAAGAGATAGAATACCAAATTAAACCATAAGAAAAATGGTAGGAACAAAACCCTGCCACAATATATAAAACAGCAACAACTTAAATGGTTTGGCCACCTGGTCAGAATGAATCCTCACCAATCACAATCAAGGGCGTTCTTCTCGAGAATGCATGGAAAAATACCAAGAGGAAGACCTCGAAGAAGATGGATAGATGCAGTGATAGAGACATGTAACAACAAAGGAAAATCACTAATTCAGACAGTTCGAGCAGCTCAAGAACGACAAATGATATAAACCAAGACACCTTTTAGGTATCAGTGAGAAAGAGAAAAGAAGATGGATAGATGCAGTGACAGAGACATGTAACAACAAAGGAAAATCACTAATTCAGACAGTTCGAGCAGCTCAAGAACGACAAATGATATAAACCAAGACACCTTTTAGGTATCAGTGAGAAAGAGAAAAGAAGAAGATGGATAGATGCAGTGACAGAGACATGTAACAACAAAGGAAAATCACTAATTCAGACAGTTCGAGCAGCTCAAGAACGACAAATGATATAAACCAAGACACCTTTTAGGTATCAGTGAGAGAGAAAAGAAGAAGATGGATAGATGCAGTGACAGAGACATGTAACAACAAAGGAAAATCACTAATTCAGACAGTTCGAGCACCTCAAGAACGACAAATGATATAACCACGACACCTTTTAGGTATCAGTGAGAAAGAGAAAAGAAAGAAGTGCAAGTGATGCGAAAAGAAGGCATTGAGAATTGTGTAACAACGGACAGAACGAATGGAAAGAAGAGCAGAGGAAAAGCAAGAGAATAAAAAGAAACATTGAACAGCTTATCCAAATGGCTTAATAAAGAACGTCGACTGAAATTGTGACTTGTATGCACAACCGGGTGATGTGGAGAGAGATGATCGCCTACGCCAGCTGGCATGGCACCTGATGATGATGAATGAAACTAATTCCATGAAAAGGATAGAATAATCATCATCATGTGCCATACCGGTTGGTGTAGGCGATCACGTCATCTACAATTTTCTATCTACAGTGCATCGTATCAGTTCAGTCGTCGACTGTTTTCCATGCCATGACACCAAGCTATCTAACATCTTATCTCTTTGTCGTCCGCGATCTCTCATTCCTTTTATTTTGCCAGTTGTAACCAAGTATTCCAACTTTCCTCTTCTCATGATGTGTCCGAAAAATGTTCATTGTCCCTTTCTCATGTTTTTTTTCAGGAGCTCCCTTTTTGTGTTGGCCTCTTTGAGAATTTCCTCATTGGTCTTTTTAGCTGAACAGGGAACTTTCAACATTCTTCTGAGAAATCCCATCTCTGTGGCTTCTATTCATCATTTCATGTGTTTGTCTACTGTATCATGATTCGCTTTCATAGGTCAGAATTGGGCTCTATAATATCTATCTATTGACCTTTCGAGCCGTAGCCGGCCCATAGGGCCTTGACCAAGATACTCCTTCTCTTATCTAATTTTTGTTCTAGCAGTTTTCAATTCTTTTAAAGATATTTTATCAAATCTCGCCATTTGTCTCTGTTCTGTGCAAGCAGCTCTATCTCATTGAGGGGGCCGAATCCTGCTGCTCTTGCCTCTCTCATCAATGTTTTTCTCAGTGTCTCTCTGGGTCTTCCTCTTTTCCTCTTACCTATTGTTTCCCACATGAGGGCTTGCTTTGCTATTCGGTTATTATCTCTTCTCATCACATGTCCAACATATGACCATCGTCGCTCTATAATAAGCCAAAGAAAAATCAAGGGCAACTGATAGAACGAGAATTCAGGTGCAATATTTTGTTGTCTTCTATAAATTATTTGATCTCACTGCCTCCACTTTTCCCTTCTATTATACAGTTTCTGTGTTTGCTTCTATGGTTTCCTCGTTCAGAACTTTACTCAAATAAAAATAATAATAATTACCACTGAGTTCAAGAGGTATGAATGGTATCTGATTCGATTTGTGAAAGAAATGCTTGATTGAACGATAAAATAAAAACATGATTGAGTTAATTAGGAATGTGATAAATGAGATTAAAATAGACATTTTAGTTCGTTGAGTTTAATAAGAATTTCTAGTAATCAGTAGGAAGGGAGAACAGAGATAATTAGCCTGATGGAGAATTACAGGAAATTAATTTGAAGAAGAAAATCGGTGTAAAAACGATAAAAATTAGCCACTTGAAATATAAAAAAATGTACTTAGTTTTTTTTTAAATTTAATTTTAATTTTAATATACGGACAACGTGATATCAAAACATCATTATCAAGTGCCATTTCTGCTGGCTTGGGCGATTATTTATTTCTTCGTCTTTCTGTCTCTATAGTTATTTCATGATTATTGTTGACTTCCTACCATTTCCTTGTGTTATTTAGATCATTAATTATTGGTATAGCACGCCAAGTTATAGGCCAAGTATCAACATTATTGAAAAACAAAGCAATAACTACGGAAGCGAAAAGGACAATATACAAATAAATTTTTCTACTAACTCTATCATAACTACTACGTGCTATCAGTGCCAGAATTGGACGCTGGACTCTAGAACAATAAGAAAGATAACGACCACCGAAATGAAATGTGTCAGAAGAATGACAGGAAACAGCTTAAGGGACAGAGCAAGAAACACCGACCTGAGGAAGAAACTCGAAATTGACCCAGCCATCAAATACATAAAGAAACAACAGATAAATTGGCTCGGCCACATAACAAGACAAAAAGAACTAACAATGACTCAAAGAGCCACAAACAAACGCTACGAAAACACCAGATTAAGAGGAAGACCGAGAAAGAGATGGATAAAGGGAATACTAGAGTCACTAGGAGGGATAACACCAAAAGAGGCCAACAGAAGAGCAAAGAATCGCAGATTGTATCTCCCCTCGACGCCAACGGCAATGGAGGAAGGATAAAATAAGAACAATTCTTGGTAATTAACACGTGACTGATTAGACTGATGCTATGTTATAGAGAGACACAGCATTTCTAATGGTAGTTCAAACTGGATGTTGTAGCAGTGGAAGTGCTGATGGGATATATATAGGTGGGTATCTTGAGGTACATTCACGGGGATGTTGTGACGAAACCATCAATCATTTGTGTATGTTAGGTAGGAGATAATAAGGACGCTGCAACAAGTTTAAATGCAACGTCACACTTTGAAAAACAGCGTCCCAATTTGGAATACAACGTCATATTTTGAAGACAAAAAAAACAGCGTAACACTTTAAAATACAGCGTCCCAATTCGTAATACAATGTCACACAGAAATACAGCGTCCCAAATCGGAATACAATGTCACACAGAAATACAGCGTCCCAAATCGGAATACAATGTCACACAGAAATACAGCGTCCCAAATCGGAATACAATGTCACACAGAAATACAGCGTCCCAAATCGGAATGCAATGTCACACAGAAATACAGCGTCCCAAATCGGAATACAATGTCACACTTTGAAATACAGCGTCCCAAATCGGAATACACTGTTATATTTTGAAGAAAAAGTCTACTTTGAAATGCTTGCTTGCTTGCTTTCGTTCGCCCGATGACTAAAGTATTCTAGAATTATGAATTAGATTGCAGAATTCATCTTCGTTATCCGCCCTTAAAAGGACGTTAAGTGGACGTCTCTACGTTGTGTCGTGGTTTGCAGTACACACATTTGCGCCATTCGGCCCAACACATCCGACTTCAGCATACTTTGAAATATAACGTCCCTATTCGGACGGAATACAACGTCAAATTTTGAAGAAGAAAAAACGTCACACAATATAAACAGTAAACAGTTGAAAATAAACTAAACAGTTTTAAATAAAATAAACAGTTTACTAACAACTCGATGCTCCCAAACATGTACAAACAGTTTATTTACCTAATCTCTTCTCTTCTCTCCTCTCCTCTTCTATAAATGATTTGATCTCTCATCTCATCTCATCTCATCTCTTCTTATCTCATCTCATCTCATCTCATCTCATCTCATCTCATCTCATCTCATCTCTTCTCATCTCATCTCTTCTCATCTCATCTCATCTCATCTCATCTCATCTCATCTCTTCTCATCTCATCTCTCTTCTCATCTCTTCTCTTCTCATCTCTTCTCATCTCATCTCATCTCTTCTCATCTCATCTCATCTCATCTCTTCTCTTCTCTTCTCTTCTCTTCCCTTCAGTTCACTTCACTTCACTTCACCTCATTTCACTTCTCTTCACTTCTCTTCACTTCACTTCTCTTCTCTTCTCTTCTCTTCTCTTTCTCTTCTCTTCTCTTCTCTTCTCTTCTCTTCTCTTCTCTTCTCTTCTCTTCTCTTCTCTTCTCTTCTCTTTAGTCCCTATGACCCCATGGCCCCGTATCTATAATTGTACCGTATACTACTCACTCCCCTCTCCCATAAGATGGTATCGCCCACTCCATTGTGGAGCACTAGGTCACTAGAAGCATCAACAAGTCCCCATACGACATCTACAAAATAAACATTTCCAGTAATTACATAACCAATATGTGCTTATCCTGCCGCCATTATTATATATCATAACCTTGGCATTGAGATGTATCTATCCAATCACATTTGTTAAAAATATTAAAAGCTTTCTCTAATTATATAGGCCACTTTTATGTTCATTTTAATTGGTTTCATTTTGAAAACGTTGTCTTGATCTCATCTTCTGCATTCTTTGTTGAAATGTTGACTTTTTAGAAGCAATAATATTCATTTAATTTCGTTCTATTTTTTTCTTTTTTTTTTCATTTTTTTTTTCAAAATGTATTAATCTTTGAAATGCTTACTGGTGGTTTGATTAGGGCTATTGTTTCAGTATCAGAGAGAGTCCAAGTTCAATTCCCAGGAGTGCCGTCAATTTCGGGCCCAATTCGCTCCAGGATTAATTTACCATCTGAAAATTGGTACTAGAGATCTTATCCTGGGAAGCAAAGGCGGCCTTACGTGCTACTGACCATATTATCCCCAAAGTAACGTGCCGCAGTCGTGGAAACATATGGTCAGTAACGTCTGTTTATAGACGTGTGTCAACGTGGTATGATGAATCTAAACGTAAACCCTGACACATACCAATACTACAACCACTACTACTATCACAGCTACTACCACCACTACTATGACTACAACTACTAACACCACCACTACTACCGCTACTTCTACTACAACTACCACTACCGCTACTGCTACTACTACTACTACTATTATCACTCACAACTACTACCGCCACTACTACCGCTACTTCTACTACCACTACTGCTACAACTACTACAATCACAACTATTACCACCGCTACTACCGCTACTTCCACTACAACTACTAGAATTATAACCCTACTACCACTATAACTAGTACCACCACTACAATTACTACCACCACTACTTCCACTACCAACTACTAGAACTACAACCCTACCACCACTACAACTACTACCACCACTGCTACCACTACAACTACTACCATCACTACTACCACTACAACTACTACCACCACTACTACCGCTACTTCCACTACAACTACTAGAACTACAACCCTACTACGACTACAATTACTACCACAACTACTACCACCACTACTTCCACTACAACTACAACCCTACTACCACTACAACTACTACCACCACTACTAACACTACAGCTACAACCACCATTACTACTTCTACAACTACTACCACCATTACTACCACTACAACTACTACCACCAATACTACTACTACAACTACTACCACCAATACTACCACTACAACTACTACCACCACTACTACCACCACTACTACCACTACAACTACTACCACCACTATAACTACTACCACCACTATTACCACTACAACTTCTACCACCAATACTACCACTACAACTACTACCACCAATACTACTACTACAACTACTACCACCACTACCACCACTACAACTACTACCACCACTATAACTACTACCACCACTATTACCACTACCACTTCTACCACCAATACTACCACTACAACTTCTGCCACCAATGCTACCACTACAACTACTACCACCAATACCACGACTACAGCTACTACCACCAAAACTACCACTACAACTACTACCAATAATACTACCACTACAACTGCTACCACCAATACTACCACTACAACTACTACCAATAATACTACCACTACAACTACCTTCACCAATACTACCACTACAACTATTACCACCACTTCTACCACTACAACTACTACCACTACAACTACCACAAATACTAACAATATTGAGGTTATGAGAGGATTGATAACACAATATTAGATGAATCAGAGGATTGATAGATCAATATTAGGTGAATGAGAGGATTGATAGATCAATATTAGGTGAATAAGAGGATTGATAGAACAATATTAGGTGTAAGAGAGGATTGATAGAACAATATTGAGGGTATGAGAGGATTTATAAAACAATATTAGGTGAATGAGAGGATTGATAGAACAATATTGAGGGTATGAGAGGATTGATAAAACAATATTAGGTGAATGAGAGTATTGATAGATTAATAATAGGTGAATGAGTGGATTGATAGAACAATATAAGGTGTATGAGAGGATTGATAGAACAATATTAGGTGTTTGAGAGGATTGATAGAACAATATTAGGTGTATGAGAGGATTGATAGAACAATATTAGGTGTATGAGAGGATTGATAGAACAATATTAGGTGTATGAGAGGATTGATAGAACAATATTAGGTGTATGAGAGGATTGATAGAACAATATAAGGTGTATGAGTGGATTGATAGAACAATATTAGGTGTATGAGAGGATTGATAGAACAATATTAGGTGTATGAGAGGATTGATAGAACAATATTAGGTGTATGAGAGGATTGATAGAACAATATTAGGTGTATGAGAGGATTGATAGAACAATATTAGGTGTATGAGAGGATTGATAGAAGAATAGTAGGTGTATGAGAGGATTGATAGAACAATATAAGGTGTACGAGTGGATTGATAGAACAATATTAGGTGTATGAGAGGATTGATAGAACAATATTGAGGGGTATGAGGAGATTGATAGAACAATATTGAGGTGTATGAGGAGAATGTTAGAACAATATTGGGGGTATGAGGGGATTGATAGAACAATATTGGGGGTGGGGGGTATGAGGAGATTGATGGAACAATATTGAGGGGTATGAGGGGATTGATAGAACAATATTGAGGGGTATGAGGAGATTGATAGAACAATATTGAGGGGTATGAGAAGATTGATAGAACAATATTGAGGGGTATGAGGAGAATGTTAGAACAATATTGGGGGGGTGGGGTATGAGGAGATTGATAGAACAATATTGAGGGTATGAGGAGATTGATAGAACAATATTGAGGGGTATGAGGAGATTGATAGAACAATATTGAGGGGTATGAGGAGATTGATAGAACAATATTGAGGGGTATGAGGAGATTGATATAACAATATTGAGGGGTATGAGGAGAATGTTAGAACAATATTGGGGGTATGAGGAGATTGATATAACAGTATTGTGGGTATGAGGGGATTGGTAAAACAATATTGGGGTATGAGGGGATTGATAGAACAATATTCCCTGAACGCAACGCTCAAGAAATGGTGTGCTTCATTTTGTTCTTTATTTTCTGAACACCATTTGGTGAAAGCAACAACAGACGTTGGAATTATAAAGTAGGGACATCAACACTGGTGTCTTATCCATTTAAACAATCACGTAGTTCTATAATAACAACAACACAGTTACACATAAGTAATCACGTGTATTCTCATGAAAACTATAACAGACACAATAACAACCGCGAACGTTTACGGCCTCTACAATAAAAAATACCAGACACGAGAGGTACACATTGATTGAAACTAAATGTACAACCGAGGCTAAGTCAAGGTTTTATTTTGTGAGTGCATATACAGATCTGGTGTGAATCTAACATGTTGGAATGTATATTTCGTGAATATGTGCAGAGTATTTTCAACTTTATGTGACAATATATTAAAAACAGATGTGAAATAATGAAGAAAAGGCATTACATATTTTATTTACCGTAAAAATAAAAGAAGAAAACGCTAGAGCACTACCGACTTTGTGACCAAAGCTAATTTACCAGGAAAAGATTGCAAAGTCGTAAAATGTTATGGCATACTGGTTTTAACGTTACATTGAGATCAAGAAGGGGAGACAATAAAGTGGAGTCAGAACTAGGATAATAAAGCCAGCAATGACATTCACAAACCGTGAGAAGATGTGAAAACAGAAACAAGAACTTCAAAGTATAAAACAAATGAAAAGACATTCACATAAAATGCATTACCATGCTGTTTAATCAGGTGAGAGCTGCTTTAGTCTAAATAGACACATCTTCTAGGCTTATCGAACTTCTTAGTGCTCATAACCTCTACATAGTACTTTCCTAAGAATGAAGTGAGTCCGTCCCACACTAGCAAAAGCACTAACGATGGTTTCAACTTCAGCCCAGATGCACTTCTTCTTCTTTCCTTCCTCTTTTGCCTTTCAACGTCGAGGGGAGACATAATTTGCGGTCTTTTGCTCCTCTGTACGTCTCTGCTGCTGTTATGTTTCCCAGTGTTTCTAATATTCCGTCGATCCATCTTTGTCGTGGTCGACCCTTGGGTCTGGTGTTCTCGGATTGTTTATTGAGGGCTCGTTGTGTTGTGTTTTAAATTGTCTGCCTTGTCAAGTGGCCAAACCATTGTATTTGTTGTTTCTTTATATATTCTATGGCGACGGTTATTCTTAACTTTTTTTTCTCAGTCCTTTATTTCTGATCTTATCTCTCAAGCTGTTTCCTGTCATTCGTCTGACACATTCATCTCAGTAGAGGTTATTTTTCTTATTGTTATTGCACCTAGAGTCCAGGTCTGGCATTGGTAGCACAACGTTGGGATGAAGATTATATTGTACAGTGCCCGTTTTGCCTCTAGAGTTATTTCCTTGTTGGACAATTGTGGCGATAACTGTCCAGTGATTTGACACGCTTTGTTGCATCTTGATTCTATCTCTGCTGTTTGTGAAGTGTCGTGACCAGATGTACGAACTAGGGAAGACATTGTCTACAACCTCCTGAGTCACCTCTAACAACATGCATCTTATCCAGGAGGACTTCCGGTCAATATGGCGGATAGGCGGCAAGAACCATCAAGGTTCAGTCTGAAAAGTGTTCCTTGTTACAGTTTTCTTATAATCCAAGTCTTGCTTGCCGAGGGAGCTACCGAGTTTAGTACTCTATGCACACCGTAAGTTGTGTTTTTCATCCGGATCGTATTTCAATTTTCTGATTGCTTACTTTTTGCTTACTGAATTTTGAGCCATGTTAAAAGACACAACAGCCTACTAAAAGTAATCTTGGAGGGGAAAATACAAGGTAAAAGAGGCAGAGGCAGACCAAGACTAACATGGACGAATAATATCAAAAGATGGATAAGTCAGCCCATGACAACTTGCACCACCAAAGCATGAGAAGGAGCAGAATGGCGCTCCATGGTAGCCAATCTTCGTTGCGGAGATGGCACTCGATGATGATGATACCGGGGTCTTCGACTAACTATCACGTAGAGCTGGACGGGAGTTCGAGGCAGTAAAAAACGAGGGTAGTGGTGTGTGTGTGTGGGGGGGGGGGGGGTGTTTAGGGTGTTGGTTTGAGGCTTTCTGTTTATCCTGGGAGAACAAAAAGCCGCACGTTGATTGGATGACGTTGATGGATGTCATGGCGGATCAGACGGAGAGCCACGTGAAGGTTCGTGGAGCGGAAGTTGGGGCAGGAAGTATTGTTCTTCGGCGTTCAGGTGGAACACCACACTGGAGTGGCGACAACATGTACACGCCTGAAGCCACACTTGAATTCCAAGTCATTATTTCTTGTTTCCCTTATTATTTGCAGTCCCTCTTTTTATCTCTAAACACTCTTACTATTTTTAGCCACTCTTATCATTGGTAGTCCCTTTTATTATTTCTAGTCCATCTTATTTTAGTCCCTCTTATTTATAGTCTCTCTTACAACTATTCGTTCTTATTATTTCTAGTCACTCTTATTTCTAGTCCCTCATATTTCTAATCCATCTTATTTCTAGTCCCTCATATTTCTAATCCATCTTATTTCTAGTCCCTCATATTTCTAATCCATCTTATTTCTAGTCCCTCATATTTCTAATCCATCTTATTTCTGATCCCTCTTATGTCTATTCACTCTTATTTCTATTCACTCTTGTTATTTCTAATCTCTCTTATTTATAGTCTCTCTTATTTCTAGTCCCTCTTATTTCTATTCACTCTTATTATTTTTAGTTCCTCTTATTTCTGTCCACTCTTATTATTTCTAGTCCCTCTTATTTCTAGTCCCTCTTATTAATATTCACTCTTCTTATTTCTAGTCCATCTTATTTCTATTCACTCTTATTATTTCTAGTCCCTCTTATTTGTATTCACTCTTATTATTTTTAGTTCCTCTTATTTCTGTCCACTCTTATTATTTCTAGTCCCTCTTATTTCTAGTCCCTCTTATTTCTATTCACTCTTCTTATTTCTAGTCCCTCTTATTTCTATTCACTCTTATTATTTCTAGTCCCTCTTATTTCTAGTCCCTCTTATTTCTATTCACTCTTCTTATTTCTAGTCCCTCTTATTTGTATTCACTCTTATTTTTTCTAGTCCCTCTTATTTCTATTCACTCTTATTATTTCTAGTCACTCTTATTTCTAGTCCCTATTATTTCTGTTCACTCTTTTATTTCTAGTCCCTCTTATTTCTATTTACTCCTATTATTTCTAGTCCCTCTTATTTCTATTCACTCTTATTATTTCTAGTCCCTCTTATTTCTATTCACTCCTATTATTTCTAGTCCCTCTTATTTCTATTTACTCCTATTATTTCTAGTCCCTCTTATTTCTATTCACTCCTATTATTTCTAGTCCCTCTTATTTCTATTTACTCCTATTATTTCTAGTCCCTCTTATTTCTATTCACTCTTATTATTTCTAGTCCCTCTTATTTCTATTCACTCCTATTATTTCTAGTCCCTCTTATTTCTATTCACTCCTATTATTTCTAGTCCCTCTTATTTCTATTCACTCTTATTATTTCTAGTCCCTCTTATTTCTATTCACTCCTATTATTTCTAGTCCCTCTTATTTCTATTTACTCCTATTATTTCTAGTCCCTCTTATTTCTATTCACTCCTATTATTTCTAGTCCCTCTTATTTCTATTTACTCCTATTATTTCTAGTCCCTCTTATTTCTATTCACTCTTATTATTTCTAGTCCCTCTTATTTCTATTCACTCCTATTATTTCTAGTTCCTCTTATTTCTATTCACTCTTATTATTTCTAGTCACTCTTATTTCTAGTCCCTCTTATTTCTGTTCACTCTTTTATTTCTAGTCCCTCTTATTTCTATTCACTCCTATTATTTCTAGTCCCTCTTATTTCTATTCACTCTTATTATTTCTAGTCCCTCTTATTTCTATTCACTCTTATTATTTCTAGTCCCTCTTATTTCTATTCACTCTTATTATTTCTAGTCACTCTTATTTCTAGTCCCTCTTTTTTCTGTTCACTCTTTTATTTCTAGTCCCTCTTATTTCTATTTACTCCTATTATTTCTAGTCCCTCTTATTTCTATTCACTCTTATTATTTCTAGTCCCTCTTATTTCTAGTCCCTCTTATTTCTATTCACTCTTCTTATTTCTAGTCCCTCTTATTTGTATTCACTCTTATTTTTTCTAGTCCCTCTTATTTCTATTCACTCTTATTATTTCTAGTCACTCTTATTTCTAGTCCCTATTATTTCTGTTCACTCTTTTATTTCTAGTCCCTCTTATTTCTATTTACTCCTATTATTTCTAGTCCCTCTTATTTCTATTCACTCTTATTATTTCTAGTCCCTCTTATTTCTATTCACTCCTATTATTTCTAGTCCCTCTTATTTCTATTTACTCCTATTATTTCTAGTCCCTCTTATTTCTATTCACTCCTATTATTTCTAGTCCCTCTTATTTCTATTTACTCCTATTATTTCTAGTCCCTCTTATTTCTATTCACTCTTATTATTTCTAGTCCCTCTTATTTCTATTCACTCCTATTATTTCTAGTCCCTCTTATTTCTATTCACTCCTATTATTTCTAGTCCCTCTTATTTCTATTCACTCTTATTATTTCTAGTCCCTCTTATTTCTATTCACTCCTATTATTTCTAGTCCCTCTTATTTCTATTTACTCCTATTATTTCTAGTCCCTCTTATTTCTATTCACTCCTATTATTTCTAGTCCCTCTTATTTCTATTTACTCCTATTATTTCTAGTCCCTCTTATTTCTATTCACTCTTATTATTTCTAGTCCCTCTTATTTCTATTCACTCCTATTATTTCTAGTCCCTCTTATTTCTATTCACTCTTATTATTTCTAGTCACTCTTATTTCTAGTCCCTCTTATTTCTGTTCACTCTTTTATTTCTAGTCCCTCTTATTTCTATTCACTCCTATTATTTCTAGTCCCTCTTATTTCTATTCACTCTTATTATTTCTAGTCCCTCTTATTTCTATTCACTCTTATTATTTCTAGTCCCTCTTATTTCTATTCACTCTTATTATTTCTAGTCACTCTTATTTCTAGTCCCTCTTATTTCTGTTCACTCTTTTATTTCTAGTCCCTCTTATTTCTATTTACTCCTATTATTTCTAGTCCCTCTTATTTCTATTCACTCCTATTATTTCTAGTCCCTCTTATTTCTATTCACTCCTATTATTTCTAGTCCTCTTATTTCTATTCACTCTTATTATTTCTAGTCCCTCTTATTTCTATTCACTCCTATTATTTCTAGTCCCTCTTATTTCTATTCACTCTTATTATTTCTAGTCCCTCTTATTTCTATTCACTCCTATTATTTCTAGTCCCTCTTATTTCTATTCACTCTTATTATTTCTAGTCCCTCTTATTTCTATTCACTCTTATTATTTCTAGTCCCTCTTATTTCTATTCACTCCTATTATTTCTAGTCCCTCTTAATTCTAACTTCTAGTCTCCCAAATCCCCTCTCAAAAAGCCCATCTCCTCCGTTTCATTCAACTACAAAGCCCTTCTATTAATCTATAATTCAACAGCCTCGGATTAACGAATTGACAAACTACTTCGAAAACCAGAACAATGCTAACACGCTTCATAGATCGCAATTGATCTGTAACTCGTGTTTGCACAGTTCATATAGATCACTTGAGAGTTTCCATCAATGATTTAAACACCCTTTGACGAATGCTAAGCACGAAGCGAAAAATTATTAAAATGTTTTCGCATTTCGGGATTAATTGATCACTTTCGAGCTCTCAGCGAGGGCAGTGACGAATAAATTAGGCACATTTTTTTTTTCTTTTTTTTTTAAAAAACGTATTTCTGTTACTGAAAATTTTGACACATAAATTAGGAGTATTTTGTGGGAGTGGGGGAAGTAATGAACAGGGCGGGAGTAACATTTCAAAAGGTGAAGAAATATTTTGTTCAACAAGTCTACGTTACTAAATGTGAGAAAGATAGTTCATTGGTGTTTTTGTTTAATCTTTTCTTCTTCTTCCTTCTTCCTCTTCTTCTTTTTCTTCATCTTATTCCTCTTCCTTCTTCTTCTTCCTTTTTCTTCTCCTTTTTCTTCCTCTTCTTCATTTTTCTTCTTCTTATTCCTTTTTCTTCCTTATTCTTCTTCTTCTTCCTTTTTTCTTCTTCTTCTTCCTTTTTTCTTCTTCTTCCTTTTTCGTCTTCTTCTTCCTTCTTCCTCTTATTCTTTTTTCTTCTTCTTCCTTTTTCGTCTTCTTCTTCCTTCTTCCTCTTCTTCATTTTTCTTCTTCTTATTCCTTTTTCTTCCTTATTCTTCTTCTTCTTCCTTTTTTTTTTCTTCTTCTTCCTTTTTTCTTCTTCTTCTTCTTCCTTTTTTCTTCTTCTTCCTTTTTCGTCTTCTTCTTCCTTCTTCCTCTTCTTCCTTTTTTCTTTTTCTTCCTTTTTCGTCTTCTTCTTCCTTCTTCCTCTTATTCCTTTTTTCTTCTTCATAATCCTGTCAACTCCGGTCGGAGCAAAGAGCACTATCAAGAAATGTCCGGTCTGTAGCAAGCATGGACAACTCTCGCCAGGACCCATGTCATTCCATCATGAAAGGTTTGTCGTCATGTTGTCAATGGCCTGCCTCTTCTTCGTTTGCTAGGTGGTGTCCATGTTAATGCTAGGTGGTGTCCATGTTAATATTAGATGGTGTCCATGTTAATGTTAGGTGGTGTCCATGTTAATGCTAGGTGGTGTCCATGCTAGGTGATGTCCATGTTAATGTTAGGTGGTGTCCATGTTGATGCTAGGTGATGTCCATGTTAATGTTAGGTGATGTCCATGTTAATGTTAGGTGGTGTCCATGTTAATGCTAGGTGATGTCCATGTTAATGTTAGGTGGTGTCCATGTTAATGTTAGGTGGTGTCCATGTTAATGCTAGGTGGTGTCCATGTTAATGCTAGGTAGTGTCCATGTTAGTGCTAGTGCTAGGGTGTCCATGTTAATGTTAGGTGGTGTCCATGTTGATGCTAGGTGATGTCCATGTTAATGTTAGGTGATGTCCATGTTAATGTTAGGTGGTGTCCATGTTAATGCTAGGTGATGTCCATGTTAATGTTAGGTGGTGTCCATGTTAATGTTAGGTGGTGTCCATGTTAATGCTAGGTGGTGTCCATGTTAATGCTAGGTAGTGTCCATGTTAGTGCTAGGTGGTGTCCATGTTAATGCTAGGTGGTGTCCATGTTAATGCTAGGTAGTGTCCATGTTAGTGCTAGGTGGTGTCCATGTTAATGTTAGGTGGTGTCCATGTTAATGCTAGGTGATGTCCATGTTAATGCTAGGTAGTGTCCATTTTAGTGCTAGGTGGTGTCCATGTTAATGCTAGGTGGTGTCCATGTTAATGCTAGGTTTTGTCCATGTTAATGCTAGGTGGTGTCCATGTTAATGCTAGGTTTTGTCCATGTTATTGCTAGGTGGTGTCCATGTTAATGCTAGGTTTTGTCCATGTTAATGCTAGGTTTTGTCCATGTTAATGCTAGGTGCGGATGTTTGATTCGTTCAAAAGTAAAGGTCAAGTACGAGATTTGAACCGGCGTCTTATCACGCGAGTTTTCACCCATATGTGCTCGGACATCTATACAGAAGTGTTCGGAGACTTCTGGATCGCGTCGCTTCATGCATCGTAACTCACGATGCGAAGCGGCCTTCCTTACCTTCTCAGAGTACTATACCCTTGTACCCGTTTCTGTCAGCGGCTTGGTCGACAACGGGGGTATTTTTTTTTTCCAACCACGCGTACAACTCACACTGCTTCCAACAGGAATCGAACACGGGTTGTCCGAAAATCGGTAGCCCAGTCGGGTGGTTTTCCCCAACCGAGGACGCCCATTGTAGACAACATCATAGGTAAGACCTAGCCATTTCCAACGTCTTCCTTTCATTTCTTGATTAATGTTGTTAATGCCTGATAATAATCATCGGACAGTTATCACTACTATTGTCCAACAAGGAAATAACTCTGTAGGCAAAACAAGCACTCTACAATACAATCTTCATCCCAACGTTGTGCTACCAATGCCAGACCTGGACTCTAGATGCAAGAACAATAAGAAAATAACATCTACAGAGATGAAATGTGTTAGACGAATGACAGGAAACAGTCTGAGAGATAAGATCAGAAATGAAGAACTGAGAAAAAAGATAAAATAGCCACCCGCCATATAATATATAAGGAAGCAACAGATAAAATGGTTTAGCCACGTGACAAGGCAGAAAGATCAAAACACAACACAACGAGCCTTCAACAAACGTTGTGAGAACACCAGACACAAGGGTCGACCACGAAAAAAGATGGATCGATGGAATATTAGAAGCACTAAGAAAAATAACAGCAGCAGAGGCGAACAGAAGAACAAAATACCGCAAATTATATCTCCCCTCGACGCTGATAGGCAGATGAGGAAGGAAAGAAGAAGAGGAATAAGAATAAGAAGAAGAAGTAAAAGAGGAAGAAAGCCTGATCGTCTAGCAATTTCTTTGTTTGTGATATGTTGATCCCAACGGATGAGTATAATCTTCTTAAGACAGAGACCCTCAAATCTTCTAAGTCTGCTTTCTATCTTCTGGTTCATTCTTCACGTCCCTGCTGCAAATGGATCGCACATCAGCGTTTCATAGAGCAAATTCTAACCTTTGGAAGCGAATCATGGATAAACAAATGAAAAGACGATTAGAAGCCACAAATATGGGATTTCTCGGAAGAATATTGAAAGTTCCTTGAATAACTAAAAACGAGGTTATTTTCATAAGAGGCCAACACAAAAAAATGAGCTCATTAAAAAAAATATCAGAAAGAAACAATCAACATTTTTTCGAGCACATCATGAGAAGAGGAAAGTTGGAATACTTGGTTACAACTGGCAAAATAAAAGGAAAGAGAGATCGCGGACGACAAATAGAGAGGATACTGGATAGCTTGGTGTCGTGGCACGGTAAACAGTCAACAACAGAATTGATACAAAGCACTGTGGACATGTCATAAGAGGCGACTAAGGAGATTGATCGATGCAAGCTGTCATTGTAAAAAGTATTGTTATGGAAACAGAGCCATAGATTTTAGAAGCAGTGATCTCTGCAATATGTGCCATTTTGGCACGCAGGGTTTCTGTTTTTGAGATTGTGGTTCTGCCCTATGTGCCGTCTTCGGCTCGAAAGGACGATAGATAGATAGATTGTGAACAGATAACTGTGGAAGGACATGATCTCCTACGCCAACCGGTATGGCACACGATGATGATGATGATATTATCCATGACATTAAAATTACATTTTGCCATTCCTATTCTTTTATTTATTTCAATTTTACATTTTCCATCACTAGTTATAGTATGCCCAAGATAGTTGTAGCTCTGAACTGTCTCAGATAGATCCAGGTCCCGACAATATAACAATCGAAGAGATAAATGCATTAGAGAGATGGAAGTACAAGTCATAACAAAACTACTCAATGACATATATAACACTGGACGCATACCCGAAGATCTGCTGAAATCTATCTTTGTAGCCATACCGAAGAAGTCAGGCGCCACTGATTGTGAAGACCATCGCACTATTAGTCTCATGAGCCATATGACGAAAATATTACTAAGAATCATCATGAGACGTATAAAGAACAAAATAAAACCAGAAATAAGTGAGGAACAATGTGGATTTGTGGAAGGAAAGGGCACCAATAATGCAATATACATCTTAAGAATATTGATAGAAAGATCTATAGAGGTAAAGAAAGATCTATATATGTGCTTTATGGACTACACAAAAGCATTTGACAAAGTAAAGCATGTGGAAATAATCAATGTGCTGGAGAAATTATACATTGATGGCAAGGATCTGCGAATCATAAAAAAACATGTACTGGCAACAAACAACAGCTATACGAATTAAAAACCAAACAGGACAATTCCAATATATAAAACAAGGAGTCAGACAAGGCTGTGTTCTGTCACCGGATTTGTTTTCACTTTACAGCGAACATATTATGAGATCAACAGTAGACAAAAAAGGAATAGAAGTCAACGGTCTCAACATAAATAATTTGCGATATGCTGATGACACAGTCTTAATAGCAGAGACAGAGAACGAACTACAAGAAATGATAGACATAATAGTAAAAGAAAGGAACAAGAAAGGTCTCACTCAGTCTGAGTAGTAAGAAAACAGAAGTAATGGTTATATCGAAGAAACAATCATCACCATCATGCAGCATAAAAATAAACAGGACAAATCTGAAACAAATGCAAAGTTTGAAATACTTGGACACAACAATAACATCCGATGGGAGATGCACAACAGAAATAAAAAGCAGAATAAAAAAATAAAAAATAAAAAAAGTACCCCCGTCACGCCAAGTGGCGTATAGGGAATATGGTGTTTGTGACCATAAATTTACAGACCTTCGGCACATGATCTTTGGGGTAATGTGGTCGGTATTACGTCCGTGCCGCTACACTTTCCCAGAAAAAATCCGGTACCCATTAAAGGCTGGGTGAACCCGGAAGCCGTCGGTTGGGATCGAACCCTACCCCTTGTCATTTGTAGTCCAGTTCACTAACCACTGAGCTAGCGCGGCTCAAAAGCAGAAAAGCTCAGGCCAAAATAGCATTTCAGAAAATGAAACATAGCTTAGGGAACAAATCTATGTCAATAGAAATGAGAAAGAGAGCTCATCGGTGTTATATAGAAACAATTCTGACCTATGGAAGCGAATCATGGACAGAAGACAAACAAATGAAAAGATTATTAGAGGCCACAGAGATGTGATTTCTCAGAAGAATGTTGAAAGTTCCCTGGACAGCTAAAAAGACCAATGAGGAAGTTCTCAAAGAGGCCAACACAAAAAGGCAGCTCATAAAAAACATCAGAAAGAAACAATCAACATTTTTTGGGCACATCATGAGAAGAGGAAAGTTGGAATACTTGGTTACAACTGGCAAAATAAAAGGAAAGATAGATCGCGGACGACAAAGAGAGAAATACTAGATAGCTTGGTGTCATGGCATGGAAAACAGTCAACAACAGAACTGATACGATGCACTGTAGATAGAAGAATAAATTGTACTATTAGTCCCATAAATGATTCGCTTCCAGAGGTTTATGATGTAAACAAAGTAGTTTTGTCATTGCAAGTGAATAATGTCCACACCTATAATTGGTCAGGATTGTGTAGCAGCAGCAGCTTTATAGCGAACACAGAAAACATCACAGGATTGTGCTGTTCTGAAACAGCTATGCCATGCTATCCTAGAATTGCCTTTAATGGGATTACTGTGACCACAAACCACTCTCCATGTGTGTGCCACATATTTACACCCCAGAAAGAAATACTGAATATAACAACATCATGTGCCGTCTGTGATATTAATGACCACAGACCAGGAGCCTCCAGTATGATTGATACAACTGTTGCACCAAGCACTTCATCAGCAGAGCCATATCTATGGAATGTTAATATGACATTGTTCTTGAATGATGTCCAAGTTAATGAGACATCAGAATCGTTTGGCAGCAGCTACAAGAAGGGAGCGGAGAACATCAAGTTCTGCTGCTATAAAGGAGACTTGCCTTGCTATCCCAGAATTGCCTTAAATGGAATCACTGTAGTTGAAAACTTCTCCTCTTGTGTAAACTACACATTCACATCTAAGAGTGAATCAGTGAAGGTCACAAAATCATATTCTCTCTGTGGTTTTACTAACTACAGGTCATGTGGCTTCTGTTGGATTGGAAATGACAAATTACCACCACTGTGTGTCTATATGTTTGGAATTGGAGTCATCAATGACGGCCTAACATCATCAAGTGCTATGACGATCATCATTTTCGGGAGGACGTGAACTCCCATGGTATATGGTGGATAGGCGGCAGGAACCATTGAAGGCTATGTCTGAAAAGTGTTCCTTCTTGCAGTTTCCTCATATTCCAAGTCCGGCTTGTTGCAGGAGCTACTGAGTTAAGTGCTCTGTGCACACCGTGAGCTGTGTGTCTCATCCGTTTTGATCCTGCTTCGATATCCCGCTTGTTTACGATGAATGATGATATCGTATGACAGGGAACAGTTGGCTGTGTTCACTTTCTGCGCGGTTTCGCCTTATGTCTTTTGGCGTGTGCTGAGACTGCTACGATGGGGACTACAGTTACCTTTCTTTGTTTGGGAGATGAGTTGGTAATTCGGATGATTCCACTGGCACGGGCGGTTGAGCAATTATGGATTTTAATTCGTTTGCTGTGATGCCGAGGCCTTCCATAACCAATAACCAATAATAACTGTAGATAGAAGATTGTGGAAGGACATGATCGCCTACGCCAACCGATATGGCACATGATGATGATGAATATAGACAAAGAAGGAGCAACAGAGAATGATACCAATATAAGGATATCAAAAGCAAGAAGAGCATTCGTTGCACTGGGAAACATGTAAATCCAAAGAATTCATTTTAAATACGAAAATAAAAATGTTCAACTCCTATGTCAAGTCAGTCCTATTATATGGCTATGAAACATGGAGAACAACAATAATTACAGTCAATACGATACAGACTTTCATTAATGGATGCTTACGTAGAATTAAAGGATAGAAGTTGCAGGACAAAATCACTAACATAGAATTATAGAAATGTACCAGTCAAATAACAGTGGATAAAGAGATACAGCGAAGACAATGTCGCTGGATAGGACACACACTGCGGAAGCCAACTGAGAGTATTACACAACAGGCTCTTTCTTTTTATTCCTCAGGAGAAGAGACAAAAAGGAAGACTAAAATATTCTTGGAAAAGATAGTTGGAAGCAGAGATGAGGAAGATGATGGGGAAGACATGTAATGATCTTAAAAGAGTGGCAAGAAACAGAACAGCTTGGAAAGTGTTTGTTGAAGACCTCCTTCTCAAAAGAATTTCAAATAGAACAACTATCATCATCATCATCATCATCATCATCATCATCATCATCATCATCATCAAGTACTGGGCCTGCTGGCGTAGGTGATCATGTCTCTTCACAACTTTCGATCTCGACAGTTATTTATCATTTCTGTTGTTGACCTTCTGCCAAGCCATTCTCTTAAGCTGTCTGGTATCTTTTCTCTTTGCTTCCCTCTATCTCTTCGCCCCTCAATTTTCCCAGTTGTTACAATATATTCCAGCTGTTCCCATCTCATTACATGGCCAAAAAATGATGATTGTTTCTTCCTAATATTGGAAATTAGCTCTCTTTTTGCTTTGGCCTCTTTCAGAAAATTGTCATTATTCTTCTTAGCTGTCCATGGTATTCTCAACATTCTTCTGTAAAACCACATTTCTACAGACTCCGTTGATTTTCTTGTCTGTTGTCCTATTGTCCATGATTCACATCCATATGTTAAGACTGAGAACTACTGTATCAAACGAAAAAAACACAACCGAACTTCAAATAAAATTCCGTGGATAGATCAGGTGACTACCTGTATTCAGACCATACCTGTCAACAGGAAGTGCTAACGACAGGATAAATCAATGCAAGGGGGAGTAACTGTACCTAAACGGTGCTAACATGGTGAGGTTATTAAGGGTAACTATCTTCCCTGATTGATTTATCGATTTATTGATTTTATTTATGAGCGTTTTTCCTGCATAAACAGGCAGCATTCTCACAGGTTCAGATATTTCTTTTCAAGACTTGGATGTGTCTGTGCTTGCAGACGGCGTTTTGAATAAATTATTGGTTTAATTATCCTTAAGTAGATAGAGGAGCCACCTGTACTGTATCGTCTTATGTTTGAGTTGAAATGTTGAAAGATAGGTTGTGTTAGAAATAAGAGTATGTGGAAGTCCCAAAGAAATTAGGAAATGTTGAAAGATAGGTTGTGTTAGAAATAAGAGTATATGGAAGTCCCAAAGAAATTAGGAAATGTTGAAAGATAGGTTGTGTTAGAAATAAGAGTATATGGAAGTCCCAAAGAAATTAGGAAATGTTGAAAGATAGGTTGTGTTAGAAATAAGAGTATATGGAAGTCCCAAAGAAATTAGGAAATGTTGAAAGATAGGTTGTGTTAGAAATAAGAGTATATGGAAGTCCCAAAGAAATTAGGAAATGTTGAAAGATAGGTTGTGTTAGAAATAAGAGTATATGGAAGTCTCAAAGAAATTAGGAAATGTTGAAAGATATGTTGTGTTAGAAATAAGAGCATATGGAAGTCCCAAAGAAATAGGAAATGTTGAAAGATAGGTTGTGTTAGAAATAAGAGATTATGGAAGTCCCAAAGAAATTAGGAAATGTTGAAAGATAGGTTGTGTTAGAAATAAGAGATTATGGAAGTCCCAAAGAAATTAGGAAATGTTGAAAGATAGGTTGTGTTAGAAATAAGAGTATATGGAAGTCCAAAGAAATTAGGCTAAATACAAAAATAAAAATTTTCAACTCAAATGTTAAGTCGGTCCTATTATATGGCTGTGAAACATGGAGAATAACAAAATTGACAATCACGAAGGTACAGACTTTCATTAATGAATGCTTGCGCAGAGTAAAGGGAAGGAAATGGCAGGACAAAGTCAGTAACGTGGAATTATGGAAATGTACCGGTCAAATACCAGTGGATAAAGAGATACAGCGAAGACGATGGCGATGGATAGGACACACACTACGGAAGCCAACTGAGAGTATCACACAACAGGCCCTTTTTAGAATCACCACGGGAAAAGACAAAGAGGCAAGACCAAGACATTCTTGGAGAAGACAGTTAGAGGCACAGATGAAGAGGATGGGGAAGACATGGAATGATCTTAAAACAATGGCAAGAAACAGAACGACTTGGAAGGTATTTGTTGAGGACCTATGCTCCACAGGGAGCTGGAAGGTAGAAGTGGAAGAGTTAAGAGCAGAACTATGTGCTATTAATGAGGCAGCAGAAAATAATAATATTCTCTTTCTTCCTTTCCTGTTTGTTTTCCTTCTTTTCCCTTCTATTATTTTTTCTCCTTAATTTTTTTTCTTTAACTTATACTTCTTTTTTTTTTCTTTTTTTCATTTCTTCTTGTTTATTCTCCTCTTTCTTTATTTAGTTTCTTCTTTTACTTTATTTTCTCATTTTCTCTCCTCTCTCACCTACTTCTTCCTTCATATTCTTCTTTTTCTCTTTCTCTTCCTTATTTTGACATCTTCTTGCGGCTCATTCTTCTACTTCCTATTTTCTATTTCTTTTTCTTCCTCTTTTCTTCATATTTCTTCTTTCTTCTTTCTATTCTTTTTCCAGCTCAAACGCATTCATTCTTCTTCCCCTCCTTTTGTTCTTTCCTTTCCTTCTATCTTGATCCCACTTTGCCCTTCTTCTTCCTTCTCTTCCATCGTCCTTCCTTCTATTTCCTCTACTTTCTTTAATTCCATTTCTTATCTAACATATGGCAACATAAGAGAACTAAGTAGATGACTTGAGAACAACCCTGGACCAACTGTACAATAACTTCCTAAGAGTAGTCATCCAGTGGATACCATCGCACTGTAATATACACGGAAACGAACGCGCAGACAAATTAGCTAAAGAGGGAGGGAGATTACCACAAGAGAACCATCTTGTCAGCTACAATGAAGCCAAATCCATCAGCAAAGGTCAGTTCCATGAAAAATGGAAAAGAAAGCACCCAAAACATAACGAAAGGGACGGATACCATCAACTATCAAGGAGGGATCAAGTCATCATACTTCGCCTACGCACTGGCCACAATAGAATGAGAAATCAAATGTTCACCAAATTCAAAATAGGTACAACCAGCCTATGCCACTGTACACAGGACAATATGACTACAAAACATATTCTACAGGATTGCCCCCAGTACACAGACCTGAGAAGAGCAATGTGGTCCACACCCACCTCCCTGGAGAAAAACTCTATGGGGCAATGGAATCACTTAAACAGACAGCTGACTTCATGAGAGAGTCTGGAATCCTACTCTGATTGAGTCTTGATCGCAGAGAGAGAGAGAGAGAGAGAGAGAGAGAGACAGACAGACAGACAGAGAGAGAAACAGAGAGAGAGACAGAGAGAGAAGATAGAGAGAGACAGACAGAGAGAGAGACAGAGAGAGACAGAGAGAGAGAGACAGAGAGAGACATAGAGAGAGACAGAGAGAGACAGAGAGAGACAGAGAGAGACAGAGAGAGACAGAGAGAGACAGAGAGAGAGACAGAAAGAGACAGAGAGAGAGACAGAGAGACAGAGAGAGAGACAGAGAGAGAGAGAGACAGAGAGAGACAGAGAGAGACAGAGAGAAATAAGAGAAAGTTGCTCATTAATTGAAGTAGCAATGTTAAAGACAAATATTCTCTTTAATACAAGTATCAGAAATGTTAGACATAGTGCAGGAAAGCAAAAACAAAGAACTCAGCCTTAATAGCAAAAAGAACAGAAGTAATGGTAGCAACAACGAAAAAGACTTCAACGTAATGCACAATAAAGACAAGTGGAACAATATTAAAACAAGTAAATGAATTTAAATATTTGGGACCATTGTTAACCTCAGACGGAAGATGTACAACAGAGGTGAGATACAGAATGGCTCAGGCAAAAGCAGCTTTCCAGAAAAAAAAAATGAGGAAGATACTGTGCAATCCATTTTGACAATAGAATCAAGAAAAAGAGTTCATAAACGTTATGTAGAGTAAGTCTTAACATATGGATATGAATCATGGATAATATGACAACAGACAAGAAAATCACTGGAGGCTGTAGAAATGTGGTTTTACAGAAGAATGTTGAGAATACCAAAGACAGCTAAGAAGAGTAATGAAAACGTTATGAAAGAGGCCAAAGCAAAAAAGAGAGCTAATTTCCAATTTTAGGAAGAAACAATCATAATTTTTTGGCCATGTAATGAGAAGAGAACAACTGGAATATATTGTAACAACTGGGAAAATTGAGGGATGAAGAGATAGAGGGAAGCAAAGAGAAAAGATACCAGACAGCTTAAGAGAATGGCTTGGCAGAAGGTCAACAACAGAAATGATAAATAGCAGTCGAGATCGAAAGTTGCGAAAAGACATGATCACCTACGCCAATTGGCTTGGTACTTGATAATGATGATAACGATGATAATGATGATAACGATGATAATGATGATAATATATATAAGCAAAAGAAAATAAACCGAAATAAAAATAATAATTTAAAAAGTCCGAACAGCATATTCTAATGTAAACAACATGTATAAACCCGCCCAATAAAGTACAACAACAAAACTACAAATATTTTAAAGTACGCATTCTTCCTGGATATAAAAGGCAAATAAAAGCAGATAGGAAAACAACAGATTTGTGACGTCTCCAACAATTTGTCTGAGAGAAATAGTTCGAATGTCTGAGCTGCATATAAAATGGAAAGAATAGTTGCGTAGAAGAATGTAGCAAAGAGAGGACGGTGAAGACAATAATAATAGGATAGTGTTGGTGGTGGGTAGTTCGCGTAGTAATAAAAGATAAAGTCAGATATATGTATTTTTTAGAAGATAGAAGGAAGGAAAGAAAGAGATTAAGGAGGAATACAATTAAGAAAGACAAATATGGCGAAAAAAAGGGAGGGAAAGAAGGAAGGAGAGGAAAAGGGAAGGAGAAATACAGAAAGAAATACAGAAAGAAAAATAGACAGACAGACAGACAGACAGACAGATAGATAGATAGATAGATAGATAGATAGATAGATAGATAGATAGATAGATAGATAGATAGATAGATAGATAGATAGATAGATAGATAGATAGATAGATAGATAGATAGATAGATAGATAGATAGATAGATAGATAGATAGATAGATAGATAGATAGATATCACTATGTACCAAGCCACAGAAAATGCTCTTGATAAAAAAAGACACATCATTGACTTTAGTCCTACTACACCGTAAAGGAAATAAGCAGAACAGGATACAAGAAAGAAGACAAAAAGAAAATCCTAGGATCCATCACTCATAATCGGTACCGATCTCTTGTCATTAGAAGTCCACTAACCAGCGAGCTACCGTGACTTACTATATGGAACAGCTTAAGCCATGCACTGTGCTGTACATCATCTTTTGTCTTTCAGTTGCTGACTAAATAACAACACAGTTCAACTACGCCATTTAACGACTTTTTAACGGCGGTTTAATTCCCAGTTGCAACGATATTCTTTGGATAGACACCGCTTCGACCCAGCGTCTGAAAATGGGTACCACCAGTTTTTTTTTCTGGAAAGTTAATGCGCCCTGGCACAAACCACATGACCTTTAAGTATGATTCTTCTTCTGCCTTTCAGCTCCCGGTGGAGCATAGGTCTTCAACAAACACTTTCAGCTCCCTGTGGAGCATAGGTCTTCAACAAATACTTTCAGCTCCCTGTGGAGCATAGGTCTTCAACAAATACTTTCAGCTCCCTGTGGAGCATAGGTCTTCAACAAATACTTTCAGCTCCCTGTGGAGCATATGCCTTCAACAAACACTTTGTTTTTGCTGTATTTCTTCATCCACAGTCTTAGTCTTGTCCATGTTTATGAAGTTTTTTTTTTTCGGCCGATGTTTTTTACATTACAGGATAGCCAGTTGTTTTTTACATTACAGGATAGCCAGTTGTTTTTTACATTACAGGATAGCCAGTTGTTTTTTATAGTACTGGATAGCCAGTTCTTTTTTATAGTACAGGATAGGCAGTTGTTTTTATAGTACAGGATAGGCAGTTGTTTTTTACAGTACAGGATAGCCAGTTCTTTTTTATAGTACAGGATAGGCAGTTGTTTTTACAGTACAGGATAGCCAGTTGTTTTTTATAGTACAGGATAGGCAGTTGTTTTTATAGTACAGGATAGGCAGTTGTTTTTTACATTACAGGATAGCCAGTTGTTTTTTACATTACAGGATAGCCAGTTGTTTTTTACATTACAGGATAGGCAGTTGTTTTTTACATTACAGGATAGCCAGTTGTTTTTTACATTACAGGATAGCCAGTTGTTTTTTACATTACAGGATAGCCAGTTGTTTTTTATAGTACTGGATAGCCAGTTCTTTTTTATAGTACAGGATAGCCATTTCTTTTTTATAGTACAGGATAGGCAGTTGTTTTTATAGTACAGGATAGCCAGTTCTTTTTTATAGTACAGACTAGGCAGTTGTTTTTATAGTACAGGATAGGCAGTTGTTTTTACATTACAGGATAGCCAGTTCTTTTTTATAGTACTGGATAGCCAGTTCTTTTTTATAGTACAGGATAGGCAGTTGTTTTTATAGTACAGGATAGGCAGTTGTTTTTTACAGTACAGGATAGCCAGTTCTTTTTTATAGTACAGACTAGGCAGTTGTTTTTATAGTACAGGATAGGCAGTTCTTTTTTATAGTACTGGATAGCCAGTTCTTTTTTATAGTACAGGATAGGCAGTTGTTTTTATAGTACAGGATAGGCAGTTGTTTTTTACAGTACAGGATAGCCAGTTGTTTTTTAAAGTACAGACTAGGCAGTTGTTTTTATAGTACAGGATAGCCAGTTGTTTTTTACAGTACAGGATAGGCAGTTGTTTTTTACATTACAGGATAGGCAGTTGTTTTTATAGTACAGGATAGGCAGTTGTTTTTTATAGTACAGGATAGCCAGTTGTTTTTTAAAGTACAGGATAGCCAGTTGTTTTTTACAGTACAGGATAGGCAGTTGTTTTTTACAGTACAGGATAGGCAGTTGTTTTTACAGTACAGGATAGGCAGTTGTTTTTATAGTACAGGATAGGCAGTTGTTTTTTACAGTACAGGATAGGCAGTTGTTTTTATAGTACAGGATAGCCAGTTGTTTTTTACATTACATGATAGCCAGTTGTTTTTTACAGTACAGGATTGGCAGTTGTTTTTATAGTACAGGATAGGCAGTTGTTTTTTATAGTACAGGATAGCCAGTTGGTTTTTACAGTACAGGATAGGCAATTGTTTTTACAGTACAGGATAGGCAGTTGTTTTTATAGTACAGGATAGGCAGTTGTTTTTTACAGTACAGGATAGCCAGTTGTTTTTACAGTACAGGATAGGCAGTTGTTTTTATAGTACAGGATAGGCAGTTGTTTTTTACAGTACAGGATAGGCAGTTGTTTTTACAGTACAGGATAGGCAGTTGTTTTTATAGTACAGGATAGCCAGTTGTTTTTTAAAGTACAGGATAGCCAGTTGTTTTTACAGTACAGGATAGCCAGTTGTTTTTACAGTACAGGATAGCCAGTTGTTTTTTAAAATACAGGATATCCAGTTGTTTTTTACAGTACAGGATAGCCAGTTGTTTTTACAGTACAGGATAGCCAGTTGGTTTTTAAAGTACAGGATAGCCAGTTGTTTTTACAGCACAGGATAGCCAGTTGGTATTTACAGTACAGGATAGCCAGTTGGTTTTTTCAGTACAGGATAGCCAGTTGGTTTTTACAGTACAGGATAGCCAGTTGGTTTTTACAGTACAGGATAGCCAGTTGGTTTTTACAGTACAGGATAGCCAGTTGTTTTTTACAGTACAGGATAGCCAGTTGGTTTTTATAGTACAGGATAGCCAGTTGTTTTTTTACAGTACAGGATAGCCAGTTGGTTTTTACAGTACAGGATAGCCAGTTGGGTTTTACAGTACAGGGTAGCCAGGGAGCCGGGATAGCTCAGTGGTTAGTGAACTTGACTACAAAGGTCAAGAGGTAGGGTTCGATCTCAACCGACGGCTTCCGATTCACCCAGCCTTTAAAGGGTACCGGATTTTTTTTATGGGAAAGTAAAGCGGCACGGGCGTAATACCAACTACATGACCCCAAAAATCATGTTCCGAGGGTCTGTAAAATGTATGATTATACGCCGCTTGGTGTGACGATAGCACAGGATAGCCAGTTGTTTTTTACAGTACAGGATAGCCAGCCCCAAGCCCATACCTCCTTAGTCGCCTCTTACGAACATGCCTGGTGGGGAACAGCGCCACTATTCGTTACTCCCCTTTCGAACCCCGGCTGCTCAACGTTAAGTGGGCTTATCTATAATTATTTGGGGCTATAAATCTGCATCTAAATAGGTCTGAAGGTGTATATAGGCATTTACATCGGGGGGAAGCAACAAAAGAGAGAAATAGTCGAGCAATCACAGGGAGAAGTAGTTGTAGAAGTAGAAGAAAACGGAGAAGAAGAGAAAGTAGAGGAAAAAGGAGGAGAAATAGAGGATGAACATATAGAAGAAGGAGAAGACGAAAAAAAAAAACAACAAATAGAAGAAGAAGGAGGAGTAGAAGAAGAGGGGGGAGAATGAATAGGAAATGAAGAAGAAGATAAATGACAAGAAGAAACACAAGAAAAGAAGAAATAGAAGTAGTAGAGGAAGAAGAGAGTTCATCGGTGTTATATAGAACAAATTCTGATCTATGGAAGCGAATCATGGACAGTAGACAAACAAATGAAAAGACGATTAGAGGCCACAGAGATGGGATTTCTCAGAAGAATGTTGAAAGTTCCCTGGACAGATAAATTGACCAATGAGGAAGTTCTCAAAGAGGACAACACAAAAAGGGAGCTCTTAAAAAACATCAGAAAGAAGCAATCAACATTTTTCGGGTACATCGTGAGAAGAAGAAAATTGGATACTCGGTTACAACTGGCAAAATAAAAGGAAAGAGAGATCGCGGACGACAAAGAGAGAAAATACTGGATAGCTTGGTGTCATGGCATGGAAAACAGTCAACAACAGAACTGATACGATGCACTGTAGATAGAAGAATTTGGAGGGACATGATCGCCTACGCCAACCGGCAGGGTACATGATGATGAGAAGAAGAAGAGGGAGGAGCAGAAGATGTAGAAGATGTAGAAGATGTAGAAGAAAGAAGACGACACAAACAATAAGTACTAGACTATCTTAAATGCATAAGTTACATATCTAACTTTTAAAATATCTTGTACACATCAATATTGATTTTACTTGTTGTGTGCCTGGTGTCACACAATTAAACCACTCCTATAAAATATTAGTTGTAAGAATCAAGAGAATGTTCTATACTCAGGACACCGTTTCTCCATAAATGCTGAAAAATTTCAAAGATTTGACCTAAAATGCCACATCGGAATGAAAATAAACAGCTGTGTACAAGATTATACCCTTTTCCTATTAAACAAAAAAAAAATGCATAAGAATTCGGAATAAGCAGCTGAAGAGAAGAGATGCATACAATGCAAAAAAAAAATATATATTTTTTTTATTAATTTTCAAATAATTGATTTTGGCACCTTGTGTCAGCTTTGGCTAAACCTGAAAACTGTTTCGATAAGGAAGCTCAGTAGGTAATTTTTTGTTTGTTTAGCAATTTGCTGCATAATCTGGATACGATAGCACGCGACGCTAACAGAGCTACATCCAATATTAGCGCTAGAATGAGGACGGTCGAGATAATTTAAATATGAAGTGAAAAATAATTGGTAAAAATGGTGTAGAGTACAAATCAATTGTCATCATCATTGAGTGCCGTCTCCACATCGAAGGTTGGCTACCCTGGAGCGCCATTCCACTCTGTCTCTTGCTTTGATGGGGCAGGTTGTCATAGATTGACTTCTCCATCTTTTGATGTTACTCGTCCATGTTAGTCCTGGTCTGCCTCTGCCTCTTTTACCTTGTATTTTCCCTTCCAATATTACTTTTATTAGGCTGTTGTCTTTAATATGGCCCAAAAATGTCATTTGTCTTGTTCTAATTGTGTTTAGTAATTCTATTTTCATTTTTAGTTGTTTTAAAACTTCATCGTTTGTTTTCTTTTCTTTCCATCCAATTCTACATATTTTTCTATATATCCACATTTCAAAGGCTTCAATTTTCTGTTCTGTTTTCTTGTCTAATGTCCATGTTTCAGCACCATATAGGAATAATGAGAAGATGCAACATTTTTCTATTCTTAGTTTTAGCCCTGGTGTTATTTGTTTTGATGTTAGTATATTTTTCATGACATTAAAATTACATTTTGCCATTCCTATTCTTTTGTTTATTTCAGTTGTACATTTTCCATCACTGGTTATGAGAACAAGGTAGTTGTAGTTCTGAACTGTCTCCAGATCTATTCCTTCAATGTTGATATTCACTTGTGGGTTTTGATTATTTTCTTTGTTTATTATCATGGTTTTAGTATATATATATATATATATATATATATATATATATATATATATATATATATGGTTATGGAAGGCCCCGGTATCACTGCAAACGAATTAAAATCCATAATCGCTCAACCGCCCGTGCCAGTGGAATCATCCTAATTAATATCTTATCTCCCAAACAAAGAAAGATAGCTGCAGTCCCCATCATAGCAGTCTCAACCCACGCCAAAAGACATAACGCGAAACCGCACAGAAATTGAGCACAGCCATCTGTTACCCCTCATACGATATCATCATTCAATATATATACAAATGGTTATGGTTATGGAAGGCTCCGGTATCACTGCGAACGAATTAAATTCCATCATTGCTCAACCACCATGCCAGGGGAATCATCCGAATTAATATCTCATTTCCCAAACAATGAAAGGGAGCTACTGAGTTAAGTGCTCTGTGCACACCGTGAGCTGTGTGTTTCATCCGTTTCGATCGTGTTTCAATATATACATATATACATGCACATATGCA
>JAVIAB010000099.1:11828369-12063369 GCA_032433765.1 Megaustenia siamemsis | reverse complement strand
TGTACTTTACTCACAACTGTACTTTACTCACACTTGTACTTTACTCACACTTGTACTTTACTCACACTTGTACTTTACTCACACTTGTACTTTACTCACGCTTGTACTTTACTCACACTTGTACTTTACTCACACCTGTACTTTACTCACACCTGTACTTTACTTTATTCTCAACATATATTATTGTAGTGCTTCTTTGACGTTTTCTGTCCGTCTAACTCGGTGACTGCCTCTTGCACTTCTCCGTTCTCATCTTTTAGCATATGCTTTGTATGATAAGGAATCACATGACATTCTTTACAGGTGGGCATATCAATGTATTTGCTTGTGGTTATGGTTATGGTTATGGTTATGGAAGGCCCCGGTATCACTGCAAACGAATTAAAATCCATAATTGCTCAACCGCCCGTACCAGTGGAATCATCCGAATTACTATTTCATCTCCCAAACGAAGAAAGGTAGCTGTAGTCCCCATCATAGGAGTCACACGCCAAAAGACATAAGGCGAAACAGCACAGAAAGTGAACACAGCCATCTGTTCTCTATCATATGATATTATCATTCATCGTGAACAATCGGAATATTGAAACATGATCAAAACAGATGAAACGCACAGCTCACAGTGTGCACAGAGCACTTAACTCAGTAGCTCCTGCAACAAGCTGGGTTTGCTTGTTTCTGTATGTAGCTCAGAATTGGTTCAATGCCTACTTTTTCTCTTATAATATCATTTCTGATTCTGTCTTTTCTGGTGTTCTCAGACATTGTATCTCTTAGGTGACAAACTTTCTTTTATGCTTACAGGTAAGTGTCCATGTTTGGCGTTAGTATTACAATGTTGGAATAAATATACTCTGTATAAGTATCCTTAAGTTCAATCCTGATCCTTAGTTCAATCGTAATCCGTAAGTTCAATCTTAATCATTAAGTTCACTCCAAATCCTTAACTCCACTCCAAATCCTTAACTCCACTCCAAATTAAATCACTTAAACAGACAGCTGACACCATAAGAGAGTCTGGAATCCTACTATGATTCAGACTTGATCGCAGAGAGAGAGAGAGAGAGAGAGAGAGAGAGAGACTCCAAATCCTTAACTTCAATTCAGATCCTTAACTTCACTCCAAATCCTTAACTTCACCCATAATCCTTAACTTCTATCCTAATCTTTAACTTCACCCATAATCCTTAACTTCAATCCTAATCATTAAGTTTAATCCTTAACCTAAGCCTAAACTTTAATTATAAACACTCATCTAGTGCCTGACAATCTAGACCCAACCACCCACCCTAACAATAAACTTTACAACTAAAGCTTCAAATCTCAAACTTAAATCCTAACTACATTCCTGAGCCTAATACAAACAACACATATCTAAGGAAATATTGGAGGCGAAGGCGTGCCACCCAGCACCAGAGCTGGAAGTTGTCAGCGACCCACAGCTGATGGCTTGCGCCAGGATCGGTGAACCAAAACCATCCAGACCCTGATCCACCTCTCCGTGGTGCCTCCAGTAACAGACTAACCTGTGTAGTCTGGCCAAGCGAGCAGGGACCGAAGAGGGAAGATAACCCGTTACTCAAAAATGTCGTGCTGAAGTCGGATGTGTTGGGCTGAAAGGCGCAAATATAACAATTATACTGCAAATCACAACACAACGCAGACACGCCTACCTAACGTCCTTTTAAGGACGGATGACGAAGAGGAATTCTACAGTCTACGAATACCCTAGAATACTTTAATCATCGGGCGAACGCAAGCAAGCGAAGGAAATAGTTTAATTGCAGTCGGGATATCCCCCATACCTGCTCCACTGCCTGTCCCAGCACTTCTCGAAAGGTATACAGACTGGCTGCTGCTCTAAGGTGCTGATTACATCAGAATTGGGGGCCTAGGTAGCCTAAGTTGGGAAAGCCAATCCTCTGGGCAACCCACGTTCGGGCAACCCGTGCTCGATTCCCACTGAAAGCAGTGTCATTCGTACTCGTGGTTAGAAGAAAAATACCCACGCGGTCGACCCAGCCGCTGGCAGAAAATGGATGCCATGGTATTACTCTGGGAAGGTGATGAGTGCCACCTCGCTTCGTGAGTTTCAATGCTTGAAGCAACACTTTCCAGAAGTCTCCGAACGCTTCCGGATAGGCGGCCGAGCACATATGGGTGAAAACTCACGTGCTAAGATGCCGATTCAAGTCCCGTACTTTATCTTTACTTTACATCTGCTTTTCCCACCAAGCACTCCGGATCGACTAGACCCTTTTTCCACAGTCTCTCAATATATACATCGTTGTCACGCTCATTTCCCTCCTCTTCTCTTAATCTATCTATCTATCTATCTATCTATCTATCTATCTATCTATCTATCTATCTATCTATATATCTATCTATCTATCTATCTATCTATCTATCTATCTATCTATCTATCTATCTATCTATCTATCTATCTATCTATCTATCTATCTATCTATCTATCTATCTATCTATCTATCTATCTATCTATCTATCTATCTATCTATCTATCTATCTATCTATCTATCTATCTATCTATCTATCTATCTATCTATCTATCTATCTATCTATCTATCTATCTATCTATCTATCTATCTATCTCTCTCTCTCTCTGCGATCAGGACCCAATCAGAGTAGGATTCCAGCTCCTCACATGAACTCAGCTGTCAGGTTAGGTGTGTTAAAAACAGAACATCACAATTAGAGTCTGCCAGATCCACTCTGATTTAACACCCGTTAAAAACGTTGCACTGTGTTCTGCGCCAGTGGCCCAGTGCATCCGATTTCAGCCAGCATTTTATTCAGGTTTGCTTTCCCTAGCCTTTGATTGTCCCCAATCTTCCTGCAAGGCAGCAGGTGATCTTTTCTGTAGGGGGATTCTGCCCTTAGATGGTCGGCCCTCCCAGGTTTACGAGCACCATCTGCCCGAGTCACTAGAGGTGACTAACACAGACACGCACACACAAAGATATGAGATGTGACAAACACATACATGCACATAGCGATACGAGGCATGACTAACACTGGCATACATCAAGATATATAACACATGACTAACATAAACATGCACATAAAGATATGAGATATGACTGACATAGACATGCACCCACAAAGAAATTACACATGTCTAACATGGACATGCACACAAAGATATGAGATATGACCAACATAGATAGGCACACACAATGATATGAGAAGTGACTAGCATAGCCATGCAAACACAAGGATATGAGATGTGACATACACAGACATGCACACACAAAGATATGAGATATGACTAACATAAACATACACACAGAGATATGAGATATCACTAGCCCCAAACACAAAGATATGACACATGACTAACACAGATACACACTAAGATATGAGATATGACTAAACACATACACACTTAAAGATATGATATATGATTAACACGGACACTCCAAGATATGAGATATGACTAACATGACACACACCAAGATATGAGCCATGGCCAGCACACACACACAAGCCAAGATATGAGCCTTGGCTAGCAATGAAACACACCAAGAAATGAACCATGTCCAGCACAGAAAGAAAATATCCAGTACACATTAAGGTATCCATATGTTTGGGTTTGTTTTAGTCAGCAGACTCTTCTTAACGTGGGGATCATCGACATACGAGACGCCGGCCCCCATGAACTTTTAACAGATATCGTCCAAACAGTTGTACGGAGATTTGAGAGTGCAGTCTGACTCGTAGAACGTTCCCTTGCAGGAACAGATCCCGGTTGACTGTTCACAGGTGTCGTTGAAACAGTGGTCAGGACATATGAGAGTGCAGTCTGGCCCGTAGTACGCTTCCTTGCGCGTACAGTCTGCTCTTTCTGTGTCACATATGATGTCACAGCCATCAGAACACGTCTGTTCGCACTGTAACCCAAAATTAGAACAACACTGTAACCCAACATCAGAACAAGTGTCATCACAGGTATAGCCAGGATGTTTGCAATGTTGGCATTTTCCGGTATTACTAGGTTTGGATGAAACCGGAAGCCGTTAATTTTGGAATCATCTAAATCATCAAGGAAACACCTTATTTACGGAAATTTTAGAGTTGTGGAAATAAAACCGGTAAGAAAAAAAATCTATCTATCTATCTATCTATCTATCTATCTATCTATCTATCTATCTATCTATCTATCTATCTATCTATCTATCTATCTATCTATCTATCTATCTATCTATCTATCTATCTATCTATCTATCTATCTATCTATCTATCTATCTATCTATCTATCTATCTATCTATCTATCTATCTATCTATCTATCTATCTATCTATCTATCTATCTATCTATCTATCTGCCTGTCTGTCTGTCTGTCTGTCTGTCTGTCTATCTATCTTTCGTTCGCCTGAAGTATTGTCTGTATCTGCAATGTCGTTTCCTGTATAAATTGTACTGTCTTTTGTCAATCTTGCAGTGGTCCATATAGTTTTGTCTGTAGTGTTGTATCTAAGGGCCAATGAATTTTCCTCAGTCTACTATATTCAGTGCAGTCTTGAAGTATGTGTTCAGCAGTCTGGGCCTCTTCTCTTAAGAAATGAAGAACAAACTCGGCGATGTCTTCATTGTCCAGACTAAGGCCACACTCAGTGCCAGAGCTGCCAGCGACTATTTCAATGTTTTGTACTCACACCAGACGGAAAGTCGGAATACTTGGTTTCACTCATCGCGTTCCATCTCCACATTGGAGGCTGGTTTCCATGAAGCACTATTTTAGTTGGTCTATTATCTGGATGCTGCATGTTGTCAAAGACTAACCTTTCCATCTTTTTAGATGTTATCAGTCCACTTTGCTTTTGATCTGCTTCTACCTCGTCTACCTTGCGCATTCTCTTCCAACGTGACTATACAGTAGGATATTTCGTCTGTTGAGCCGCGATAGCTCAGTGGTTAATGAACTGGACTACAATGGACAAGGGTTAGGGTTCGATCCCAACCGACGGCTTCCGGTTTCATCCAGCCTTTAATGGGTACCGGATTTTTTTCTGGGAAAGTGAAGTGGCACGGGCGTAATACCGACCACATCATACATACCCCAAAAATCATGTGCCGAAGGTCTGTAAAATGTATGGTCACTAACACCATATTCCCTATACGCCACTTGGCGTGACGGGGGTACTTTACTTTACTTTTTTTATTTGGTCTGTTCATATCTTCTTCTTCTACCTTTTAGCTCCCAGTGGAGCATAGGTCTTCAACAAACACTTTCCAAGTCGTTCTGTTTTTTGCCATTCTTTTAAGATCATTCTATGTCTTCCCCATCATCTTCATCTCTGCTTCGATCTGTCTTCTCCAAGAATTCCTTGGTCTTCCTCTTTGTCTTTTCCCCTGGGGATTCCAAAAAAAGGCCTGTTGTGTAATACTCTCAGTTGGCTTCCGTAGTGTGTGTCCTATCCATCGCCATCGTCTTCGCTGTATCTCTTTATCCACTGGTATTTGACTGGTACATTTCCATAATTCCACGTTAGTGACTTTGTCCTGCCATTTCCATCCCTTTTTTCTGCGCAAGTATCCATTAATGAAAGTCTGTACCTTCGTGATTGTCAATTTTGCTATTCTCCATGTTTCACAGCCATATAATAGGACCGACTTAACATTTGAGTTGAAAATTTTTATTTTTGTATTTAGCTTAATTTCTTTGGATTTCCATATGTTTCCTAGTGCAATGAAAGCACCTCTTGCTTTTGATATCCTTATTTTGGTATCATTTTCTGTTCCTCCCTCTTTATCTATATTACTCCCCAGATATATGTAAGATTGTACGTCTAGTAGAGGTATTTCTCCTAGTTTTATTTGGTTATTGCCAACTGCATTAATTCTCATAATGTTGGTCTTATCTCTATTAATCTTTAGTCCTAGCTGTTGTGATCTCTCATCTAATATACCCATTTTATCCTGCATCTGTTGATGGCTGTGTGATAGGAGAGCTATGTCATCAGCAAAGTCTAAATCATCAAGTTGTTTGATCAGTGACCACTGGATCCCATTTCTGTTGTTTTGAGTTATTTTCATAATCCAATCTATGGCCAGTAGAAAGAGAAATGGAGACAGAAGGCATCCTTGCCTTACTCCTGTTCTTATTTCAAATGCTTCTGTAAGCTGTCCTTCATGCACCACACTACATTTTGTTCCTTCATACATTGTTTTTATCAGGTTAATAAACTTTATGGGGATTCCGTAATTACTCAGCAACTTCCAAAGCATTCTTCTGTCTAAACTATCAAATGCCTTTTCGTAATCTATGAATCCAATATAAAGTGGGGATTTTAGTTCAAACTTTGTTCAACTATTATACGTAGAGTAGTTATTTGATCAGCACATGATCTGTTCTTCCTAAAACCTGCTTGTTCATCTCTCAAATGTTTCTCTATGGCCTCTTTTAGTCTCTCCAGAATGATTCTGCCTAATATTTTTCCTGGCACTGATAGTAGCATAATTCCCCTATAATTTGTGCACTCCTGTAAACTTCCTTTCTTTGGTAGTTTGATCGTATAACCTTTTCTCCAGTCTTTAAGACCTATGCTCCACAGGTAGCTCAAAGGTAGAAGAAGAAGAGGAGGATTCACTGAGTAGGGTCATGACAGTATCCTCGGGTACGACTCCATTATGAAAGTCCTTAGCGATGCCCGTGGGAGCTGAGGAGCATATTTTGGGAACCACTGGTGATATTTCTTGAAGACATTGCCCCAATGTTGATTCTATCACTATTTCTATGACCTGCCAGGAGCTGCAATCAGCAAGTTGTTCTTACATTTTGCTATTTGTATGTGGAGAAAACGGGGAAGGAGAGGAAGGAGTAGGTAAAGGGGAAGAGGAACTAAGAGGAGTAGGAGGGAGGAGAAGAGGAAGGAGTAAGGGTAGAGGAGGAAGAACTAAGTGGAAGAGGAGGGAGAAGAAGAGGAAGGAGTAGGGGTAGAGGAGGAAGAACTAAGTGGAAGAGGAGGGAGAAGAAGAGGAAGGAGTAGGGGTAGAGGAGGAGGAACTAAGTGGAAGAAGAGAGAGAAGAAGAGGAAGGAGTAAGGTTAGAGGAGGAGGAACTAAGTGGAAGAAGAGGGAGAAGAAGAGGAAGGAGTAGGGGTAGAGGAGGAGGAACTAAGTGGAAGAAGAGAGAGAAGAAGAGGAAGGAGTAGGGGTAGAGGAGGAGGAACTAAGTGGAAGAAGAGGGAGAAGAAGAGGAAGGAGTAGGGGTAGAGGAGGAGGAACTAAGTGGAAGAAGAGGGAGAAGAAGAGGAAGGAGTAAGGTTAGAGGAGGAGGAACTAAGTGGAAGAAGAGGGAGAAGAAGAGGAAGGAGTAGGGGTAGAGGAGGAGGAACTAAGTGGAAGAAGAGGGAGAAGAAGAGGAAGGAGTAAGGTTAGAGGAGGAGGAACTAAGTGGAAGAAGAGAGAGAAGAAGAGGAAGGAGTAGGGGTAGAGGAGGAGGAACTAAGTGGAAGAAGAGGGAGAAGAAGAGGAAGGAGTAGGGGTAGAGGAGGAAGAACTAAGTGGAAGAAGAGAGAGAAGAAGAGGAAGGAGTAGGGGTAGAGGAGGAGGAACTAAGTGGAAGAAGAGGAAGGAGTAGGGGTAGAGGAGGAAGAACTAAGTGGAAGAAGAGGGAGAAGAAGAGGACGGAGTAGGGGTAGAGGAGGAGGAACTAAGTGGAAGAAGAGAGAGAAGAAGAAGTAAGGGGGGAGAACCAGAAAAATGAATTAGATGGAGAAGAAAATATAGAATAAGAGAAATAAATAAGAGAAGAAAATATAGAAGAAGAGAAATAAATAAGAGAAGAAAATATAGAAGAAGAGAAATAAATAAGAGAAGAAAATATAGAAGAAGAGAAATAAATAAGAGAAGAAAATATAGAAGAAGAGAAATAAATAAGAGAAGAAAATATAAAAGAAGAGAAATAAATAAGAGAAGAAAATATAGAAGAAGAGAAATAAATAAGAGAAGAAAATATAGAAGAAGAGAAATAAATAAGAGAAGAAAATATAGAAGAAGAGAAATAAATAAGAGAAGAAAATATAGAAGAAGAGAAATAAATAAGAGAAGAAAATATAGAAGAAGAGAAATAAATAAGAAGAAGTAAAGGGAAATGAGAAATAAGATGAGGAACAAGTAAGGGAAGATAAATAAGAAGAACATGAAGAAAGAATAAGAGGGGGCAGTCGAGGAAGAGGAAGAAGAATTAAAAGAAAGGAGAGGATATAAAGAAAAGGGAAGAAAAGAAGCAAGAAACTGAAAGTACAAGAGAAATTCATGTGATAGAATCTCCCAACAAAACTACTGAATTTTCGAAATCGATGTCTCAACGAGAAATAAATAAATTACTCTTGAAGAAGAATTTTTGCCGAAACATTGCATTTTGTCTTGTCTCATTACTATTTTAGCTGCTTAACACCGTTTTATGTTTTCTTCACACGTTCTCTGTAGCGCTCTATTCATTATATATATTTATACTGTAATGTAGACAGTACAACCTGTGGCTGCCTTGCTGCCTTGCAGGTAAGCTCGGGAGAGTGAAAGGCTAAGGGAGGGTACCCCGGAGTAAAACAACCACACTGCCTTGTGGGTGAGACTTTATAGTCAAAGGCTAGCGGAGCCAACAGTAAACAAACCGACGGAAAGCAACAGCAAATCACCTTCGTAACTTCTTTGTACAATCATGAATCGCTACAATAATAGATTTCACGGCAACATCATTTTGCTACTGTAAAAATAATTGTCGAGATCGAAAGTTCTGGAGAGACATGATCACCTACGCCAGCAGGCTTGGTACTTGATGATGAGGTCTATTCGCGACTCAGGATCACCATCATCATGTGCCATACCTGTTGGCGCAAGTGATCATGTCCCTCCACAATCTTCTATCTACAGTGCATCGTATCAATTGTTGAATGTTTCCCATGCCATGACACCAAGCTATCCAGTATTTTCTCTCTTTGTCGTGATCTCTCTTTCCTTTTATTTTGCCAGTCGTAGCCAAGTATTCCAACTTTCCTCTTCTCATGATGTGCCCATAACATGTTGATTATTTTTTTCTGATGTTTTTATGAGCTCCCTTTTTGTGTTGGCCTCTTTGAGAATTTCCTCATTGGTCTTTTTAGCTGTCCAGGGAACTTTCAACATTCTTCTGAGAAATCTAATCTCTGCGGCCTCTAATCGTCTTTTCATTTGTTTGTCTACTGTCCATTATTCGCTTCCATAGGTCAGAATTGGTTCTATATAGCACTGATGAACTCTCTTTCTCACTTCTACTGACATAGATTTGTTGCATAAGATATTTGTCATTTTCTTAAAAGCTATTTTTTGCCTAAGCGATTCTGCTTTTTTAAAATATATATTTCTGTGGTGCATCTTCCATCGGATGTTATTATTGTACGACCACAGCATAGTGTTTACTATTCTATATATGTCTGTGGTGCATCTTCCATCGGATGTTATTATTGTACGACCACAGCATAGTGTTTACTATTCTATATATGTCTGTGGTGCATCTTCCATCGGATGTTATTATTGTACGACCACAGCATAGTGTTTACTATTCTATATATGTCTGTGGTGCATCTTCCATCGGATGTTATTATTGTACGACCACAGCATAGTGTTTACTATTCTATATATGTCTGTGGTGCATCTTCCATCGGATGTTATTATTGTACGACCACAGCATAGTGTTTACTATTCTATATATGTCTGTGGTGCATCTTCCATCGGATGTTATTATTGTACGACCACAGCATAGTGTTTACTATTCTATATATGTCTGTGGTGCATCTTCCATCGGATGTTATTATTGTACGACCACAGCATAGTGTTTACTATTCTATATATGGCTGTGGTGCATCTTCCATCGGATGTTATTATTGTACGACCACAGCATAGTGTTTACTATTCTATATATGTCTGTGGTGCATCTTCCATCGGATGTTATTATTGTACGACCACAGCATAGTGTTTACTATTCTATATATGTCTGTGGTGCATCTTCCATCGGATGTTATTATTGTACGACCACAGCATAGTGTTTACTATTCTATATATGTCTGTGGTGCATCTTCCATCGGATGTTATTATTGTACGACCACAGCATAGTGTTTACTATTCTATATATTTCTGTGGTGCATCTTCCATCGGATGTTATTATTGTATGACCACAGCATAGTGTTTACTATTCTATATATGTCTGTGGTACATCTTCCATCGGATGTTATTATTGTACGACCACAGCATAGTGTTTACTATTCTATATATTTCTGTGGTACATCTTCCATCGGATGTTATTATTGTACGACCACAGCATAGTGTTTACTATTCTATATATTTCTGTGGTACATCTTCCATCGGATGTTATTATTGTACGACCACAGCATAGTGTTTACTATTCTATATATTTCTGTGGTACATCTTCCATCGGATGTTATTATTGTACGACCACAGCATAGTGTTTACTATTCTATATATTTCATATTCATGTTACCTCCAAAGGGAAATGAAAACCTTACGACATATTTCAGTTTCCATTCACGGATGAAATTAAAATTCTCCTGTTCATTTACTGCGTAAATTTTGCGTAACTACATCTATATATAGCCCACATCATTATTGTCTTTGGGGGATTAGAGTTAATGGACTTTATTTCTCTTCAGCACATATTGCGTGGAAGCGCGGTCAATTGCAAATTGCATAGATATTTTTTTCTATTATCATAAAAGTCAGGTACCCATTTTTCCCAGCTTGGTCCACTGGGGGTTGTGCATATCGAATCGTAATTTTTAGTGTAAACAGCAAAAACCCTACGGCTTTCTCAAAATTCCATGAAAAAAAATGCAATTTGTAATAGCCTGTATGGCTTTAATATAGAAATAACGGAAATACCTAGTTCGTATTTTGCTCTCATCTCGTCTCATAAAACAGGGAAACTGTAATATAATAAGCTTGTCGGTTCTATCTATCTATCTATTGACATTTCGAGTCGTAGCCGGCCCATAGGACATAGACCCAGATACTCCTTCTCTTATCTAAATGTTTATTCTAGCAGTTTTCAGTCCTTGTAAAGATATTTTATCAAATCTCGCCATTTGTCTCTGTTCTGTGCAAGCAGCTCTATCTCATTGAGGGAGCCGATTCCTGCTGCTTTTGCCTCTCTGATCAATGTTCTTATCAGTGTCTCTATCTGGGTCGGCCTCTTTTACCTTTTATCTGTTGTTTCTCATACGAGGGTTTGCTTTGCTATTCGGTTAGTATCTCTCCTCATCACATGTCCAACATACGACCATCGTCTTTTCTTGATTACTGAAGATATTAGTGGTTGATTGGCGATTTCTCTACTTTCTTCATTCTGTCGGTTCTGCGGGACGTTAATTTAGGCTCATGACTATAACACACGAGTGTAAACTGAAATTGACAGCTCTAGGTTTTAATTGTCTTTCAGAAGCCTTGAAAAGTTGTGGAAATCAAAACACATTAGCACAAACACAAAACTTAGACTATTCAAATGAAATGTACTATCAACCCTTACGTATGCGCGTGAAAGCTGGAAAACAACAAAAGATATAGAAACAAAGTTGAACGCATTCGAAAATAAATGTCTAAGGAAAATACTTGGTATAGCGTGGAACGAATTCAAAACAAACGAGGACATTAGAGAAATCGCCAATCAACCACTAATATCTTCAGTAATCAAGAAAAGACGATGGTCATATGTTGGACAAGTGATGAGAAGAGATAATAACCGAATAGCAAAGCAAGCCCTCATGTGGGAAAAACAGGTAAGAGAAAAAGAGGAAGACCCAGAGAGACACTGAGAAGAACATTGCTGAGAGAGGCAAAAGCAGCAGGAATCGGCTCCCTCAATGAGATAGAGCTGCTTGCACAGAACAGAGACAAATAACGAAATTTGATAAAATATCTTTCAAAGAATTGAAAACTGCTAGGACAAAAATTCAGATAAGAGAAGGAGTATCTTGGTCTACGCCCTATGGGCCGGCTACGGCTCGAAAGGTCAATAGATAGATAGATAGTTTTTAATTACTTTAAACATATCTGTACCTTTCAACCAATACAGTCCTAAACTTTAAACATATGTATCTTGGGGTCATTACAATCCTAAACTTTAAACATATGTATCTTGGGGTCATTACAGTCCTAAACTTTAAACATATGTATCTTGGGGTCATTACAGTCCTAAACTTTGGACATATGTATCTTGGGGTCATTACAAACCTAAACTTTAAACATGATTTTTTTGACCGTATAAGTTCTAACCTTTTGCAGGAAAGCATTGCAGTTAAAAAAACCTTGCTTATTTTGTGTGATGTGTGTATGTGTGCATGTGTTTGTGTATGTGTGTATGCTGTGTATTTGTATATGACTATATATGTATATATGTATATATGTATATATGTATATATAAGTACACTGACACTTGATTGTGTTCACGCTTTTGTAAATGAAATAAAATACTTATGTATATATTTTTATTAACGCGATGAATAATTTTCAATATTTTATCCGACAATTTTTATCAGCTCTGCTTTGAAATAATAGTCTCAATATTTATACAGATCGGATATCCATGTTGTATTGATCTCTGTCAGGTTTTCCATTACTCTGCATACACAGCAGCACTACGCTAGTCATGGGTACGTCCAATGAGCTGAATGCTACTATTTTAGAAGATTGTATCATCATCATCATCATCATCATCATCATCATCATCATCATTGAGTGCCGTCTCCGCATCGAAGGTTGGCTACCATCAAGCGCCATTCCACTCTTTCTCTTGCTTTGATGGTGCAGATTGTCATAGGTTGACTTGTCCATCTTTTGATGTTACTCGTCCATGTTAGTCTTGGTCTGCCTCTGCCTCTTTTACCTTGTATTTCCCCTTCCAATATTACCTTTATTAGGCTGTTGTGTCTTTTCACATGCCCCAAAAATTTCATTTGCCTTGTTCTAATTGTGTTTAGTAGTTCTCTTTTCATTTTTAGTTGTTTTAAAATTTCATCGTTTGTTTTCTTTTCTTTCCATCAAATTCTACCTATTCTTCTATAGATCCACATTTCAAAGGCTTCAATTTTCTGTATCATCTGATGTAGTACAAGTCCAGATAATATGAACCAATAAAGTAGTAGTTGTATCTATAAGAGTAAACGTTATTTCTTTAACGATATGAGTGTGAATCTTTCAGGCAGATCTGTAAGATAGCACTTTGATATTCCGTCTGATAGAAAGTTTGAACTTTGTTTCTCCGTCTGAAACAGAGTAAGAATATTGTTTCTACATCTCAAAAAACAGCCAGAATATTGTTTCTACATCTCAAAAAACAGCCAGAATATTGTTTCTACATCTCAAAAAACAGCCAGAATAATGTTTCTACATCTCAAAAAACAGCCAGAATATTGTTTCTACATCTAAAAAACAGCCAGAATATTGTTTCTACATCTAAAAAACAGCCAGAATATTGTTTCTACATCTCAAAAAACAGCCAGAATATTGTTTCTACATCTCAAAAAACAGCCAGAATATTGTTTCTACATCTCAAAAAACAGCCAGAATATTGTTTCTACATCTCAAAAAACAGCCAGAATATTGTTTCTCCATCTTAAAGACAGCCAGAATATTGTTTCTCCATCTTAAAGACAGCCAGAATATTGTTTCTCCATCTTAAAGACAGCCAGAATATTGTTTCTCCATCTTAAAGACAGCCAGAATATTGTTTCTCCATCTTAAAGACAGCCAGAATATTGTTTCTCCATCTTAAAGACAGCCAGAATATTGTTTCTCCATCTTAAAGACAGCCAGAATATTGTTTCTCCATCTTAAAGACAGCCAGAATATTGTTTCTCCATCTTAAAGACAGCCAGAATATTGTTTCTCCATCTTAAAGACAGCCAGAATATTGTTTCTCCATCTTAAAGACAGCCAGAATATTGTTTCTCCATCTTAAAGACAGCCAGAATATTGTTTCTCCATCTTAAAGACAGCCAGAATATTGTTTCTCCATCTTAAAGAGAGCAGGAACATTGTTTCTCCATCTTAAAGACAGCCAGAATATTGTTTCTCCATCTTAAAGACAGCCAGAATATTGTTTCTCCATCTTAAAGACAGCCAGAATATTGTTTCTCCATCTTAAAGACAGCCAGAATATTGTTTCTCCATCTTAAAGACAGCCAGAATATTGTTTCTCCATCTTAAAGACAGCCAGAATATTGTTTCTCCATCTTAAAGACAGCCAGAATATTGTTTCTCCATCTTAAAGACAGCCAGAATATTGTTTCTCCATCTTAAAGACAGCCAGAATATTGTTTCTCCATCTTAAAGAGAGTAGGAACATTGTTTCTCCATCTTAAAGACAGCCAGAATATTGTTTCTCCATCTTAAAGACAGCCAGAATATTGTTTCTCCATCTTAAAGACAGCCAGAATATTGTTTCTCCATCTTAAAGACAGCCAGAATATTGTTTCTCCATCTTAAAGACAGACAGAATATTGTTTCTCCATCTTAAAGACAGTCAGAATATTGTTTCTCCATCTTAAAGACAGTCAGAATATTGTTTCTCCATCTTAAAGACAGCCAGAATATTGTTTCTCCATCTTAAAGAGAGCAGGAACATTGTTTCTCCATCCTAAAGACAGCAGGAACATTGTTTCTCCATCTTAAAGAGAGCAGGAACATTGTTTCTCCATCTTAAAGAGAGCAGGAACATTGTTTCTCCATCCTAAAGAGAGCAGGAACATTGTTTCTCCATCTTAAAGAGAGCAGGAACATTGTTTCTCCATCTTAAAGAGAGCAGGAACATTGTTTCTCCATCTTAAAGAGAGCAGGAACATTGTTTCTCCATCTCCAAAAAAGAGCTAGATTTGAGGGTAAGACTTCAGCGTCTGGGGTATTTGTGTGCGAGTTCGAATCCCACTATAGGTGGAGAAAATGTATCACTTTATATCTGCAAGTTACTCTTTGTGCAGCTAAATTCGATATGAAGCCCTAACGGATACGGAGAGTTCGTGACTCCTGGCTTACTTTATAGAACTCTCCGCATTTAAAAGTCGAAAAGCATATAGCCGTTAAAAGCTGAAATGCATATAGCCGTTAAAAGTTAAAAAGAATATGTTCGTTACAAATCGAAAGAATTTGGCCCTTAAATGTCGGAAAAAAAATGGCCAAAATGGTCAGTGACCGGACCTGATTGAGCAATGATGTAATGAATGTTGGATACAGATTTCGGGTTGAAATGAGGAGATACTGGGATTTTACAGTAAATGATCGACGCAAATCACCTACGACTTCTGAACGGAGGTAAAGAAGAAGACGAGAGATAAAAACGTACGGTTGCAAATAAAAAATGTCCCCTTATGAAAATGTAGATTTATATAAAATCCAAAAAAGGTACAACCAGATTATGCCACAGTACAACTACAGCCCCCTCACTCCAATCAACTTCCCTCTCGTCTCCTCTTTGAAGCGTTCTAAAGGAGGGACGAGATTCTAACGTTCGGAACCAAAATTGAGTTGCAGGGATTGACAGAAGTTGGATATTACACCACCGACTGCCCTTCCTCGGGAATATATAAAGATATGCTCGTTGTTGGAGTCAAACACGATGTCCTAACATCATCAAGCGCCATACATTTAAATACTATGAAGATCATCATTTTCAGGAGGACGTGATCTTCCAGGCAATGTGGTGGATAGGCGGCAGGAACCAGTGAAGGCTGTGTCTGAAAAGTGTTCCTTGTTGCAGTTTCCTCATATTCCAAATCCGGCTTGTTGCAGGAGCTACTGAGTTGAGTGCTCCGTGCATACCGTGAGCTGTGTGTTTCATCCGTTTTGATCAAGTTCCGATATTCCAATTGCTTGCGATGAATGCTGATATCGTATGACAGGGAACAGTTGGCTGTGTTCACTTTCTGTGCGGTTTCGCCTTTTGTCTTTTGGCGTGTGCTGAGACTGCTACTGTCTTTCTTTGTTTGGGAGATGAGTTAGTGATTCTGATGATTCCACTAGCACGGGCGGTTGAGCAATTATGGAATTTAATTCGTTTGCAGTGATACCGGGGCCTTCCATAACCAAATAACCAAATATAAAGATAACAATACTTCGATAAACAAATGAATAATAAATACCTAAATAAGAATACTTTTACATGGACGGGTAAAATTTATTTTTTATTCTTGGACAAATTTATTTTCCTGACATAAGAAAATGTGTTTATAGGCACTAATAGGGTTATTTATAGACTTATCTTATCTTTATCGACAACTACAAATATAATGTGTAGCTGTTGAGCTACCTGGGGTGCATCATCAACGACAAACTATCTTTAGATGCTGAAATTGATACCCACATTGGTAAAGCTGCTACCACCTTTGCCCGTTTTTCAAAGCGTGTCTGGCACAGACAGTAAACTGACAATTGAAACAAAGGTCGCAGTTTACAATGCCTGCATCATTAGTATTCTTCTGTATGGCAGTGAATTATGGACAACTTATTCAAAGTAGGAGAGAGGGTTAAATGCATTCCATATGTCAGCGCTGAATTCTTGGTATCACCTGGAAGGATAAAGTGACAAACGTGGAGGTAATGACACGCACAGGCCTCCCGAATATCTACACGCTGCTAAAACAAAGTTGGTTACGCTGGCTTGGCCACATACACCAAATGAAAGATGGTCACAAACTAAAAGATATATTTTATGGATAACTAGCAGATGGTAAAAGAACTAGCGGGGCGCCCAAAACTTCGATCGGTAGACGTGTGTAAACGTGACATGAAGACTCTGAACATAAACCCTGCAGCATGGGAAGACATAGCTGCAGACCGCAATCTCTGGAAACACACTCTAAAGGTTCACCTCAAACAAGAAGCAGACAGATTCATAGAAAAAGTGAATACACGGCGAAAGGAAAGAAAAAAAAATAGCATTTCTAGGGGCGCTAGAAAATCCATAATGAACTATGACTGACGGAGGCTACTATAGTCAACTATGACTAACGGAGGCTACTATAGTCAACTATGACTGACGGAGGCTACTATAGTCAACTATGACTGACGGAGGCTACTATAGTCAACTATGACTGACGGAGGCTACTATAGTCAACTATGACTAACGGAGGCTACTATAGTCAACTATGACTGACGGAGGCTACTATAGTCAACTATGACTGACGGAGGCTACTATAGTCAACTATGACTGACGGAGGCTACTATAGTCAACTATGACTGACGGAGGCTACTATAGTCAACTATGACTAACGTAGGCTACTATAGTCAACTATGACTGACGGAGGCTACTATAGTCAACTATGACTGACGGAGGCTACTATAGTCAACTATGACTAACGTAGGCTACTATAGTCAACTATGACTGACGGAGGCTACTATAGTCAACTATGACTAACGTAGGCTACTATAGTCAACTATGACTGACGGAGGCTACTATAGTCAACTATGACTGACGGAGGCTACTATAGTCAACTATGACTGACGGAGGCTACTATAGTCAACTATGACTGACGGAGGCTACTATAGTCAACTATGACTGACGGAGGCTACTATAGTCAACTATGACTGACGTAGGCTACTATAGTCAACTATGACTGACGGAGGCTACTATAGTCAACTATGACTGACGGAGGCTACTATAGTCAACTATGACTGACGGAGGCTACTATAGTCAACTATGACTGACGAGGGCTACTATAGTCAACTATGACTGACGTAGGCTACTATAGTCAACTATGACTGACGTAGGCTACTATAGTCAACTTTGACTGACGTAGGCTACTATAGTCAACTATGACTAACGGACACTACTATAGTCAACTCTGACTAACGGACACTACTATAGTCAACTATGACTAACGGACACTACTATAGCCAACTATGACTGACGGAGTCTACAATTTCAACTCAACTACGATAAAAAAATTCCTGTATTAATATTAGTAATAATTTATGTATAAAGAAAATAATAAATTCCATTGGTACATGCGTAGAGTGGCATCATTTCTCTACAGAAAAATTGATCCATATGTGAACACGATTAAGAATACATTCATTTAGTACCAAAAATATAAAAAAAATATATAAGGAAGCAACAGATAAAATGGTTTGGTCACGTGACAAGGCAGAATGATCAAAACACAACACAACGAGCCTTCAGGAAACGTTGTGAGAACACCAGACCCAAGGGTCGACCACGAAAAAGATGGATCTATGGAATATTAGAAGCACTAGGAAACATAACAGTAGCAGAGGCGAACAGAAGAGGAAAAGACCGTAAATTATATCTCTCCTCGACGCTGAAAGGCAGATGAGGATGGAAAGAAATGTAGAAGAAGAGTACCAATTAAAATAAATTCCTTTATGGATGTAACTAAAATATTTTTATAAATACAATTAATTCCGTTTTTTATTAAGAAGTAATACATTTAGAACAGGATAAATCTGAAAAAAATGCAACGAGTCAAATACTTGGCAACATTAATCACATAAGATGGGAGATGCACCACAGAAATAAAAAGCAGAGTCGCTCAGACCAAAATAGCATTTCAGAAAATAAGAAATATCTTATGCAACGAATCTATGTCAATAGAAATGAGAAAGAGAGTTCATCGGTGCTGTATAGAACCAATTCTGACCTATGGAAGCGAATCATGGACAGTAGACAAACAAATGAAAAGACGATTAGAGGCCACAGAGATGAGATTTCTCAGAAGAATGTTGAAAGTTCACTGGACAGCTAAAAAGATAAATGAGGAAGTTCTCAAAGAGACCAACACAAAAAGGGAGCTCATAAAAAAACATCGGAAAGAAACAATCAACATTTTCCGGGCACATCATGAGAAGAGGAAAGTTGGAATACTTAGTTACAACTGGCAAAATAATAGGAAAGAAAGATCACGGACGACAAATAGAGAAAATAGAGGATAGCTTGGTGTCATGGCATGGAAAACAGTCAACAACAGAACTGATACGATGCACTGTAGATAGAAGATTGTGGAAGGACATGATCGTCTACGCCAATCGGTATGGCACATGATGATGATGAATACATTTAGAGACACACTACAGGATTCATGTAAATGCAAGATTAAAAACGAATTTACCTAATGAAAAAATAATGACTTTATAAATAGCTGAAGTACACATTTATAGATGAAATAAAGAATGAGTTTGATGCCATGGATAAAGATACTTTAAAAGTCACAAGTATGCAGAATAATACTTTATAGACACGTGTTAGGATACCTTTATAGACATGTGTTAGGATACATTTACAGACATGTGTTAGGATTCATTTATAGACATTTGTTTGGATACCTTTATAGACACATGTTAGGATACCTTTATAGACATGTGTTATGATACCTTTATAGACATGTGTTAGGATTCCTTTATAGACACGTGTTAGGATACCTTTATAGACATGTGTTAGGATACATTTACAGACATGTGTTAGGATTCCTTTATAGACATGTGTTAGGATACCTTTATAGACATGTGTTATGATACCTTTATAGACACATGTTAGGATACCTTTATAGACACGTGTTAGGATACCTTTATAGACATGTGTTAGGATACATTTACAGACATGTGTTAGGATTCCTTTATAGACATTTGTTTGGATACCTTTATAGACACATGTTAGGATACCTTTATAGACATGTGTTATGATACCTTTATAGACATGTGTTAGGATTCCTTTATAGCCATTTGTTAGGATACCTTTACAGACATTTGTTAGGATACCTTTATAGACATGTGTTAGGATACCTTTATAGACACGTTTTATGATACCTTTATAGACACAAGGTAGAAAAACAATACAATCAAGCTAAGAATGTCAGGGACCAAAAAAATCAAATAAAAAAATTGAGGGACTAAAACTATCAAAATAACTAAGTAAAAAACACAAAAATTCTTTCTTTCTCTTCCTTCTTCTTTCTTCACTTCCTCCTGTATCCTTTTGGGCATCGTAGGAGATACAAGGTTCTAGTCTTCACCACCAAAATAATTAAGACACCAAATTAGATTTTTATTGATGATTTCTCTCTGCGGCAATCACCCCTGTTTCAGAAGCGAGGCCCGGCTTGAAACGTCAATTACTCATCGATGGGAAAAAATATGAGTACCTCGCAAAGCGGAGTTATCTGTATGTGGGGCGAGGGACCCCTTTGCGTACGGCTGCCAAGGAAAAAAATTAACATGCATAAACATGAACGAAAACATAATAATTGGCTAAACTAATCTAGGAAACAGAGTTAGAGGCTAAACCAATCTAGGAAACAGAGTTAGAGACTGAAACAATCTAGGAAACTGAGTTAAAGACAAAAACAATCAAGAAAACTGAGTTAAAGACTAAGACAATCTAGGAACAGAGTTAGAGACTAAAACAATCTAGGAAACAGAGTTAAAGGCTAAAACAATCTAGAAAACAGAGTTAAAGACTAAAACAACCTAGGACACAGAGTTAGAGACTAAAACAATCTAGCAAACAGAGCTAGAGACTAAAACAATCTAGGAAACAGAGTTAGAGACTAAAACAATCTAGGAAACAGAGCTAGAGACTAAAACAATCTAGGAAACAGAGTTAGAGACTAAAACAATCTAGGAAACAGAGCTAGAGACTAAAACAATCTAGGAAACAGAGTTAGAGACTAAAACAATCTAGGAAACAGAGTTAGAGACTAAAACAATCTAGGAAACTGAGCTAGAGACTAAAACAATCTAGGAAACAGAGTTAGAGACTAAAACAATCTAGGAAACAGAGTTAGAGACTAAAACAATCTAGGAAACAGAGCTACAGACTAAAACAATCTAGGAAACAGAGCTAGAGACTAAAACAATCTAGGAAACAGAGCTAGAGACTAAAACAATCTAGGAAACAGAGTTAGAGACTAAAACAATCTAGGAAACAGAGTAAGAGACTAAAACAATCTAGGAAACAGAGTTAGAGACTAAAACAATCTAGGAAACAGAGTTAGAGACTAAAACAATCTAGGAAACTGAGTTAGAGACTAAAACAATCTAGGAACAGAGTTAGAGACTAAAACAATCTAGGAAACAGAGTTAGAGACTAAAACAATCTAGGAAACAGAGTTAGAGACTAAAACAATCTAGGAAACAGAGCTACAGACTAAAACAATCTAGGAAACAGAGCTAGAGACTAAAACAATCTAGGAAACAGAGTTAGAGACTAAAACAATCTAGGAAACAGAGTTAGAGACTAAAACAATCTAGTAAACTGAGTTAGAGACTAAAACAATCAAGAAAACAGAGTTAAAGACTAAAACAATCTAGGAAACAGAGCTAGAGACTAAAACAATCTAGGAAACAGAGTTAGAGACTAAAACAATCTAGGAAACAGAGTTAGAGACTAAAACAATCTAGGAAACAGAGTAAGAGACTAAAACAATCTAGAAAACAGAGTTAGAGACTAAAACAATCTAGAAAACAGAGTAAGAGACTAAAACAATCTAGAAAACAGAGTTAGAGACAAAAACAATCAATAAACGAGTCACTGACTAAGAAAATCAATAAACAAGAGCCATTGACCAAAGCAATCAAGAAAACAGAGCCAGATATCAAAACAATTGAACTAAGAAAGTAAAAGGCTCAAGCAATCAAGATAAGATTGTATAATAAACGTATCCAATCCCAACTGTATATCTTACAATTATTTCATGTATGACGGATCGGATTTACACAAACCGCGAATAATTTCATGACAATGGCGGAGGTCAACGCAGCCATAACCATGTGACCATGAATAAAACATAGGAACCACTCGGCACAAATTAAAGAGATCAATAAAATTACCACAAATGATATGTGTATATCACAACCATAATATATCACATAGTAGTGGGTTCTTCTATTCATGTATCACAAAATAATATATATATTAAATATCGGTGTTTATAAGTGCTTGAATTTAAAGAAGAAATATTACATCGACTTTAAACTGTTGTTCACCTTATGTTTCTTTGTTTCGTTACACAGATCACATATCCAATAGAAATCGGTGTTTTCCTTTGATGATATCCCTGTTATGTGTAACAAGTTACTGAGAACGGGTGGTCCAACCAGGTGGGTTTTGTGATTTGAGCGCGCGATAAGGCAGGTTTTGAAGCGGCGCGGGACCCGACAGCTTTGACCAAGCATTGAAATGAGCATGGATTACTCATTTCAGCAAACAGTAAAACTGAAACGGGAAACTTAACTGCTGTTTTGTTGCCTGATATTAAAGTTATTCTTTCTGTTGCTGCTTAAGATCTAGTGGCTGCGAGATAAATGAGGTTTCTCTAGCTGTTTGAGGTATAGATCAAATTACCAATTAATGCTTTCAATAAAATGACAAGATACAATAAAATTATAGAAGGCAGGCAACTAAAACAAGTAGAGGAATTCAAATAGATAGGAAGTTCAGTGACAAAGGATAATTCTCAAACAGCAGAGGTAGAATCAAGATGCAACAAAGATTGTCAAATCATCGGACAGTTATCACCACTATTGTCCCATCAAGGAAATAACTCTGGAGGCAAAACGAGCACGCTACAATACAATCTTCATTCCAACATTGTGCTACCAATGTCAGACCTGGAACCTAGATGCAAGAACAATAAAAATAATAACCTCTACAGAGATGAAATGTGTTAGACGAATGACAGGAAACATTCTGAGAGATAAGATCAAAAATGAAAAATTGAGAAAAAAGCTAGGAATAACCCCCCCCCCCCCCCCCCCCCCCCAACCCCTTCCCCTTCCATAGAATATATAAGGAAACAACAACAGATAAAATGGTTTGGTCACGTGACAAGGCAGAAAGATCAAAACACAACACAACGAGCCTTCAACAAACGTTGTGAGAACACCAGACCCTAGGGTTGACCACGAAAAAGATGGATCGATGGAATATTAGAAGCACTAGGAAACATAACAGCAGCAGAGGCGAACATATTGATGTGATACCAGTGCTAACATATGGATGTGAAATCAGTGCTAACATATGGATGTGATACCAGTGCTAACATATGGATGTGATACCAGTGCTAACATATGGATGTGATACCAGTGCTAACATATGCATGTGATACCAGTGCTAACATATGGATGTGATACCAGTGCTAACATATGGATGTGATACCAGTGCTAACATATGGATGTGATACCAGTGCTAACATATGGATGTGATACCAGTGCTAACATATGAATGTGATACCAGTGCTAACATATGGATGTGATACCAGTGCTAACGTATGGATGTGATACCAGTGCTAACATATGGATGTGATACCAGTGCTAACATATGGATGTGATACCAGTGCTAACATATGGATGTGATACCAGTGCTAACATATGAATGTGATACCAGTGCTAACATACGGATGTGATACCAGTGCTAACATATGGATGTGATAACAGTGCTAACATATGGATGTGATACCAGTGCTAACATATGAATGTGATACCAGTGCTAACATATGGATGTGATACCGGTACTAACATATTAATGTGATAACAGTGTTAACATATGGATGTGATACCACTGCTAACATATGGATGTGAAAACAATACTAACATATGGGTGTGATAACAGTGCTAACATATGGATGTGATAACAGTGCTAACATATGGATGTGATAACAATACCAACATATGGATGTGATAACAATACTAACATATGGATGTGATAACAGTGCTAACATATGGATGTGATATCAGTGGTAACATATGGATGTGATAACAGTGCTAACATATGGATGTGATATCAGTGCTAACATATGTATGTGATACCAGTGCTAACATATGGATGTGATACTAGTGCTAACGTATGGATGTGATAACAACACTAACATATGGATGTGATAACAATACTAACATATGGATGTGATAACAATACTAACATATGGATGTGATACCAATGCTAACATATGGATGTGATACCAGTGCTAACATATGGATGTGATACCAGTGCTAACATATGGATGTGATACCAGTGCTAACATATGGATGTGATACCAGTGCTAACATATGAATGTGATACCAGTGCTAACATATGGATGTGATACCAGTGCTAACATATGGATGTGATAACAGTGCTAACATATGGATGTGATACCAGTGCTAACATATGAATGTGATACCAGTGCTAACATATGGATGTGATACCGGTACTAACATATTAATGTGATAACAGTGTTAACATATGGATGTGATACCACTGCTAACATATGGATGTGAAAACAATACTAACATATGGGTGTGATAACAGTGCTAACATATGGATGTGATAACAGTGCTAACATATGGATGTGATAACAATACCAACATATGGATGTGATAACAATACTAACATATGGATGTGATAACAGTGCTAACATATGAATGTGATATCAGTGGTAACATATGGATGTGATAACAGTGCTAACATATGGATGTGATATCAGTGCTAACATATGTATGTGATACCAGTGCTAACATATGGATGTGATACTAGTGCTAACGTATGGATGTGATAACAACACTAACATATGGATGTGATAACAATACTAACATATGGATGTGATAACAATACTAACATATGGATGTGATACCAATGCTAACATATGGATGTGATAACAGTGTTAACATATGGATGTGATAGCACTGCTAATATATGGATGTGAAAACAATACTAACATATGGATGTGATAACAGTGCTAACATATGGATGTGATAACAGTGCTAACATATGGATGTGATACCAACACTAACATATGGATGTGATACCAGTGCTAACATATGGATGTGATACCAGTGCTAACGTATGGATGTGATACCAATACCAACATATGGTTGTGATAACAATACTAACATATGGATGTGATACCAGTGCTAACATATGGATGTGATAACAATACTAACATATGGATGTGATAACAGTGCTAAGATATGGATGTGATAGCAGTGCTAACATATGGATGTGATACCAGTACTAACATATGGATGTGATACCAGTGCTAAAATATGGATGTGATACCAGTGCTAACATATGGATGTGATACCAGTACTAACATATGGATGTGATACCAGTGCTAACATATGGATGTGATACCAGTGCTAACATATGGATGTGATACCAGTGCTAACATATGGATGTGATACCAGTGCTAACATATATCCATATTGATTGAAGCTGCGGTTCCCCTAGGTTTTAGATAGCAAATTAAACTCCTTTTGAAAAGAAATATCTGCGTAGGATCTCAAACATAAGTTAGAAAGAATACATTTCAAATGAGCAGATAAGAGAAGATTCTAAACAGGAATATGTGTCGAGCTTCATGAGAAGAGAAGGCGTTGTAAATACATCGGTCATGTGCTGAGAATGAATGAGGAAAGACTTCCCCGTCAGACATTCAAGTGGAAACTATCTGATAAAAAGAAAAAAGCAGAAAAATTACTAGGGAGAACTCAGCTTTGGGTCTAAGAAACATGCAAGAACTACAGGAACTAGCAGCAAAACGTTAGTCGTGAAGAACTACTACTTCCGTCCTGTGGGCCGTTTTCGGCCCAAGAGGAAGATTAATGATGAATGAATGAATGCTATATTAGTTGCAGGATTAATCGTGATTTCTACCTTTATTAATGATAAAGTAACTTCAGAATAAATGTTACTACCTCTATTAATGATAAAGTAACTTCAGAATAAATGTTTCTACATTATTAATGATAAAGTAACTTCATAATAAATGTTACTACCTCTATTAATGATAAAGTAACTTCATAATAAATGTTACTACCTCTATTAATGATAAAGTAACTTCATAATATATGTTACTACCTCTATTAATGATAAAGTAACTTCAGAATAAATGTCACTACCTCTATTAATGATAAAGTAACTTCATAATAAATGTTACTACCTCTATTAATGATAAAGTAACTTCATAATATATGTTACTACCTCTATTAATGATAAAGTAACTTCAGAATAAATGTTACTACCTCTATTAATGACAAAGTAGCTTCAGAATAAATGTTACTACCTCTATTAATGACAAAGTAACTTCAGAATAAATGTTACTACCTCTATTAATGACAAAGTAACTCAGAATAAATGTTACTACCTCTATTAATGACAAAGTAACTTCAGAATAAATGTTACTACCTCTATTAATGACAAAGTAACTTCAGAATAAATGTTACTACCTCTATTAATGATAAAGTAACTTCAGAATAAATGTTACTACCTCTATTAATGATAAAGTAACTTCATAATAAATGTTACTACCTCTATTAATGATAAAGTAACTTCAGAATAAATGTTACTACCTCTATTAATGATAAAGTAACTACAGAATAAATGTTACTACCTCTATTAATGATAAAGTAACTTCAGAATAAATGTTACTACCTCTATAATGATAAAGTAACTTCATAATAAATGTTACTACCTCTATTTTAATGACAAAGTAACTTCAGAATAAATGTTACTACCTCTATTAATGACAAAGTAACTTCATAATAAATGTTACTACCTCTATTAATGATAAAGTAACTTCATAATAAATGTTACTACCTCTATTAATGATAAAGTAACTTCAGAATAAATGTTACTACCTCTATTAATGATAAAGCAACTTCAGAATAAATGTTACTACCTCTATAATATATAAGTTCCCAAATACTTAAATTCATTTACCTGTTCTAATATTGTTCCACTTGTCTTTATTTTCCACTGAGGTGATGTCTTTTTCTTTGTTGTTACCATTACCTCTGTCTTTTTGCTATTAAGTCTGAATCTTTATTTTTGTTTTCTTTCACTATAATGTCCAACATTTCTTGTAACTCATTTTCACACTTAGCGATTAAGACTGTATCATCAGCATAAGTAAAAAAAAAGTAAAGAGCCCCCGTGACGCCAAGTGGCGTATAGGGAATATGGTGTTAGTGACCATAAATTTTACAGACCTTCAGCACATGATTTTTGGGGTAATGTGATCGGTATTACGCCCGTGCCGCTTTACTTTCCCACAAAAAAAATCATGTACTTATCTAGGGCTAGGTGAACCCGGAAGCCGTCGGTTTTGATATCGAACCCTATCTATGTACTTTGTAGTCCAGTTCACTAACCACTGAGCTATCGCGGCTTCTAGACTAAACTAAACTAACAATAAACTAAACTAAACTAAACTAAACTAAACTAAACTAAACTAAACTAAACTAAACTAAACTAAACAAAACTAAACAAACTAAACTAAACTAAACTAAACTAAACAAAACTAAACTAAACTAAACTAAACTAAACAAAACTAAACTAAACAAAACTAAACTAAACAAAACAAAACAAAACTAAACTAAACAAAACAAAACTAAACTAAACTAAACAAAACTAAACAAAACAAAACTAAACAAAACAAAACTAAACTAAACTAAACAAAACTAAACTAAACAGCTCCAAAATGTTTCTTTTTCGAAGAAATGTGATCATTACGCCTCTAACATATTACATGTCATCTGGGCATCGTTATTTCTGTGTCCAAATCATTTCCCCAAATATAATATTTGTTCAAGCTAATAAGAAATTAAATGTATTAAAGAAATTAAAGGAATAATCTAAGAAATTAAATGTATTAAAGAAATTAAAGGAATAATCTAAGAAATTAAATGTATTAAAGAAATTAAAGGAATAATCTAAGAAATTAAATGTATTAAAGAAATTAAAGGAATAATCTAAGAAATTAAATGTATTAAAGAAATTAAAGTAATAATCTAAGAAATTAAATTGATTCTACAAAATTGTTGCGACAATTAGAAACATTACAGAAGAATAGGTTAAAGTTATCTTGAAATTAGAACATCTAATTTTGAACATTAGAAGATTTTCTGTAAATTTGATGGGATACAAAGCAAGGGCAGATGGAACTTGACCATTATTTTAATTCACAAATTTCTGGGAATGTGTACAGACATTAGAGAATTAATGGAGAAATGGGGCACAGCTTCACATCGTTAATGATCGAATTTATCTTCTACACTTTGAAACGTTACAGGAAATGCAAACATAACTTTTAGATCTCCTGTAAGTGGAGAAACAAAATTATACCTCTCTTGTAGATGGAGATACAATGTTCTTAATTCTCTTGTAGATGGAGATACAATGTTCTAGTTCACTTATAGATGGAAATACAATGTTCTTAATTCTCTTGTAGATGGAGATACAATGTTCTTGATTCTCTAGTATATGGAGATACACTGTTCTTAATTCTCTTGCTGATGGAGATGCACTGTTCTAGTTCACTTATAGATGGAGATACACTGTTCTTAATTCTCATGTAGATGGAGATACACTGTTCTTAATTCTCATGTAGATGGAGATACAATGTTCTTAATTCTCTTGCTGATGGAGATACAATGCTCTAGTTCACTTATAGATGGAGATGCAATGTTCTAGTTCACTTATAGATGGAGATACAATGTTCTAGTTCACTTATAGATGGAGATGCAATGTTCTATTTCACTTATAGATGGAGATGCAATGTTCTAGCTCACTTATAGATGAAGATGCAATGTTCTAGTTCACTTATAGAGGGAGGTGCAATGTTCTAGTTCACTTATAGAGGGAGGTGCAATGTTCTAGTTCACGTATAGAGGGAGGTGCAGTGTGCTAGTTCACTTATAGATGGAGATGCAATGTTCTAGTTCACTTATAGAGGGAGGTGCATTGTTCTAGTTCACTTATAGAGGGAGGTGCAATGTTCTAGTTCACTTATAGATGGAAATGTAATGTTCTAGTTCACTTATAGAAGGATATACAATGTTCTAGTTCACTTATAGAAGGAGATGCAATGTTCTAGTTCACTTATAGAAGGATATAAAATGTTCTAGTTCACTTATAGAAAGATATAAAATGTTCTAGTTCACTTATAGAAGGAGATACAATGTTCTAGTTCACTTATAGAAGGATATACAATGTTCTAGTTCAGTTATAGAAGGATATACAATGTTCTAGTTCAGTTATAGAAGGAGATGCAATGTTCTAGTTCACTTATAGAAGGATATACAATTTTCTAGGTCACTTATAGAAGGAGATGCAATGTTCTAGTTCACTTATAGAATGAGATACAATGTTCTAGTTCACTTATAGAAAGAGATACAATGTTCTAGTTCACTTATAGAAGGAGATACAATGTTCTAGTTCACTTATAGAAGGAGATACAATGTTCTAGTTCACTTATAGAAGGAGATACAATGTTCTAGTTCACTTATAGAAGGTGATGCAATGTTCTAGTTCACTTACAGAACAAGATACAATGTTCTAGTTCACTTATAGAAGGAGATACAATGTTCTAGCTCACTTATAGAAGGAGATACAATGTTCTAGTTCACTTATAGAAGGAGATACAATGTTCTAGTTCACTTATAGAAAGAGATACAATGTTCTAGTTCACTTATAGAAGGAGATACAATGTTCTAGTTCACTTATAGAAGGAGATACAATGTTCTAGTTCACTTATAGAAGGATATACAATTTTCTAGGTCACTTATAGAAGGAGATACAATGTTCTAGTTCACTTATAGAAGGAGATACAATGTTCTAGTTCACTTATAGAAGGAGATACAATGTTCTAGTTCACTTATAGAAGGAGATACAATGTTCTAGTTCACTTATAGAAGGAGATACAATGTTCTAGTTCACTTATAGAAGGAGATACAATGTTCTAGTTCATTTATAGAAGGATATACAATGTTCTAGCTCTCTTGCAGATGGAGATACACACGTTTTAGCGTTTTTTAGATGGAGATGCAATGTTCTGGCTCACTTGTAGCAGGAGATACAATGTTCTAGCTCACTTGTAGCAGGAGATACAATGTTCTAGCTCTCTTGCAGATGGAGATACACACGTTTTAGCGTTTCTTTAGATGGAGATACAATGTTGTCGCTTTCTTGTATAAGGAGATACAATGTTCTCGTTGTCTTGTAGATGGAGATATACAAATCTGTATGACACTATCCCATTCCTGTGACCTGCTGGAGGAACTCTCAAAACTGATGAGAAAATTATATTTCATGTGTAAAAAAGTGAAAATTACGGTGATTGGGGGGGGGGGGTGTGGAAAAAGGGGGGAGGGCGCCGCGATGTGGTCACAATAAGCCAGGAGGTCTTCTTTGTTTAGAAAACAGTAACCATTTAAGGCTGGATGCACACAGAAGTATCCGTCAATGGAGAAACTGAATTGTACCCCTCGCCTAGAATTCAGTAACCGCTGATTTATACTTGGCTACATAATTGAGAAAGGTCAAGGGTAGAGTTAGTTTATCTAGAAATGTATAGAACGGGGTTTAACTAGCAAAAATGTAAAGAACAGGATTTAATTATCTACAAATGTAAAGAACAGGGTTTAATTATCTAGAAATGTAAAGAACAGGGTTTAATTATCTGGAAATGTAAAGAACAGGGTTTAATTATCAAGAAATGTAAAGAACAGTTTTAATTATCAAGAGAGCCTAAATATTGTTTCTCCATTTTAAAGACAGCCTGAATATTGTTTCTCCATCTTAAAGAGAGCAGGAACATTATTTCTCCATCAATAATTGCAATGCTGCTATAAAGCTGGTAGGGAACTGGCAAATAATTGCAATGCTGCTATAAAGCTGGTAGGGAACTGGCAAATAATTGCAATGCTGCTGTAAAGCTGGTAGGGAACTGGCAAATAATTGCAATGCTGCTGTAAAGCTGGTAAGGAACTGGCAAATAATTGCAATGCTGCTGTAAAGCTCGTAGGGAACTGGCAAATAATTGCAATGCTGCTGTAAAGCAGGTAGGGAACTGACAAATAACTGCAGTGCAGCTGTAAAGCTGGTAAGGAACTGGCAAATAATTGCAATGCTGCTGTAAAGCTCGTAGGGAACTGGCAAATAATTGCAATGCTGCTGTAAAGCTGGTAGGGAACTGACAAATAACTGCAGTGCAGCTGTAAAGCTGGTAAGGAACTGGCAAATAATTGCAATGCTGCTGTAAAGCTCGTAGGGAACTGGCAAATAATTGCAATGCTGCTGTAAAGCTGGTAAGGAACTGGCAAATAACTGCAATGCTGCTGTAAAGCTGGTAGGGAACTGGCAAATAATTGCAATGCTGCTGTAAAGCTGGTGTGGAACTGACAAATAATTGCAATACTGCTGTAAAGCTGGTAGGGAACTGGCAAATAATTGCAATGCTGCTGTAAATCTGGTAGGGAACTGGCAAATAATTGCAATGCTGCTGTAAAGTTGGTACGGAACTGGCAAATAATTGCAATGCTGCTGTAAAGCTCGTAGGGAACTGGCAAATAATTTCAATGCTGCTGTAAAGCTGGTAAGGAACTGGCAAATAATTGCAATGCTGCTGTAAAGCTGGTAGGGAACTGGCAAATAATTGCAATGCTGCTGTAAAGCTGGTGTGGAACTTAGAAATAATTGCAATACTGCTGTAAAGCTGGTAGGGAACTGGCAAATAATTGCAATGCTGCTGTAAAGCTGGTGTGGAACTGACAAATAATTACAATTCTGCTGTAAAGCTGGTAGGGAGCTGGCAAATAATTGCAATGCTGCTGTAAACATGGTAGGGAACTGGCAAATAATTGCAATGCTGCTGTAAAGTTGGTACGGAACTGGCAAATAATTGCAATGCTGCTGTAAAGCTGGTAGGGAACTGACAAATAATTACAATTCTGCTGTAAAGCTGGTAGGGAGCTGGCAAATAATTGCAATTCTGCTGTAAAGATGGTAGGGAGCTGGGAAATAATTGCAATGCTGCTGTAAAGCTGGTAGGGAACTGACAAATAATTGCAATTCTGCTGTGAAGCTGGTAGGGAGCTGGCAAATAATTGCAATTCTGCTGTGAAGCTGGTAGGGAGCTGGCAAATAATGGCAATTCTGCTGTAAATATAGTAGGGAACTGACAAATAATTGCAATGCTGCTGTAAAGCTGGTAGGGAGCTGACAAATAATTGCAATTCTGCTGTAAATCTAGTAGGGAACTGACAAATAATTGCAATGCTGCTGTAAAACTAGTAGGGAACTTGCAAATAATTGCAATGCTGCTGTAAAGCTGGTAGGGAGCTGGCAAATAAGTGCAACGCTGCTGTAAATCTAGTAGGGAACTGGCAATATGTAATTGCAATGCTGCTGCAAATCTAGTAGCAGGAGCAAGTAGTGGGGTAAAACGTGCACCCGTGCAAGGTATAATGGCAGGTTTACAATACAAAGGAGCACAACAAAATACTGATATATTTTTGTTGTAACATATTAACTATTTGTAACATATTAACTAATTGTAACATATTAACTAATTGTAACATATTAATTAATTGTAACATATTAACTCTTTCCGAAAGGAAACTTTTTGTCGACGCCACGCAAGAGATTTCAGAGACAATATTGTTCATTTTCTTAAGAATAAATCTACATACATATTTATATTTAACTAACATATAACATATTATATATTATTTTATAGATAATTTAAAAAAGGAATTAGGTTTCACTAATACCAAGATGATACAAAACATGTAAAATTAATATGGTTTGTTGACGGTTCACACAAATCAAATTGAAAGTGACGCACTGTGCGGCGAAACGTATGGGAAGTGTGAACTAATTGTAACATATTATCAATTTGTATCCTCTTATATGTCACACAGCTCTCTTTCATTTTATCCTTTCATCTGTTATCCCTCTTTTTATTTCTCTTTGATTTATCTTTACCGCTCATCCTAGATGTAGTTTAGTTTACCTTTATTTTCTTGTCCGTTTGTTTTGCTCTCGTTTTTTTTAAAAGAAAACTACATGTAGTCCGAATGCCCTCTAATAGTAGAGACTATACAACGTCGTTTGTCCCCTGTATCTCTTATCCCATTCTACGATACCTGTATCTACTCCCGGGTAACCTATATTCTTCTAGTCAGGTCTTTGCGCGTTGTGTATGCACACTGACCTGTTTTCGATAACTTCTGTTACTGCAGGCTATGTGAGCACATTTTTACTTTTGTACACGCACACGTTCCCCATGCACACTAACATCCTTACACATCAGATTATACAGGGAAGTCTTTTTATTTTTAATTTTTCTTTTATTTCCTCTTCTCGTTCGAAATAATATATTACTTATTATTTATTATTATAAATGCAAGTCTCAATATTCCTGTATGGTGCAGAAACATGGACATTAGACCCGAAAGTAGAAAAGAAAATTGAAGCCTTTGAAATGTGGATTTATAGAAGAATAGGTAGAATTGGATGGAAGGAAAAGAAAACAAACAATTAATTTTTAAAATAACTAAAAGTGAAAAGAGAGCTACTAAACACAATTAGAACAAGACAAATGCAATTTCTGAGGCATGTTAAAAGACACAACAGCCTACTAAAAGTAATATTGGATGGGAAAATACAAGGTAAAAGAGGCAGAGGCTGGCCAAGAATAACATGAACGAGTAACAACAAAAGATGGACAAGTCAACCTATGACAATCTGCACCATCAAAGCAAGAGAGTGGAATGGCGCTCCATGGTAGCCGACTTTCGATGCGGAGACGGCACGTAACGATGACGATGATGATGATGATAAATACATATTTGTGAGTGCTGTATGTTTGTTCCTGATGACGACTTATTCAGCCGAAACGTCGTTCTGATTTGTGTTATGCTCCTGTTACGTGCAGATTTAACCATACTGGAATTTTAAATATTTTGTTCTATATCCATTTTTTATCCAGTATTGGCTGATTCAGCCACAAGAGAAACTGCTCAGTCAAATAGATTGCAGCGTAAGACACTAATATATAATCAAAGTACTGACACATGATTGCTTGCTACTGTCTGTCAAGGCGCCATGAGCCATATAATAAGATAAGTCATTCTTGTGTCTTGTCTTAATGCCACGAGTTGATACGGGCAAAAGCTGTTGGGCCCAAGATTGTATGTAAAGATTAAAGTAAAGTAAAGAGCCCCCCGTCACGCCAAGTGGCGTATAGGGAATACGGTGTTAGTGATCATAAATTATACAGACCTTCAGAACATGATTTTTGGGGTAATATGGTCGGTATTACTCCCGTGTCGCTTTTCTTTCCAGAAAAAAATCCGGTACCCATTAAAGGCTGGGTGAACCGGACCCCGTCGGTTGGGATCGAACCCTACCTCTTGTCTTTTGTAGTCCAGTTCCCTAACCACTGAGCTATCGCGGCTCCCTACGAATTACATGGATAGCCAATATTACTAATGTAGAATGTTTAAAATGAGTGAGCGAAACCAGACACATCATAATCATAACAAATAGATTATCAACATTTATTGGGCGTGTGATGCGAAAAGAAGACTTTGAGAATACTATAACAACAGCCATAATAAATAGAAAAGAAGAGCAGAGGAAAGTCAATAGAAAAAATATATTGAACAGCTTATCCAAATGGCATATTTCAAGATCGCCAACTGAAATTATGAAATGTATAAAGGATCTAGAGTTGTGGAGCGGGTTGATCGCCTCCACCAACCAGCATGACACCTAATGATGATGATTATAATGCAGAAAGGGAATCCGGAAAACCTCCACCAGGGTGACGTTTTTAGGGTTGTGAGCAGAGGTTGTTGTGGCTAATATAACGTCAGCCGTCTATAAATTTATAACTGAATACGTCGCGCTAACGAACGTTTTCCCTCATTTATCGTTCATCTCTACGGCCTACTGAATACGGTCATGCTAAAATCCCCCCTAAAATTAATTTAAAATATTTGTGCACAAATGCTTCTATTCTTGAAACTCCACAATACGTGTAACTTCGTGAAGATTAACTGTCAAATCCTTAGTTTTAAATCACGGTGTTCTGGACATTGTTCCTTTTGATTTGCTGAATCGCTTCGCAGAGCCTAGTTTCTCGCTTCGCGGCAGGTCGCTAATAGCACCCTGCTACTTGAAAGGTCTCATTAAGGGACGATTTATTGATTCTGAATATGCGTTCACGACATTAAAAGTGTTGCTTATTCGCTCGTTTGCGTGACAACAATTGACATATAATATCGCAAATAAATTCCGCAATTTTAGATTATTGATCCGGTGTGATTTTCTTTGTTTTCTTGTCAAATTTCAGGGGATTTTACTAGCATTATGTGGAGTTATACTGAAAACAAATGTATGAACATTGCATGCAATATGTCAACTGTTTCATAATGTATGACACATACCTGGTAAAACAGCTCAAGTTAAATTACTTTGGTTATCTTTACTAAAAGTATAGAGCCTGTTCAAATAAACAATCATCACCATCATGCAGTATTAAAAAAACAGGACAAATCTGAAAACAAGTGCAACGCGTCAAATACTTTGGCACAATAATAACATCAGAGGGAAGATGCACCACAGAAATAAACAGGACAAATCTGAAACAAGTGCAACGCGTAAAATACTTGGGCACAATAATAACAGATAGACGATGTAGCACAGAAATAAAAAAACAGAATAGCTCAGGCCAAAATAGCATTTCAGAAAATGAAAAACGTCTTATGCAACAAATCTATGTCAATAGAAGTCAGAAAGAGAGTTCATTGGTGCTATATAGAGCCAATTCTGACCTATGGAAGCGAATCATGGGCAGAAGACAAACAAATGAAAATACGTTTAGAGGCCACAGAGATGGGATTACTCAGAAGAATGTTGAAAGTTCCCAGGACAGCTAAAAAGACCAATGAGGAAGTTCTCAAAGAGGCCAACACAAAAAGGGAGCTCATAAAAAAACATCAGAAAGATACAATCAACATTTTTCAGGCACATCATGAGAAGAGGAAAGTTGCAATAATTGGTTACAACTGGAAAAATAAAAGGAAAGAGAGATGGCGGACGACAAAAAGAGAAAATACTGGATAGCTTGGTGTCATAGCATGGAAAACAGTCAACAACAGAACTGATACGATGCACTGTAGAAAGAAGATTGTGGAAGGACATGATCGCCTACGCCAACCGGTACGGCTCATGATGATGATGATAAACCTTGTAACAAAGGAGTAAAGTGCCCCGTTACGCTAAATGACTGTATAGGGAATATGGTGTTTGTGACCATTATATTTTACAGACCATTCATCACATGATTTTTTAGATAGTGTGGTCAGTATTACGCCCGTGCCGCTTTACGTTTAGGAACCAAACCAGTACCCATTTAAGGCTGGGTGAACCTGGAAGCCGTCGATCAGGATCGAACTCGACCTCTTGTTCTTAGTAGTCCAGATCCTTAACCACTGAGCCATCGCGGCTCACATAGAGACCTTGTGGAATTTTGTATTTTTTTGTAAAATGAAAAAAAATAATTGGTTAATTAGAAAAAAAAAACAACAACAGAATAATCTTTAAGATACTTTCATCATCATCATCATGTGCCATAACAGTTGGCATAGGCGATCATGTCCTTCCACATTTTCTATCTACAGTAAAAAAAAAAAAAAGGCTTGGTAGAACCCGGAAGCTGCCGGTTGGTATCGAACCCTACCTCTTGTCCTTTGTAGTCCAGTTCACTAACAACTGAGCTATCGCGGCTCCCAGCCATGACACCAAGCTATCTAGTATTTTCTCTCTTTGTCGTCCGCGATCTCTTTTTCTTACTATTTTGCCAGTTGTAACCAAGTATTCCAACTTTCCTCTTCTCATTATGTGCCCGAAAAATGTTGATTGCTTCTTTCTGATGTTTCTTAGGACCTCCCTTTTTGTGTTGGCCTCTTTGAGAATTTCCTCATTGGTCTTTTTAGCTGTCCAGGGAACTTTCAACATTAGCTAAGGTTAAGATACTTTGAATAATGAAAAAAAAAATAGAGATGAAAACATATTCTAAGATCTAAACATTGAAAAGGAACCTAGGAACTTGATGATATAGAGGTACGACTTGATGATATAGAGGTACGACTTGATGATATAGAGGTACGACTTGATGATATAGAGGTACGACTTGATGATATAGAGGTAAGACTTGATGATATAGAGGTACGACTTGATGATATAGAGGTACGACTTGATGATATAGAGGTACGACATTGGCCTCTTGACTGGAAGGCGCTTGGTTATTATTCGCTTGCTATCGAATTCTGCACATGAAGTGGAAATTTGTCACTTTGAATCCGTGGTTGAGTCATGGATGAACCCTGCCATGACCGTTGGGTAATGAGGTCTAGTTTCTGGTTCTCTGAGAAAACGACGCTAAAATAGGAGGTGTCGTGTGCACTCTGCGAGCGGTAAAGAACCCTTGGTAATTGTAGATGATGACAATCAGCGATGATGTCAGTCAGTGATGATGTCAGTCAGAGATGATGTCAGTCGGAGATGATGTCAGTGTCAGTCAGAAATGATGTTAGTCAGAGATGATGTCAGTCAGTGATGATGTCAGTCGGAGATGATGTCAGTGTCAGTCAGAAATGATGTTAGTCAGAGATGATGTCAGTCAGTGATGATGTCAGTCAATGATGATGTCAGTCAGAGATGATGTCAGTGTCAGTCAGAAATGATGTAGTCAGAGATGATGTCAGTCGGAGATGATGTCAGTTGGAGATGATGTCAGTCGGAGATGATGTCAGTGTCAGTCAGAAATGATATTAGTCAGAGATGATGTCAGTCAGAGATGATGTCAGTCGGAGATGATGTCAGTCGGAGATGATGTCAGTCGGAGATGATGTCATGTCAGTCAGAAATGATATTAGTCAGAGATGATGTCAGTCAGATATGATGTTAGCCAGAGATGATGTCAGTCAGAGATGATGTCAGTCAGAGATGATGCCAGTCAGCGATAATTTCAGTCAGAGATGATGTTGGCCAGAGATGATGTCAGTCAGATATGATGTCAGTCAGAGATGATGTCAGTCAGATATGATGTTAGCCAGAGATGATGTCAGTCAGCGATAATTTCAGTCAGAGATGATGTCAGTCAAATATGATGTTAGTCAGATATGATGTCAGTCAGATATGATGTTAGCCACAGATGATGTTAGTCAGAGATGATGTCAGTCAGAGATGATGTCAGTCAGAGATGATGTCAGTCAGAGATGATGTCAGTCAGAGATGATGTCAGTCAAAGATGATGCCAGTCAAAGATGCTGTCAATCAGTTCCAGATATGCCAGAACAATCTACCACATAAAAAGCTGTTGTGAGAAGTGTTCGTGACCTCTGCTTCAAAAAGGGGTCTAAACGGATCTAAAGGGTCTGAAGGGATCTATAGAGATCTAAAGGTATGTAAAGAGGTCTAATTATAACTTAAAGGGGTATAAAATGATCAAAAGTGGTATCAAAGAATCAAAAGGGGTCTAAACGGATCTAAAGGGTCTGAAGGGATCTATAGAGATCTAAAGGTATGTAAGAGGTCTAATTATAACTTAAAGGGGATAAAATGATCAAAAGTGGTATCAAAGAATCAAAAGGGGTCTAAACGGATCTAAAGGGTCTGAAGGATCTATAGAGATCTAAAGGTATGTAAAGAGGTCTAATTATAACTTAAAGGGGTATAAAATGATCAAAAGTGGTATCAAAGAATCAAAGGGGTCTAAACGGATCTAAAGGGTCTGAAGGGATCTATAGAGATCTAAAGGTATGTAAAGAGGTCTAATTATAACTTAAAGGGGTATAAAATGATCAAAAGTGGTATCAAAGAATCAAAAGGGGTCTAAATGGATCTAAAGGGGTCTAATGAGATCTATGGTGGTCTAAAGGGATCTATAGGGTACTAAGGGGATCTAAGGGGTTCATAGGTATCTAAGTGATTGTATATATTGTTGTGAAAGCTTCATTCAATGTCACCGTACTTGCTGGCGTTGGTGATCACGACACACATATCTGTCATTACAGCTCGTTATGACTTTTGTTATTCTTTCTACCCAATCAATTCTTCTAAATTGTCTGATACCTATCTTCTGTTTCCACCTGCCTCTTCTTTCATCAATTTCTCAGTTTGTCACTTTATATACGAGATATTCACTTCACAATGAAAGATGCAGAATTTCTCAGGCAAAAGCAGCTTTCCAAAAAATGAGGAGGATACTATGCAATCCATTTTTGACAATAGAAACAAGAAAAAGAGTTCTTAAGTGTTAAGTAGAGCCAGTCTTAACATATGGATGTGAATTTTGGACAATATGACAACAAACAAGAAAATCACTGGAGGCTGTGGAAATGTGCTTTTACAGAAGAATGTTGAGAATGCCATGGGCAGCTAAGAAGAGTAATGAAAACGTTCTGAAAGAAGCCAAAGCAAAAAGAGAGCTAATTTCCAATATTAGGAAGAAACGATCATCCTTTTTTGGCCAAGTAATGAGAAGAGAACAACTGGAATATATTGTATCAACTGGAAAAATTGAGGGACGAAGAGATAGAGGGTGCAAAGAGAAAAAATAACAGACAGCTTAAGAGAATGGCTTGGTAGAAGATCCACAACAAAAATGATAAATAACTGTTGAGATCGAAAGTTGTGGAGAGACATGATCACCTACGTCACCAGGCCCGGTACTCGATGATGATGATTCACTTCTCAATAGCCAATTGAAAGTATTACACGACAAGCCTTTTTTTGGAATCCTCAGGGGAAGAGATAAAGGGGATGGCCAAATTATACTTCGAGAAGACAGGTGGAAGCAGAGATGAAGAGGATGGGAAGACATGAAGCGATCTTGATAGAATCGAAAGAAACAGAACGGCTTGGGAAGTGTTTGTTGAAGACCCATGCTCCACAGGGATTTGAAAGGAAGAAGTAGATTATATTCTCATGACATCGCTAAATATGATTTTTACATTCTGACATTAATACAAATCTTTCTTTCTGCTCTGGTCTCTTTTCACAACGCACCGATTGCTCTGCATTATCTGTCCTCAATATTCTCAACATACTTCTGTAAAACCACATTACTGTGGCACAAATCAATATTTTATCTGCTGTTAGATTGTCCATAATTCACGGAGTTATACACCCAGAAACAACCAATTACACGATATGAACGTTTACACAAAACAACATCCCACGGTCTACTATGGTTCATGAACTCAAATAAAAGGACTTTGCCCAAGATGGGGCGGGATTTTGACGATTCCAGGAAAATTAGCTAAACATTATCGTGGTTTATTAAGCTCATTTTCTAAGAGTTAACAATCAATGACAGAAATAGATTGGCTATTTTTAGACGCAAATAACACCAGGGCTAAAACTAAGAGGGGAGACGCGATAGCACACTAGTTAGTGAACTGGACTACAAAGGACAAGAGGGGGGTTCGATCCCAACCGACGGCTTCCGGTTCTATCTATCTATTGCCCTTTCGAGCCGAAGACGGCACATAGGACAGAACCGCAATCTCAAAAACAGAAACCTTGCGTGCCAAAATGGCACATATTGCAGAGATCACTGCTTCTAAAATCTATGGCTGTTTCCATAACAATACTTTTTACAATGACAGCTTGTCAAGCCATTGATCAACCTCCTTATTCGCCTCTTACGACATGCCTGGAAGGTCACAGTGTCACTATTCTTTACATTCCTTATAATAAAAACCCGGTAACACACAGGAGAAACGGTTCAGGTTCACCCAACCTTTAATGGGTACCGGATCTTTTTCTCGGAAATTAAAGCGGCACGGACGTAATACCGACCACATTACCCCAAAAATCATGGGCTGAAGGTCTGTAAAATTTATGGTCACTAACACCATATTCCCTATACGCCACTTGACGTACTTTACTTTTTTTTAAAACTAAAACTAAGAATCGCAAAATATTATATCTTCTCAATACTCCTGTATGGTGTAGAAACAAGGACATTAAATAAGAAAACAGGACAGAAAATTGAAGCCTTTGAAATGTGGATTTATAGAAGAATGGGTAAAATTGGATGCAAAGAAAAGAGAACAAATGATGAAGTTTTAAAACAACTAAAAATGAAAAGAGAACTATTAAACACGATTTGAACAGGACAAATGACTTTTCTGGGGCATGTTATAAGACACAACAGCCTACTAAAAGTAATATTGGAAGGGAAAACACAAGGTAAAAGAAACAGAGGAAGACTATCATGGATGAGTAACATCAAAAGATGGACTAGTCAGCCTATGACAACCTGCGCCATCAAAGCAAGAGACAGAGAAGATTGGCGCTCCATGGTAGCCAACCTTCGATGCGGAGACGGCACTCGATGATGATGATTATTAGACGAATAGGGGGTACTGGTTGGTCTCGAGACAGAGAGGTTGTGGGTTCAAATCTAGGCTGCACCAGTTGGGATTTTTATTTATGATTTCTCTCTCCGGCGACCACCCCTGGTCTCAGCAGCAGGGCCCGGCTTGAAACATCAATTACTCATAAAAAAAAGTAAAGTACCCCCGTCACGCCAAGTCGCGTATAGGTAATATGTTGTTAGTGACCATAAATTTTACAGACCTTCGGCACATGATTTTTGGAGTAACGAGGTCAGTATTACACACGTGCCGCTTTACTTTCCCATAAAAATCCGGTACCCATTAAAGGCTGGGTGAACCCGGAAGCCGTCGGTTGGGATCGAACCCTACCTCTTGTCCTTTGTAGTCCAATTCACTAACCACTGAGCTATCGCGGCTCCCGTCCATTACTCATGGGCGTGAAAAAAAATATCAGTTTCTCCGAAGACGGAGTTATCTGCCTGTGCGGCGAGGAATCCCGGAACACACGGCTGACAGGGATAACGGATTAACACGCAAAATTCAGTTCCTGGTCTCTAGAGACAGAGGAGATCAACGAGCTTTTATTTGCAGACGATCAGGCACTAATACATGAAACAGTAGAAGACCTACAAGAACACTTAAACAAACACAACATCTCAGGCACTAATACATGAAACAGTAGAAGACCTACAAGAACACTTAAACAAACTCAACATCTCAGGCACTAATACATGAAACAGTAGAAGACCTACAAGAACACTTAAACAAACTCAACATCTCAGGCACTAATACATGAAACAATAGAAGACCTACAAGAACACTTAAACAAACTCAACATCTCAGGCACTAATACATGAAACAATAGAAGACCTACAAGAACACTTAAACAAACTCAACATCTCAGGCACTAATACATGAAACAATAGAAGACCTACAAGAACACTTAAACAAACTCAACATCTCAGGCACTAATACATGAAACAATAGAAGACCTACAAGAACACTTAAACAAACTCAACATCTCAGGCACTAATACATGAAACAATAGAAGACCTACAAGAACACTTAAACAAACTCAACATCTCAGGCACTAATACATGAAACAGTAGAAGACCTACAAGAACACTTAAACAAACTCAACATCTCAGGCACTAATACATGAAACAGTAGAAGACCTACAAGAACACTTAAACAAACTCAACATCTCAGGCACTAATACATGAAACAGTAGAAGACCTACAAGAACACTTAAACAAACTCAACATCTCAGGCACTAATACATGAAACAGTAGAAGACCTACAAGAACACTTAAACAAACTCAACATCTCAGGCACTAATACATGAAACAGTAGAAGACCTACAAGAACACTTAAACAAACTCAACATCTCAGGCACTAATACATGAAACAGTAGAAGACCTACAAGAACACTTAAACAAACTCAACATCTCAGGCACTAATACATGAAACAGTAGAAGACCTACAAGAACACTTAAACAAACTCAACATCTCAGGCACTAATACATGAAACAGTAGAAGACCTACAAGAACACTTAAACAAACTCAACATCTCAGGCACTAATACATGAAACAGTAGAAGACCTACAAGAACACTTAAACAAACTCAACATCTCAGGCACTAATACATGAAACAGTAGAAGACCTACAAGAACACTTAAACAAACTCAACATCTCAGGCACTAATACATGAAACAGTAGAAGACCTACAAGAACACTTAAACAAACTCAACATCTCAGGCACTAATACATGAAACAGTAGAAGACCTACAAGAACACTTAAACAAACTCAACATCTCAGGCACTAATACATGAAACAGTAGAAGACCTACAAGAACACTTAAACAAACTCAACATCTCAGGCACTAATACATGAAACAGTAGAAGACCTACAAGAACACTTAAACAAACTCAACATCTCAGGCACTAATACATGAAACAGTAGAAGACCTACAAGAACACTTAAACAAACTCAACATCTCAGGCACTAATACATGAAACAGTAGAAGACCTACAAGAACACTTAAACAAACTCAACATCTCAGGCACTAATACATGAAACAATAGAAGACCTACAAGAACACTTAAACAAACTCAACATCTCAGGCACTAATACATGAAACAGTAGAAGACCTACAAGAACACTTAAACAAACTCAACATCTCAGGCACTAATACATGAAACAGTAGAAGACCTACAAGAACACTTAAACAAACTCAACATCTCAGGCACTAATACATGAAACAATAGAAGACCTACAAGAACACTTAAACAAACTCAACATCTCAGGCACAAAATACAACATGAAAATCAACATCAACAAAACAGAGGTCATGAATGTTGCCAAAAATAAACAGAACATCAACTTAACTATAGAAGACAGACAACTAAAACAAGTAGAGGAATTCAAATACCTAGGAAGTCTAGTGACAAACGATAATTCTCAAACAGTAGAGATAGAATCAAGATGCAACAAAGCTTGTCAAATCATCGGACAGTTATCACCACTATTGTCCAACAAGGAAATAACTCTGGAGGCAAAACGGGCACTCTACAATACAATCTTCATCCCAACGTTGTGCTACCAATGCCAGACCTGGACCCTAGATGCAAGAACAATAAGAAAATAACCTCTACAGAGATGAAATGTGTTAGACGAATGGCAGGAAACAGCCTGAGAGATAAGATAAAAAATGAAGAACTGAGAAAAAAGCTAGGAATAGCCCCCGCCATAGAATATATAAGGAAACAACAGATAAAATGGTTTGGCCACGTGACAAGGCAGAAAGAACAAAACACAACACAACGAGCCTTCAACAAACGTTGTGAGAACACCAGACCCAAGGGTCGACCACGAAAAAGATGGATCGATGGAATATTAGAAGCACTAGGAAACATAACAGCAGCAGAGGCGAACAGAAGAGCAAAATACCACAACTTGTATCTCCCCTCGACGCTGAAAGGCAGATGAGGAAGGGAAGAAAAAGAAGTCTCTAGGGACTCCGTCAGAGGTGAAAGCTGGGGAACCAAAAATTATTAGACGAATATTAATGCTTTTATCAGATGTGTACTTTAGCACCTGAGATATGAATAATCGAGTGTGCAGAAATATTTCTTTCTGATGAATTAATGTAACTTTGTAACTTATCGCCCTTTGCATGTTGGGTACAAATAATGATGTCCCCTGGACTCTGTGCTAGCCTGAATGGGCACTCGATGTTGGAGCGATTGTTAAAGACAAAAAGATCAATAATCTTATTATTTTCTAGGTAATCGATCTCAGGAGTGGGTCTAGAAGCACCTGCTGGCTCATAGGTGTATGTTAGTGGTGCTTTAGTTGTGTTGTTGCGAGATTTGTTGAAGGAGAGTTGATATTGCAGTGGTTGGAGTGCAAGATTGACGTCATTAGTCTCTTAGATACATTCCCAGCAGGAGATTTCGGAAGGTCGACGGTGCGACAGATTTGCGTCTATGGCTTGTCAAGTCATCAACAATAACATCACTACCATCATCATCATCATTATCATCATCATTATCATCATCATCATCATCCTCATCATCATCATTACCACTACCATCATTATCATCATCACCATTACCATCATTATCATCATCACCACCAACATCATCCTCATCATCATCATCACCACTACCATCATCATCATCACCATTACCACCATTATCATCATCACCACTACCATCATCATCATCATTATCATCATCATCATCCTCATCATCATCATCACCACTACCATCATTATCATCATCACCACTACCATCATCATCATCACCATTACCATCATTATCATCATCACCACCAACATCATCCTCATCATCATCACCTGGTTGTTGTGTCTTTTAACATGCCTCAAAAATTTCATTTGTCTTGTATGAACTGTCTTTAATAGTTCTCTATTCATTTTTAGTTGTTTTAAAACTTCATCGTTCGTTTTCTCTTCTTTCCATCCAATTCTACCTGGTCTTCTATAAATCCACATTTCAAACCAAACAGTGGCCAACAGAAGAGCAAAAGATCGCAAATTATATCTCCCCTCGACGTTTAAAGGAAAATAACGAAGCAAAGAAGAAATTGAAGAAAAACACAATTTTTTTTATTTATTTGGAGATACACTGTCTTCTAGTCACCTTGAATGTACAATTAAAGAAGCATGTGCAATTTATCTGCGTGGAAAGACACAAACGTGCAAATAAACAAAAGCGTCAATGACCAAAAAAAAAAAAGGTTCTGTATCCCGTCTGCACGCGTGACTTATCTAGCTCCAGCTCCTTCCTGTTATAAAGTGTACATGTCAAGATGTTTACGACTTGACTACATATCTTAGTTTTTGACTTTGATTGACTCAAACACTGTGATACCAGAGACTTCCGGTCAATATGGCGGATAGGCGACAAAGAACCGTTTAGGCTCTGTCTGAAAAGTGTTCCTTGTTGCAGTTTCCTCACATTCCAATCCCGGCTGGCTACCGGAGCTACTGAGTTTAGTGCTCTGTGCACACCGTGAGCTGTGCTTTTCACCCGGATCTTAGTTTCGATATTCCAATTTGTACGGTAATGATGATATCGTATGGCGAAGGACAGTTCAGCTGTGTTCACTTTCGGTGCAGTTTGGTCTTATGTCTTTTGGCGTGTGTTGTGGCTGCTATTATGTGGACTGCAGCCGCCTTTCTTTATTTGGATATTCGATGAGATGTTAAATCGGATGATTCCACTGGCACTGCCGGTTGGTCAATACCTCTTCTTCTTTTCTCTTTTCACTGATACCAAAAAGGTGTCGTGTTTTATATCATTTGTCGTTCTTGAGCTGCTCGAACTGTCTGAATTAGTGATTTCCCTTTGTTGTTACATGTCTCTGTCACTGCATCTATCCATCTTCTTCTGGGTCTTCGTGTCGGTCTTTTCTCATGTATTCTCGAGAAGAACGCCCTTGATGATGATTGGTAAGGATTCATTCTGACCAGGTGGCTAAACCATTTAAGTTGTTGTTGTTCTATATATTCTTGACAGGGTTTTGTTCCTACTATTTTTCTTATGGTTTCGTTTGGTATTCTATCTCTTCTTGTGTTGTTTGTTACTTTTCTCAAGCATCGCATCTCACATGTATTGATCTTTCTTAAATGTGATTTAGAACGGGTCCATGTTTGACTTTCATAGCACAAAGTTGGTATGAAAATGATATTTATCAGATGTTGTTTAGATGGCATAGAAATGTTTGGATGTCTTAGCAATGGTGAAAGCTGGTAGGTTGGTCAATATAAATTGTAATTCCTTTACAGTGATACCGGGGCCTTCGAATAACTATAAATGTGATAACTTTGCGCATGTATTTTATGTGGAATGTCAAGGACATTGATTCCTTACTTTAACATAAACACCCATGCGGATGTACTGATAGGTCAAAACATTAATGCAGTGCTATATAGTTTGATTTTTGCCCGTGCGCTACCGGGGCCCGAAAGGGGAGTAAAGAATAGTGAGTAGTATACAAGGGTCCATTTGACCCGTATTTAGACGTAAATTAACAAAGATATATAGTAGGCGTATTTTACGCCTAATGTACACGAGAGACAAGGGGAGTTAATCGGTCGTGCGGCGGGCGGTGTGACCCCTCGTGCGGTCGTCGCGTTGACCTCTAGTCCCGGTGACCCCGGAAGTGCCCTGTTTATATCTGGTGTGTGCTGACTTTGGAGTGCTTGGTGTACTTGAGCGATAGTGATAGGTTAGTAGATTATACAACATCAATGAAAAACGATCAATATAAAACAGAAGACAAAGATATATTTTATTCTTTATTATCTCAATAGGTGTATAACATACATTGATATCATATATCATTACAAACATATTCAGGACATTGAGTTAATATATAGTACAAGGATAACATTTATTTATAGCTATGTAGTTGGGTGCCTGCTTAGCTATGTGTCATAAATGAATGATAAGGGGTGAAACTGTTAGAGATTGCTGGGTAGTCTAAACTGGTAGTGTAAAGAGTTAAATATCTAAAGGCGTAGTCGAGACGTTATCAGCAGCTACCTTTCTTTTAATATAGAAATATGAAAGAGCATTTCTTGTTTGACTGTAGGAAAATATGGAATTATTTAAGACTTTGAAACCTACATTTTTCCCACCCTTAGCCTTTTGTGTGGCGAGAACCTCTAAAAACATGTCTTTATCTAATTTGTTGTGTTGCTTGCTTAGCCCTTTACAACTGATTTTATCGTAATCCCCACTACAATGATACGTCTTACTACATAAGCTAACAAGAGCTGTCCCTTCGTACTCTAGTTTAAAAAGCCCGGGCGTTCGTTTGGTGTATGCTTTAACACCCTTACAGTTTATACAGTCTGTCGTGCTAGTATGTTCATCGCAGCGATGGGTGTTGGAGGTCGCCTAGTGTGTAATAAGGGGTGTATAGGGGTCGTCTAGTGTGTCGTGATGGGTGTATAGAGGTCGGCTAGTATGTCGTGATGGGTGTACGGAGGTCGTCTAGTGTGTCATATTGGGTGTATAGAGGGCGTTTAGTGTGTCATGATGGTTGTATAGGGGTCGTCTAGTGTGTCATGATGGTTGTATAGGGGTCGTCTAGTGTGTCATGAGGGTTGTATAGGGGTCGTCTAGTGTGCCGTGATGGGTGTACGGAGGTCGTCTAGTGTGTCATATTGGGTGTATAGAGGGCGTTTAGTGTGTCATGATGGTTGTATAGGGGTCGTCTAGTGTGTCATATTGGGTGTATAGAGGGCGTTTAGTGTGTCATGATGGTTGTATAGGGGTCGTCTAGTGTGTCATGATGGTTGTATAGGGGTCGTCTAGTGTGCCGTGATGGGTCAATGGAGGTCGGCTAGTATGTCGTGATGGGTGTACGGAGGTCGTCTAGTGTGTCATATTGGGTGTATAGAGGGCGTTTAGTGTGTCATGATGGTTGTATAGGGGTCGTCTAGTGTGTCATGATGGTTGTATAGGGGTCGTCTAGTGTGCCATGATGGGTGCATGGAGGTCGGCTAGTATGTCGTGATGGGTGTACGGAGGCCGTCTAGTGGGGTATGATGGTTGTATGGAGGTCGTCTAGTGTGTCATATTGGGTGTATAGAGGGCGTCTAGTGAGTCATGATGGGTGTATGTAGGTCGTTTAGTGTATCGTGATGGGTGTATGGAGATCGTCTACTGTGTCGTGAGGAGTGTATGGAGGTCATCTAGTGTGATATAAGGCTGTATGCCGGGCGTCTAGTGTGGCATGAGGGTTGTATGGCGGTCACCTAGTGTGGCATGAGGGCTGTATGGCGGTTGTCTGGTATATCATACTTTAATCAACCAATAAGAAAAATGAAGGAACATTACATTCAACATTACTTATCTTAACTACTTTACATCAATACAGTTGAATAACGTGTTATCGTTAAGTCTTACCATACTTTAAGAGAAAACATTCAAACTTACAGTATAAAATATAGTCTCAATCATCTACACTGAATATAACCTATTATCGATAACCCTTAACATACTTTAAGAGAAAACAAGCCAACTTACGGTGCAAAACTCCGCTAGACTGAAGTGTAGTATGACCTTCCTTGAATCAACCAAACTTATAACGCCGTCTAGTTTAAATATAGCCTGGTAAGAAATGAATAAATTAGCCAATCAGCGAGTGACTATGCCAACATCGACTGATACCTGGATCAACCAATCAGAGAAGAGTATTAGTATAGGAGGCGGAGCAAAGAAATGACTGACAAGTGGATTAACCAATCAGAGAAGTGCGTTAGCCCAAGCGTAGGTAGTGGCTGTCGGGTCAGCAGTGGGGGAAAAATGTTGGGTGGTGGATTACTTGAACTCGTTTTGACCCCTGAGGCAATTCCAGAAGAGTTCTATGACCTCATTTTGACCGCTGAAGGCTTTAATACCAATGTTTTCCACTTCAACGAACGACATACATCATTAAAGGTGATTACTTCAGCTCTTAGACTTTGGAGTTCCATATCTTTATCACTTGATTGAATGACAGACAACAGTAAAGATGATCATTTCAGGTAAGAAAACTTAGTTCCAAACCCTAAAATTTCTACTCATATTCACAAATTTGATGCAAAACCCTAACAATCTAGTCCCAAAGTGATACTATTTCGACACGACAGTCGTAAATGTTATATGCAAAGTCCAAAAGTTTGTCAAAAAGACAACCTTAACTCAAAATAGTTAGACACAAAGCCCAACAATTTATATGCAAAGTCTAAAAAGTTACTCCAAAAGACAACTAATGTAACACTTAACCCCAAAATTTCGTCGCATAACCAAACAGTTGAACTCAAAAGCCTAAAAATTTAGTCCCAAAGTGATACTAGTTCGACACAAAAGTCGTAAATGTTTATGCAAAGACCAAAAGTTTGTCAAAAAGACAACCCAAACTCAAAATAGTTAGACACAAAGCCCAACAATTTATATGCAAAGTCCAAAAAGTTACTCCAAAAGACAACTAATGTAACACTTAACCCCAAAATTTCGTCGCATAACCAAACAGTTGAACTCAAAAGCCTAAAAATTTAGTCCCAAAGTCGTAATTGTTCGACACGAAAGTCGTAAATGTTATATGCAAAGTCCAAAAGTTTGTCAAAAAGACAACCTAAACTCAAAATAGTTAGACACGAAAGGTCAAAAAAGTATATGCAAAGTCCAAAATGTTACGTCAAAAGACAACTAATATAACAACAAGCCCTAAAATTTCGTCGCGTAACCAAAAAGTTGAACTCAAAACCCTACAAAATTTAAACCCAAAGGCAAAATAGTTAGACACGAAAGACCAAATAGTTATATTCAAAATCCAAAAGTTTGTCAAAAAGACAACCCAAACTCAAAAGTTTGTCAAAAAAGACAACCCAAACTCAAAATAGTTAGACATGAAAGGTCAAAAAGGTATACTCAAAGTCCAAAATGTTACTTCAAAAGACAACTAATATAACAACAAGCCCCAAAACTTCGTCTCATAACCAAAAAGTTGAACTCAAAACCCTAAAAAGTGTCCACTTATCAACCAAAGTCTTTAATACAGCTGAGAAAACCCTAATAAATAATTACAATTTACTAAAAATGTTGCCCTTGATGATAGTTGCGACTGTGTCTAAATCATTATTGAAAATATTCATAGAACTCTAGTAAAAACCAAACACACTAAAACACCACATTGAAAGAATGAACTTAAAGTTCACGCCGCTGTCACAACTCTGCTAAGAAAAGTACTGCAAAGCATGAAAGTTATGTCCCTTGCTATAACTCTACTAAACGAAAGTATTACCAAACACGTAGGTTACACTCCTACCATAACCCCTAAGAAAAACAAGATTTTGCTTAAAATACCACATTTATAATTGTTACGCCCCTTGTCCCTTTATGAGGGGACGCCCATGAAACTGTTAGAAATAGTAAATTTAACCTAGTGGCATACCCCGGATGTTATATTAGACATCCCCATAGCAAAAATTTACTTAAAACTCACTTTTATGGTGGTTACCCCCTGACCCATTTTTGAGGGCTACGCCCATGAAACTGTTAAAAATAGTAAATTTAACAGCTAGGGTTACTCCAAACTTTATATTAACCATCCACATAGCAAGAATTTACATAAAAACAATTTTTGAAATTACTACCCCTGTACCCATTTTTGGCGGTTACGCCATGAAACTGTTAAAAATAGTAAATTTAACATATAGACATACCCCAAACTTTATATTAAGCATCCCCATATCAAGAATTTACATAAAAATCACTTTTGAAATTACTACCCCTGTACCCATTTTTGGCGGTTACGCCCATGAAATCGATAAAAAATTGAAATTTAACACCTAGACATACCCCAAACTTCATTTTAGTCATCGCCGTATCAAGAATTTACATAAAAATCACTTTTGAAATTACTACCCCGGTACCCATTTTTGGCGGTTACGCCCATGAAACTGTTAAAAATAGTAAATTTAACATATAGACATACCCCAAACTTTATATTAAGCATCCCCGTATCAAGAATTTACATAAAAACAACGTTTGAAATTACTACCCCAGTACCCATTTTTGGCGGTTACGCCCATGAAATCGATAAAAAATTTAAATTTAACCTCTAGACATACCCCAAACTTTATATTAAGCATCCCCATATCAAGAATTTACATAAAAATCACTTTTGAAATTACTACCCCTGTACCCATTTTTGGCGGTTACGCCCATGAAACTGTTAAAAATAGTAAATTTAACATCTAGACATACCCCCAAACTTTATATTTGCATCCCCGTATCAAGAAGTTACATAAAAACAACTTTTGAAATTACTACCCCTGTACCAATTTTTGGCGGTTACGCCATGAAAATGTTAAAAATAGTAAATTTAACCTCTAGACATACCCCAAACTTTATATTAAGCATCCCCATAGCAAAAAATTTACATAAAAAACAACTTTTGAAATTACTATCCCTGTACGGGGATGCTTAATATAAAGTTTGGGGTATGTCTATATGTTAAATTTACTATTTTTAACAGTTTCATGGGCGTAACCGCCAAAAATGGGTACCGGGGTAGTAATTTCAAAAGTGATTTTTATGTAAATTCTTGATACGGCGATGACTAAAATGAAGTTTGGGGTATGTCTAGGTGTTAAATTTCAATTTTTTATCGATTTCATGGGCGTAACCGCCAAAAATGGGTACAGGGGTAGTAATTTCAAAAGTGATTTTTATGTAAATTCTTGATATGGGGATGCTTAATATAAAGTTTGGGGTATGTCTATATGTTAAATTTACTATTTTTAACAGTTTCATGGGCGTAACCGCCAAAAATGGGTACAGGGGTAGTAATTTCAAAAATTGTTTTTATGTAAATTCTTGCTATGTGGATGGTAATATAAAGTTTGGAGTAACCCTAGCTGTTAAATTTACTATTTTTAACAGTTTCATGGGCGTAGCCCTCAAAAATGGGTCAGGGGGTAACCACCATAAAAGTGAGTTTTAAGTAAATTTTTGCTATGGGGATGTCTAATATAACATCCGGGGTATGCCACTAGGTTAAATTTACTATTTCTAACAGTTTCATGGGCGTCCCCTCATAAAGGGACAAGGGGCGTAACAATTATAAATGTGGTATTTTAAGCAAAATCTTGTTTTTCTTAGTGGGTTATGGTAGGAGTGTAACCTACGTGTTTGGTAATACTTTCGTTTAGTAGAGTTATAGCAAGGGACATAACTTTCATGCTTTGCAGTACTTTTCTTAGCAGAGTTGTGACAGCGGCGTGAACTTTAAGTTCATTCTTTCAATGTGGTGTTTTAGTGTGTTTGGTTTTTACTAGAGTTCTATGAATATTTTCAATAATGATTTAGACACAGTCGCAACTATCATCAAGGGCAACATTTTTAGTAAATTGTAATTATTTATTAGGGTTTTCTCAGCTGTATTAAAGACTTTGGTTGATAAGTGGACACTTTTTAGGGTTTTGAGTTCAACTTTTTGGTTATGAGACGAAGTTTTGGGGCTTGTTGTTATATTAGTTGTCTTTTGAAGTAACATTTTGGACTTTGAGTATACCTTTTTGACCTTTCATGTCTAACTATTTTGAGTTTGGGTTGTCTTTTTTGACAAACTTTTGAGTTTGGGTTGTCTTTTTGACAAACTTTTGGATTTTGAATATAACTATTTGGTCTTTCGTGTCTAACTATTTTGCCTTTGGGTTTAAATTTTGTAGGGTTTTGAGTTCAACTTTTTGGTTACGCGACGAAATTTTTGGGCTTGTTGTTATATTAGTTGTCTTTTGACGTAACATTTTGGACTTTGCATATACTTTTTTGACCTTTCGTGTCTAACTATTTTGAGTTTAGGTTGTCTTTTTGACAAACTTTTGGACTTTGCATATAACATTTACGACTTTCGTGTCGAACTAGTATCACTTTGGGACTAAATTTTTAGGCTTTTGAGTTCAACTGTTTGGTTATGCGACGAAATTTTGGGGTTAAGTGTTACATTAGTTGTCTTTTGGAGTAACTTTTTAGACTTTGCATATAAATTGTTGGGCTTTGTGTCTAACTATTTTGAGTTAAGGTTGTCTTTTTGACAAACTTTTGGACTTTGCATATAACATTTACGACTGTCGTGTCGAAATAGTATCACTTTGGGACTAGATTGTTAGGGTTTTGCATCAAAGTTTGTGACTATGAGTAGAAATTTTAGGGTTTGGAACTAAGTTTTCTTACCTGAAATGATCATCTTTACTGTTGTCTGTCATTCAATCAAGTGATAAAGATATGGAACTCCAAAGTCTAAGAGCTGAAGTAATCACCTTTAATGATGTATGTCGTTCGTTGAAGTGGAAAACATTGGTATTAAAGCCTTCAGCGGTCAAAATGAGGTCATAGAACTCTTCTGGAATTGCCTCAGGGGTCAAAACGAGTTCAAGTAATCCACCACCCAACATTTTTCCCCCACTGCTGACCCGACAGCCACTACCTACGCTTGGGCTAACGCACTTCTCTGATTGGTTAATCCACTTGTCAGTCATTTCTTTGCTCCGCCTCCTATACTAATGCTCTTCTCTGATTGGTTGATCCAGGTATCAGTCGATGTTGGCATAGTCACTCGCTGATTGGCTAATTTATTCATTTCTTACCAGGCTATATTTAAACTAGACGGCGTTATAAGTTTGGTTGATTCAAGGAAGGTCATACTACACTTCAGTCTAGCGGAGTTTTGCACCGTAAGTTGGCTTGTTTTCTCTTAAAGTATGTTAAGGGTTATCGATAATAGGTTATATTCAGTGTAGATGATTGAGACTATATTTTATACTGTAAGTTTGAATGTTTTCTCTTAAAGTATGGTAAGACTTAACGATAACACGTTATTCAACTGTATTGATGTAAAGTAGTTAAGATAAGTAATGTTGAATGTAATGTTCCTTCATTTTTCTTATTGGTTGATTAAAGTATGATATACCAGACAACCGCCATACAGCCCTCATGCCACACTAGGTGACCGCCATACAACCCTCATGCCACACTAGACGCCCGGCATACAGCCTTATATCACACTAGATGACCTCCATACACTCCTCACGACACAGTAGACGATCTCCATACACCCATCACGATACACTAAACGACCTACATACACCCATCATGACTCACTAGACGCCCTCTATACACCCAATATGACACACTAGACGACCTCCATACAACCATCATACCCCACTAGACGGCCTCCGTACACCCATCACGACATACTAGCCGACCTCCATGCACCCATCATGGCACACTAGACGACCCCTATACAACCATCATGACACACTAGACGACCCCTATACAACCATCATGACACACTAAACGCCCTCTATACACCCAATATGACACACTAGACGACCTCCGTACACCCATCACGACATACTAGCCGACCTCCATTGACCCATCACGGCACACTAGACGACCCCTATACAACCATCATGACACACTAGACGACCCCTATACAACCATCATGACACACTAAACGCCCTCTATACACCCAATATGACACACTAGACGACCTCCGTACACCCATCACGGCACACTAGACGACCCTATACAACCATCATGACACACTAAACGCCCTCTATACACCCAATATGACACACTAGACGACCTCCGTACACCCATCACGGCACACTAGACGACCCCTATACAACCCTCATGACACACTAGACGACCCCTATACAACCATCATGACACACTAGACGACCCCTATACAACCATCATGACACACTAAACGCCCTCTATACACCCAATATGACACACTAGACGACCTCCGTACACCCATCACGACATACTAGCCGACCTCTATACACCCATCACGACACACTAGACGACCCCTATACACCCCTTATTACACACTAGGCGACCTCCAACACCCATCGCTGCGATGAACATACTAGCACGACAGACTGTATAAACTGTAAGGGTGTTAAAGCATACACCAAACGAACGCCCGGGCTTTTTAAACTAGAGTACGAAGGGACAGCTCTTGTTAGCTTATGTAGTAAGACGTATCATTGTAGTGGGGATTACGATAAAATCAGTTGTAAAGGGCTAAGCAAGCAACACAACAAATTAGATAAAGATATGTTTTTAGAGGTTCTCGCCACACAAAAGGCTAAGGGTGGGAAAAATGTAGGTTTCAAAGTCTTAAATAATTCCATATTTTCCTACAGTCAAACAAGAAATGCTCTTTCATATTTCTATATTAAAAGAAAGGTAGCTGCTGATAACGTCTCGACTACGCCTTTAGATATTTAACTCTTTACACTACCAGTTTAGACTACCCAGCAATCTCTAACAGTTTCACCCCTTATCATTCATTTATGACACATAGCTAAGCAGGCACCCAACTACATAGCTATAAATAAATGTTATCCTTGTACTATATATTAACTCAATGTCCTGAATATGTTTGTAATGATATATGATATCAATGTATGTTATACACCTATTGAGATAATAAAGAATAAAATATATCTTTGTCTTCTGTTTTATATTGATCGTTTTTCATTGATGTTGTATAATCTACTAACCTATCACTATCGCTCAAGTACACCAAGCACTCCAAAGTCAGCACACACCAGATATAAACAGGGCACTTCCGGGGTCACCGGGACTAGAGGTCAACGCGACGACCGCACGAGGGGTCACACCGCCCGCCGCACGACCGATTAACTCCCCTTGTCTCTCGTGTACATTAGGCGTAAAATACGCCTACTATATATCTTTGTTAATTTACGCCTAAATACGGGTCAAATGGACCCTTGTATACTACTATAGTGACGTTGTACCCTACCAGGCATGTTCTTAAGAGGCGAGAAAGGAGGGTTAGGCATGGGACTGGCTATCCCATACTGTAAAAAAAATAAGCAGAAAAAACTTCACAAACATGGACAAGTCAAAGAAAGGAAAAGTTAATCCGCCATCCAGGAAAGAGAAGGGCTCTCTGTCTAAGAGACATATGACGCAAGTCGGAGAAAGCCGCAATGAGTCCGGGTTGCCGACTCACCCTTTGTCTACCAGGAAATCCTCCAGAATTGGCACCTGGAATGTTCGTACTCTAAACGAACAAGGACAAGCTGCACAGGTAGCAGCAGAAATGACAAACTACAAGATAGATATTCTGGGAATGTGTGAAACAAGACGGCTAGGAACGGGTAAAATAAAACTAAATACAGGAGAGATGATTTTATCATCAGGACACCAGAACCTGGAGTACAACATAGTGAAGGGGTAGCTATAATGCTGTCAAGGAATGCACAGAAGACACTAATAGAATGGGAAGCAGTAGGACCGAGACTAATGAGAGCAACATTTAAAGAAACCAAAAACAAAATAAAATTACACATTATCCAGTGCAATGCACCAACCAACGATAAGGATGATTTAGTTAAAGATGATTTCAATAAACAGCGACAATGTCAGATGAATGCAAGACGAGCCAAGGATAATATAATCTTGATGGGAGACCTAAATGCTAAGGTAGGATCAGACAACAGAGGCTTCGAAGAGATTATGGGAAAACATGGACTTGGAGATATAAACGAGAATGGAGAGATATTTGTGAATTTCTGCGCCCTTAATCAAATGATCCCAGGAGGAACAATATTCCAACATAAAAGAATACACAAAGCTACATGGGTGTCACCAGATCATAGAACGGAAAATCAAATTGATCACATATGTATTAATAATAAGTTTAAGTCATCCTTACAGGATGTAAAAGTATATAGAAGGGCAGATATAGCTTCTGATCATCATCTTCTGATAGCTAAACTTAAAATTAAACTAAAAAGGTATACTACAACGAATAAGGGTAGAAAGTATTTCAAAATAGGGTTTCTTAAAGAACAAGGAATTAAAGATAAATTCGCAGTCACAATATCAAACAAATACCAAATCCTCCAACAACTAGAAAATACAATAAATATAGAAGATCATTTGAAACAGGTAAAAGATATATGGAAAGAGACATGCGAAGTAACACTAGGGAAAAGAGAACGCCAGAATAAGGCATGGATGACAGCAGAGACCCTGGACAAAATTAAAGAAAGAAAGAACAAGAAAGCAGACATAAATAAAAGCAAAACAAGAAGTAATAAAGCCAAGACACAGGAAGCTTACACAGAGGTGAACAAAGAAGTGAGAAGATGCATTAAAAGGGATAAGAGGAAATATATAGATGAACTAGCTAAAGAGGCAGAAGAAGCAGCAAATAAAGGGAATATGAAAGAACTGTACAACAGCACAAAGAAATTAAGTGGAAAATACAAACAGATCAATGCCTTTATTAAAGATAAGAAAGGAAATCTGCTTAGTAAAATAAGGGAACAAATGGAGAGATGGAAAGAGCATTTTGAAGAACTTTTGAATAGACCCGGCTCAAAAAATCCTCCAGATATACTACCAGCAGAAGAAGAGCTACACGTTAACTGTGGAAAACCAAGCATAGAAGAAATAATGAAAGCCATCAAACTATTAAAAAATGGTAAAGCCACAGGACCAGATGAAATTCCTTCGGAAACCATCAAACCAGATATTAATACCTCTACCAAGATTCTACATAATCTATTAGATAAAATTTGGGAGAGGGAAGAAATACCTAAAGACTGTAAAGAAGGTTATATGATCAAACTACCAAAGAAAGGAAGTTTACAGGAGTGCACAAATTATAGGGGAATTATGCTACTATCAGTGCCAGGAAAAATATTAAGCAGAATCATTCTGGAGAGACTAAAACAGGCCATAGAGAAACACTTGAGAGATGAACAAGCAGGTTTTAGGAAGAACAGATCATGTGCTGATCAAATAACTACTCTACGTATAATAGTTGAACAAAGTTTAGAACTAAAATCCCCACTTTATATTGGATTCATAGATTACGAAAAGGCATTTGATAGTTTAGACAGAAGAATTCTTTGGAAGTTGCTGAGTCATTACGGAATCCCCATAAAGTTTATTAACCTGATAAAAACAATGTATGAAGGAACGAAATTGAGTGTGGTGCATGAAGGACAGATTACAGAAGCATTTAAAATAAGAACAGGAGTAAAGCAGGGATGCCTTCTGTCTCCATTTCTCTTTCTACTGGCCATAGATCGGATTATGAAAATAACTCAAAACAACAGATATGGGATCCAGTGGTCACTGAACAAACAACTTGATGATTTAGACTTTGCTGATGACATAGCTCTTCTATCACACAGCCATCCACAGATGCAGGATAAAATGAACATACTTGATGAGAGATCACAACAGCTAGGACTAAAGATTAATAGAGATAAGACCAACATTATGAGAATTAACACAGTTGGCAATAACCAAATAAAACTAGGAGAATTACCTCTATTAGATGTACAATCTTACATATATCTGGGCAGTAATATAGATAAAGAGGGAGGAACAGAAAATGATACCAAAATAAGGATATCAAAATCAAAAGGAGCTTTCATCGCACTGGGAAACATATGGAAATCCAAAGAAATTAGGTTAAATACAAAAATAAAAATTTTCAACTCAAATGTTAAGGGACCAGCTCTACCCCACTATTTTGTCGGATAACGTTTTTTTAAACGTTAACTTTATATTATAATTTTAATATAGTTCAACCATTATATTTTCTAATGCTGTTTAAATTTTGTGTTTGTGATAAGTAGTTTTGAAGTTATGACACTTTTTGTATGCCTGATATGAAACCAATTTCTATAAAAAAAAATTAAAAATGTTCGAAATTGTGAACGTAAGGGTATTGATGTTTCTCTCATTTGTTTACAGCTACCTTGCAAATAGCCATTTAAATACTAGTACTTCCGTCCGGTCAATCAATGTGTTTGTATTCATATGCCATGTTGAATTGTGTGGATAATTAGTAAAATATTTAATTTTGTTCATAGTTTGTGAAGAATTTTGAATTGTGTTTTTGTTGAAAATGCCTTCTGATAAAAAATTATGTGGTAATCGGAGAAAAAAGCGACGTTTTTGTGGAAATCAGTTTACAAAAGCTAACAAAACACATCGTGAATTCGGTGCAGATACTCAGATACTGATACTTCATTGTGTAATAATAATGATGCTAATTCTCATGGTGCAGTGTGTGGTCTTACTCAAACAACAAATGATAAGATCCAAAATATTGCTGAGAGTGCCACGCCCACTTATACACCTTCTAAGACAGACAGAGTTAAAACTTCATAATCTTTATGAATTGCTCTCCAGCTCTTCTGATACAGATGATAACGATAGTAGTAATAGTAGCAGTAGTGATTCTAATGATATTGACAGCTGTGGTGATGATGAAAGGGATAACAATAACAGAGATTTGAATGTCAGTGGTCGCAGATTGATTGATTTAGCTATTCTGAATCAAAACATCAAGTCACAAGTTGTGTGTCAATATTGTCATGGGACAGTGACATTACTTGAACAGGAGAGAAAAGGTTTAGGCAGCAAATTTATTTTCTGTTGTAGTAATAGACATTGTCATGGACAAGTGCCATTTTTCTCTTGCTCCATGATTCCTGTAAATAATGCTTCTGTTTATTCTGTCAACCGCCAGTCTGCCTTTGCCATGCGTTGCATTGGTGGTGATCGCTCGGAACTGCAGACATTCTGTGGAATAATGAATTTACCTAATCCTGTGAGCAAAAGTACATTCAATATTATAAACAGAACATTGGAAAAGGCAATGTTAAGGCGGTTCTATTATATGGCTGTGAAACATGGAAAACAACAAAATTGACAATCACGAAAATACAGACTTTCATTAATGGATGCTTACGCAGGATAAAAGGATGGAAATGGCAGGACAAAATCACTAACATGGAATTATGGAAATGTACCAGTTAAACACCAGTGGATAAAGAGATACAGCGAAGACGATGGCGCTGGATAGGACACACACTACGGAAGCCAACTGAGAGTATTACACAACAGGCCCTTTTTTGGAATCCCCGGGGAAAAGACAAAGAGGAAGACCAAGGGATTCTTGGAGAAGACAGATAGAAGCAGAGATGAAGATGATGGGGAAGACATGGAATGATCTTAAAAGAATGGCAAGAGACAGAACGACTTGAAAAGTGTTTGTTGAAGACCTATACTCCACTGGGAGCTAAAAAGGTAAAAAAAGAAGAGAAAAAATTTTGATTTTAGATACTATGCAATCCATTATTAACGATAAAAACAAGAAAAGAGTTCTTAAATGTTATGTAGAGCCAGTCTTAACATATGAATGTGAATCATGGACAATAGGACAACAGACAAGAAAATCACTGGCGTATGTAGAAATGTGGTTTTACAGAAGAATGCTGAGAATACCATAGGCAGCTAAGAAGAGTAATGAAGATGTTCTGAAAGAGGCCAAAGCAAAAAGAGAGCTAATTTCCAATATTAGGAAGAAACAATCATCATTTTTTGGCCATGTAATGAGAAGAGAACAACTGGAATATATTGTAACAACGGGAAAAAATTGAGGGACGAAGAGATAGAGGGAAGCAAAGAGAAAAAATAACAGACAGCTTAAGAGAATGTCTTGGAACAAGGTCAACAACAGAAATGATAAACAACTGTCGAGATCGAAAGTTGTGGAGAGACATGATTACCTACGCCAGCAGACCCGGTACCTGATGATGATGATGATGTTCTATGTGAGGTGATCAATGTAAGTAGGTGAAACTTTTCTCACAATCGCTGCTTCTTTATCAGTGTTCTCTCTTCTCAGTGATTTTTTATTACGTACCCTATTTTTCTTTTCGTATTTTTCCTGCTGTCTGTTGTTCGAACTCTTACTTTGCTGTTTTCTTATTACTATGTCTCAGTACACGGCCAACATACACTCACCGGCTTCTCTTGTTTATTGGTTATGGAAGGCCTCGGTATCACAGCAAACGAATTAAAATCCATAATTGCTCAACCGCCCGTGCCAGTGGAATCATCCGAATTAGTAACACATCCCCCCAAACAAAGAAAGGTAACTGTAGTCCCCATCGTAGCACTCTCAGCACACGCCAAAAGACATAAGGCGAAACCGCGCAGAAAGTGAACACAGCCAACTGTTCCCTGTCATACGATATCATCATTCATCGTAAACAAGCGGGATATCGAAGCAGGATCAAAACGGATGAGACACACAGCTCACGGTGTGCACAGAGCACTTAACTCAATAGCTCCTGCAACAAGCCGGTCTTGGAATATGAGGAAACTGCAAGAAGGAACACTTTTCAGACATAGCCTTCATAGGCTTCTCTTGTTTGTAGCTAACATTGTTGGTTGCACGGCAATTTATCTTTCATGTGTACACGATTAGAAGAATATTTAGGTAATATTTAAATTATGACAGCCGCGATAGATCAGTGGTTAGTGAACTGGACTGCAAAGGACAAGAGGTTGGGCTTGATCCTCACCGACGGCTTCCGGGTTCACCCAGCCTTAAATGGGTTCCGTATTTTGTCTGGGAACGTAAAGCGGCACGGGCGTAATACTAACCACATTACCTCAAAAATAATGTGCTAAATGCCTATAAAAATTCAGGTCACTTAAACAATATTCCCTAACACTATTATATTATATTCCAAGTCTGGCTTGCTGCCGGAGCTACCGAGTTAAGTGCTCTGTGCACACCGTGAGCTGTGTGTTTCATCTGTTTTGATCGTGTTTCGATATTCCAATTGCTTACGATGAATGATGATATCGTTTGACGGGAACAGATGGCTGTGTTCACTTTCTGTGCGGGTTCGCCTTATGTCTTTTGGCGTGTGCTGAGACTGCTATGATGAGGACTGCAGCTGCCTTTCTTTGTTTGGGAGATGAGATATTAATTGGGATGATTCCACTGACACGGCAGTTGAGCAATTATGGATTTTAATTCGTTTGTAGTGATACTGGGCCTTCCATAACCAAAATCACCCTACTATATTCCTAACATCATATTCCCTAACACTATATTCCCTAACACTATATTCCCTAATACCATCGTCACTAACACTATATTCTCTATCACTATATTATGGCGGCAGAAAACCCGGATTAAAAATCATCTTTTTTAGACCATGTAATTAACTACAGCACTAAACATCACCTTCCAGCAGACAGACTTCAAGATATGCCCATCCGCCCTGAAGCACTTTGCCGCCAAATAGTTGTCCCCGATGTCAGGACTGAGCTCTCCGACCCCCTAGCAGATAGAAATACTCTACCTCCTATACTCAAAGCCATAGCACTGGAAACCATTGACCAGTATCCACGCAATGCCATCCATGTTTATACTGATGGATCTGCATTCAAGGCCACCCTTAATGCTGGTTACGGTGCTGTTGTCAAGTATCCCTACTCTCACCCAGACGACTACCCCCAAATTTACGGTCCATGCGGAGAATACTGCTCCAATTACTCTGCAGAAATTATAGCTATAGAGAGAGCACTCAGAAGGATATTTGTAGACTTTGAATGTGACACCATCGCACCGGAAGATATATATATTTTCTCGGATTCTAAATCAGCACTCGAAGCAATTGAAAGCGGACTAACTTCCGAGGTTTCTAATATAAGATCTTTATCCAACCAACTCTCCACTACCTATGGCGTGGCTGTAACCCTACAATGGATCCCTGGTCACATCGGCATTGCGGAAAATGAGAGAGCGGATAGGTTGGCTAAACTGGGAGCATCTCTACCACAGCTTCCTGTTCAAGTTAGCCTCAAAACATGTAAGCAAATTTTGAGAAACAACTACCACGAGGAATGGTTGAATATGTGGGTTTCAGCTAAGACTGGACGCCTACTCTACAGATATCAAACAAAACCAGACCCCCTTGACCCTGTGGGGGTGCTGAGGCGAAGGGACCAGAGCCTGATATTCCAGCTGAGAACAGGCCATGCTCCTACCAATCAACACCTGAGCAGAATAAAAACACAACATGACCCAATCTGCAGACACTGCCGTCAACAATCTGAGACAGTAGATCACCTGCTACTACACTGTCCCCATTTACTAAATCAACGGAGCATGTTACTCCCACTACCTCCAACCATCAATAACACACTGTACTCTTCATCTGTTCAACTGAGAAGGACCTGCGCCTTCATGCGAGAGGCATTAAGCTGTAAAGAGCTCATAGCTCACGGCTAACAAGGGGATTAAGTCAAGTCAAGTCAAGTCAAATCACTATATTAACACCATATTCCCTAACACTATTTTCCTAACACCATATTCCCTAACACTACATTTCCTAACACTATATTCCCTATCACCATATTTAGAATTTAGCATATTCCCTATCACCATATTCCCTAACGTCATATTTCCTAACACTATATTCCCTATCACCATTTTTAGAATTTAGCCTATTCCCTATCACCATATTCCCTAACGTCATATTTCCTAACACTATATTCCCTATCACCATATTTAGAATTTAGCATATTCCCTATCACCATATTCCCTAACGTCATATTTCCTAACACTATATTCCCTATCACCATTTTTAGAATTTAGCATATTCCCTATCACCATATTCCCTATCGTCATATTTCCTAACACTATATTCCCTATCACCATATTTAGAATTTAGCATATTCCCTATCACCATATTCCCTAACATCATATTTCCTAACACTATATTCTTAATCACCATATTCCCTAACACCATATTCCCTAACATCTTATTTCCTAACACTATATTCCCTATCACCATATTCCCTATCACCATATTCCCTATCACCGTATTCCCTATCACCATATTCCCTAACGTCATATTTCTTAACATCATATTTCTTATCACCATATTCCCTATCACCATATTCCCTATCACCGTATTCCCTATCACCATATTCCCTAACATCATATTTCCTAACACTATATTCTCTATCACCATATTCCCTATCACCGTATTCCCTAACACCATATTCCCTAACATCATATTTCATAACACTATATTCCGTATCACCAAATTCCCTATCACCATATTCCCTAACACCATATTCTCTAACACTATATTCCCTAACACCATATTCCCTAACATCATATTCCCTAACACGTTATTCCCTATCACCAAATTCCCTATCACCATATTCCATAACACTATTCTCTAACATCATATTCCCTAACATCATATTCACTAACATCATATTCCCTAACACTCTATTCCCTATCACCATATTCCCTATCCCCATATTTAGGAATTACCGGAATATTGGACAAAATCGTGCTCTCACTGAAGTCCAGGTACTAAAATGACACATTTCAAGCAGAGCCAGCAGCTGTGATCTAGAGTTAACATGAGCTGGGAAGCTAGACCGTGAGTTGTGTGACAGATGCTGTAAGATGGAGTGATGATGTCAATGCTGGCGATAGATGAGGTGTTAAGGGTCGCTCATTAGGAACAAGGCGTTGACAAATTGATGTTCTTGGAAAGAACGTCAATGCTGTTCTTTGACAACAGTCAAGCTGTCTCGTCTCATTTCGCTTTAACAAAATAAGGGATTGGGGGGGGGGGAGCAAAACAGCGGTTACTATAATCCCTAGAACTCCATATATTGTTCTTTGTGTTTTTTCTTTCCTTTTGTTGATTATTTGTCAAGGAGAGGAAAGTTGGAGTACTTGGTTACAACTGGTAAAATAAAAGGAAAGAGAGATCGCGGACGACAAAGAGAGAAAAAACTGGATAGCTTGGCTTCATGGCATGGAAAACAGTCAACAACAGAACTGATACGATGCACTGTGGATAGAAGATTGTGGAAGGACATGATCGCCTACGCCAACCGGTATGGCACATGAGGATGATGATGATGATTATTTGTCTTTTTTTCCCGAGTACTGTAAACATACCTCTTCCTCTGAATTGATCCATAGAACTACAGGCCCCAGCTGTTCGTGTGGTTAACAGAGCCGTGACAGTTTCCTCATATTCCAAGTCCGGCTTGTTGCAGGAGCTACTGAGTTAAGTGCTCTGTGCACACCGTGAGCTGTGTGTTTCATCCGTTTCGATCGTGTTTTGCTATTCCCGCTTGTTTACGATGAATGATGATATCGTATGACAAGGAACAGTTGGCTGTGTTCACTTTCTGTGCGGTTTCGCCTTATGTCTTTTGGCGTGTGCTGAGACTGCTAAGATGGGTACTAGAGATGGAGACTTTCTTTGTTTGGGAGATGAGTTAGTCATTCGGATGATTCCATTGGCACGGGCGGTTGAGCAATTATGGATTTTAATTCGTTTGTAGTGATACCGGGGCCTTCCATAACCAATAACAATAAGAGTAAAACCACTGTTACTTCTCCACGCTTGTCGTAAGAGGCGACTAAGAAGGTTGGAGTTAAGTTCTTCGCCGTTGCTACGGAGTTCGTGCACCTGAGATGACCCCCATCGTCAGTGCTTTTGCTGGTACGTGTCTGGAATGTTTCATACTGGGAAAGATGTTGAAGAAGGAATCTGATAACTGTGGAGTTGTCCGTTGAGACAAACTGAGAATGATCAGCCGAGTAAACTAAACTGATCTTGGCTTCGCTGTGACCTAATGAAGACCATATTAGAAAGACGAGGATTGCGTTAGAAAGTCAGGAAAAGAACTATAACGGAACCTAATATTAATATGGGAAATAATGGTTATTTAGAAATAGGAAAATATGGGTTCTTCAAACATACGAAAATTTGGCTTCTTTAGAAGTAAGAATATAAGGGTAGATCAGAAATAATAGAAGAGAGTTATTGAGTTATTTGCGGGTCATCATCATTGCACTCCGAACATGTCCATAGGTGCTCAGATCCCCTCCTCAGCAATTCCCTCAGTGTCCAGCGACTGATGACTCCAGTTCTATGTTGGTTGATAAGTCTTCTTACATGGCCACTAAGTTTCTCATTTCTAGCTGTGCCCATCTTAACTCCCATTTCCATCATCCGAAAAAGTGACGTGGATCTGTGTTTGTCGAAGTCCTGTGCTCTTCTCACATCTCGGAGGGCATTGATGATGTCCGCCCGATCCATTGGTTGCCTGTCCTCAACGACAGCGCAGCTAGCCAACCTGTCCGCTCTTTCATTTCCCGTACTCCCGCATGTCCAGGGACATAGACAAAAGTGACCTTACGTATTTTGGATTTCTGCAACGACTCTACCCAGTGCATGCGTACAGAGCCCGCCTCCACTGTTTTTTATCATGCTCATCGAATCACTCAGTAAACATGCGTGGATGTAGTCTTGTGACTCTAACCATTTGAATGCATTGGTCACTGCCATCACCTCCATTGTCATGCTACTCGTGGTCATGGCGTATGCACCACTGTCTTCCTTGGCTATTCTGCCTGTCGAGCGTGCTGTAAATGCCCATGCACTTCTTTGGTGTCGTCTTACAGATCCGTCTGTATAGATGACTGCATCTTTCTCATCGGTGTTATCACAGATGAGACCGTTGACCCCAGCATTAACCACGACCGGGTTCTGTTCCCTACTTTTCCTGTCGAGTGTGACAATACACGAGAAAGTCCCCTTGAACGACGTAGGCACCGGTATCCACTCCTCACCAACGCTGATATTGGTCAGCCCACAGACCTGCTTGATGACATCTTCATTAGAAGTAAGAATATAATGGTCATCACCATCAAGTACCAGGCCTAGTGGCGTAGGTGATCATGTCTCTCCACAAGTTTCGATCTCGACAGCTATTTATCATTTCTTTTGTTGACCTTCTGCCAAGAAATTCTCTTAAGCTGTCTGTTATTTTTTTCTCTTTGCTTCCCTCTATCTCTTCGTCCCTCAATTTCCCCAGTTGTTACAATATATTCCAGTTGTTCTCTTCTCATTACATGGCCAATAAATGATGATTGTTTCTTCCTAATATTTTGTCCTCGACAGATAATCGATAAATATCTTTATATAATCCATAATTAATAACAATGAACGGTATATTAGGACATTGAAACAATCGATGAAGTATAACTGTGAATAATGAGCTAACCTCATCATCATGTGCCATACCAGTTGACGTAAACGGTAATGTCCTTCCACAATCTTCTATCCACAGTACATCGAGTTAATTATGTTATTGACTGTTTGCCATGCCATGACAACACGCTATCACGATCTAATGATGATTGTTTCATCGTCCTAAAATATCGTCCATTATTTTTAATTGTGGATTATATAAGACCTAAAACGGGCTATAAGAAGATCAATGTAACAAGAGCTATTGCCACGACTCAAACATATGACAAGTTGGCAACAAAATATTAGGAAGAATCAATCATCATTTATTATTAATTCATTCACCATGATAGATAGATAGACAGACAGACAGACAGACAGACAGGACAGACAGACAGACAGACAGACAGACAGACAGACAGACAGACAGACAGACAGACAGATAGATAGACGGACGGACGGACGGACAGACAGACAGACAGACAGACAGACAGACAGACAGACAGACCGACAGACAGACAGACAGACAGACAGACAGATAGACAGATAGATAGATAGATAGATAGATAGATAGATAGATAGATAGATAGATAGATAGATAGATAGATAGATAGATAGATAGATAGATAGATAGATAGATAGATAGATAGATAGATAGATAGATAGATAGATAGATAGATAGATAGATAGATAGGTAGGTAGGTAGTTAGGTAGGTAGGTAGGTAGGTAGGTAAGTAGGTGGGTTGGGTGGATGGATCGATTATGGATGGATGGATGGATGGATAGATAGATAGATAGATAGATAGATAGATAGATAGATAGATAGATAGATAGATAGATAGATAGATAGATAGATAGATAGATAGATAGATAGATAGATAGATAGATAGATAGATAGATAGATAGATAGATAGATAGATAGATAGATAGATAGATAGATAGATAGATAGATAGATAGATAGATAGATAGATAGATAGATAGATAGATAGATAGATAGATAGATAGATAGATAGATAGATAGAGACGGATAGATGGATGGATAGATGGGTGGATGGTGGATGGATGAATGGATTGATAGATAGATAGATAGATAGATAGATAGATAGATAGATAGATAGATAGATAGATAGATAGATAGATAGATAGATAGATAGATAGATAGATAGATAGATAGATAGATAGATAGATAGATAGATAGATAGATAGATAGATAGATATAGATAGATAGATAGATAGATAGATAGATAGATAGATAGATAGATAGATAGATAGATAGATAGATAGATAGATAGATAGATAGATAGATAGATAGATAGATAGATAGATAGATAGATAGATAGATAGATAGATAGATAGAAGACAAGACACTGGGCTGAACTAGTCTCGCCTCGCCACTAATAAAACACAACAAACAACGGTCCAACAATCAAACTACCTCAAACTTCCAAAAGAGCCATATTATCCACTAGGAATAGCACTAAAGAGCCACTTTAACGTTGAAACAACCTTCTGTGTGATACATGAGAATAGGATAACAAGAAAATTAACTTTCTAAGATTGAAAGTATCAAGATAAGTAGACCAGCCGGTACACTTCACATTCGGGTTAATGATACTCCAGCATAAGCTGGCCCTAGGGGTTCAAGTAAGAAAGAGGCGTATTAAGAGAGGACGGAATTCTGGGTAGAAGACCTAAAACGAATTCTAAGAAGATCAATGTAGCACATCAAAAGTGGCTATTGTCACGACTGTTCCCCATTGGATGACTGTCCATCGTATTGCTTGTTCCCCATTTTCCCCCTTGTTCCTTCATCGTATTGCTTGTTCCCCATTTACCCCGTTGTTATTTCATCGTATTGCATATTCCCCATTTTCCCGTTGTTCCTTCATCGTATTGCTTGTTCCCCATTTTCCCCATTGTTCATTCATCGTATAGCTTGTTTCCCTGTCTCCCCGTTGTTCCTTCATTGTATTGCTTGTTCCCCATTTTCCCCGTTGTTCCTTCATCGTATAGCTTGTTTCCCTGTCTCCCCGTTGTTCCTTCATTGTATTGCTTGTTCCCCATTTTCCCCGTTGTTCCTTCATCGTATAGCTTGTTTCCCTGTCTCCCCGTTGTTCCTTCATTGTATTGCTTGTTCTCCATTTTCCCCGTTGTTCCTTCATCGTATTGCTCGTTCTCCATTTTCCCCGTTGTTCCTTCATCGTATTGCATATTCCCCATTTTCCCCGTTGTTCCTTCATCGTATTGCTTGTTCCCGGTTTTCCCCCGTTGTTCCTTCATCGTATTGCTTGTTCCCCATTTTCCCCGTTGTTCCCTCATCGTATTGCTTGTTCCCCTGTCACCCCCCCCCCCCTTGTGTACTTTTTCTTACCCATTTTTATGATCAATCCCTCAAACAGACTTTAAATAAATAATCATCATCATCATCAAGTGCCATGATTGCTGCCTTAGGCGATATATCTCTCCACAACCCTCGATCTCGACAGTTATTTATCGTTTCTGTTGTTGACCTTCTGTCAAACCATTCTCTTAAGCTGTCTGGTATCTTTACTTTTTGCTTCCCTCTGTCTCTTAGTCCTCTCAATTTCCCCAGTTGTCACAATATATTCCAGCTGCTCCCTTCTCATTTAGTAATACAAGTAGCCTCCGTCAGTCATAGTTGACTATAGATTTTCCAACGCCACTAGAATTTTTTTTTTTCTTTTTTTTTTTCGCCGTGTATTCCCTTTTTCTATGAATCTGTCTGCTTCTTATTTGAGTTGGAGCTTTAGAGTGTGTTTCCAAAGATTGCGGTCTGCAGCTATTTCTTCCCAGGCTGCAGGGTTTATGTTCAGAGTAATGACCTCCACGTTTGTCACTTTATCCTTCCAGGTGATACCAAGAACACGGAGCAGACATAGCATATGAAATGCATTTAGCCTCCTCTCTTGCTTTGCATAGGCTATCTAAGATTCGCTGACATACAGGAGGATACTAATGATGCAGACATTGTAAGCCTCTCATTACATGGCCAAAAGATGATGATTGTTTCTTCCTAATATTGGAAATTAGCTCTCTTTTTGTTTTGGCCACTTTCAGAACATTTTCATTACTCTTCTTAGCTGTCCATGGTATTCTCAACATTCTTCTGTAGAACAACATTTCTACGGCCTCCAGTGATTTTATTCTCTGTTGTCCTATTGTCCATGACTTACATCCATATGTTAAGACCGGTTCAATATTATATTTACGAACTCCTTTTCTCGTTCCCATTTTCAAGAATGGATTGCACTTTATCTGCCTCATTTGAAAGCTGTATTTGCAGACATTAAATTACCTATTAACAAATAAAAATGTTCACAACTTACAAGCGGATTACAAAGTTTAAAGGAATAGACCTGGAGACAGTTCAGTGCTACAACAACCTTGGATATACTATAACCAATGATGGAAATGTAAAACTGAAAATACACAAAAGAATAGGAACGGCAAAAAGTCATTTTAATTTCATGAAAAATATACTAACATCAAAGCAAATAACACTAGGGCTAAAATTAAGAATAGCAAAATGCTATATCTTTTCATTATTTTTGTGATCGTGCATAAACATGGACATTTGACAAGAAAACAAACACAGAACCGAAAATATAAGCTTTTGAAATGTGGAAAAAAAGTAAAGTACCCCTGTCACGCCAAGTGGCGTATATGGAATATGGTGTTAGTGACCATACATTTTACAGACCTTCAGAGCATGATTTCTGGGGTAATGTGGTCGGTATTACGCCAGTGCCGCTTCACTTTCCCAGAAAAAAATTCGGTACCCATTAAAGGCTGGGTGAACCCGGAAGCCGTCGGTTGGGATCGAACCCTACCCCTTGTCCTTTGTAGTCCAGTTCACAAACTCTGAGCTATCGCGGCTCCCTTTTTTGAAATGTGGACTTATATAGAAGAATAGGTAGAATTGGATGGAAAGAAAATAACAAACGATGAATTCTTAAAACAACTTAAAATTAAAAGAGAACTACTAAACACAATTCAAACAAGACAAATGAGATTTTTTGGGGGCCAAGTTAAAAGACACAGCAGCCTACTAAAAGTGATCTTCCAAGAGAAAATACAAGGTAATAATGAGAGAGGCAGACCAAGACTAACATTGACGAGTGACTTCAAAAGATGGACATGTCAGCCTATGACAACCTGCACCATCAAAGCAAGAGGCAGAGCTGAACGACGCTCCATTGTTAGCCAACTTTCGACGCGGAGACGGCACTCAATAATGATGATGATACAATTATCTATCGATAATAAGACACAGAGAAGGAACACTATCAGACGACTTTCAACAGAACCTATATTTTTTCGCCAAGACAGACCAAATTAAACTGGTATAGACAGTCCTGCCGCGCGTTGACAAAGATTTGGCCCAGGAACCAAATGTGTGTCAACTTTAAAATTATAAATAAGCTGTTTGAGTTTTCGTATTATTGATATTTGGCTTGCGGGTAATTCACTGTTAAAAGAGACTAAGAAATAAGTCTCAAATGTATGAAAGTGTGTAAAATTCATGTAAAAATTAATAGAGATAAGACCAACATTATGAGAATTAATGCAGTTGGCAATAAAAAAAAATAAAATTAGGAGAAATCCATCTACTAGACGTACAATCTTACATATATAGACAAAGAGGGAGGAACAGAAAATGATACTAAAATAAGGATATCAAAAGCAAGAGGAGCTTCTGTTGCGCTGGAAAACATATGAAAGTTCAAAGAAATTAGGTTAAATACAAAATAAAAATTTTCAACTCCAATGTTAAGTCAGTCCTATTGCTGTGAAACATGGAGAACAACAAAGCTGACAATCATAAAGATACCGACTTTCATTAATGGATGCTTACGCAGAATAAAAGGATGAAAATGGCAGGACAAAATCACTAACATAGAATTATGGAAATATACCAGTCAAATACCAGTGGATAAAGAGATACAGCGAAGACGATGGCGCTGGATAGGACACACACTGCGGAAGCCAACTGAGAGTATTACACAACAGGCCTTTTTTTAAATCACAAGGGGAAAAGACAAAGAGGAAGACCAAGGAATTCTTGGAGAAGAAAGATGGCAGCAGAGATGAAGATGATGAGGAAGACATGGGATGATCTTAAAAGAATGGCAAGAAACAGAACGGAAAGTATTTGTTGAAGAGCTATGCTCCACAGGGAGCTGAAGTGTTTGGTGAAGACCTATGCTCCACAGGGAGCTGAAAGTGTTTGTTGAAGACCTATGCTCCACAAGGACCTGAAAGTGTTTGTTGAAGACCTATGCTCCACAGGGAGCTGAAAGTGTTTGTTGAAGATCTATGCTCCACAGGGACCTGAAAGTGTTTGTTGAAGACCTATGCTCCACAGGGAGCTGAAAGTGTTTGTTGAAGACCTATGCTCCACAAGGACCTGAAAGTGTTTGTTGAAGACCTATGCTCCACAAGGAGCTGAAAGTGTTTGTTGAAGACCTATGCTCCACAAGGAGCTGAAAGTGTTTGTTGAAGACCTATGCTCCACAGGGAGCTGAAAGTGTTTGTTGAAGACCTATGCTCCACAAGGACCTGAAAGTGTTTGTTGAAGACCTATGCTCCACAGGGAGCTGAAAGTGTTTGTTGAAGACCTATGCTCCACAAGGACCTGAAAGTGTTTGTTGAAGACCTATGCACCACAAGGACCTGAAAGTGTTTGTTGAAGACCTATGCTCCACAAGGACCTGAAAGTGTTTGTTGAAGACCTATGCTCCACAAGGACCTGAAAGTGTTTGTTGAAGACCTATGCTCCACAAGGACCTGAAAGTGTTTGTTGAAGACCTATGCTCCACAAGGACCTGAAAGTGTTGTTGAAGACCTATGCTCCACAGGAGCTGAAAGTGTTTGTTGAAGACCTATGCTCCACAAGGACCTGAAAGTGTTTGTTGAAGACCTATGCTCCACAAGGACCTGAAAGTGTTTGTTGAAGACTGAAAGTGTTTGTTGAAGACCATGCTCCACAGGGAGCTGAAAGTGTTTGTTGAAGACCTATGCTCCACAAGGACCTGAAAGTGTTTGTTGAAGACCTATGCTCCACAGGGAGCTGAAAGTGTTTGTTGAAGACCTATGCTCCACAAGGACCTGAAAGTGTTTGTTGAAGACCTATGCTCCACAAGGACCTGAAAGTGTTTGTTGAAGACTGAAAGTGTTTGTTGAAGACCTATGCTCCACAGGGAGCTGAAAGTGTTTGTTGAAGACCTATGCTCCACAAGGACCTGAAAGTGTTTGTTGAAGACCTATGCACCACAAGGACCTGAAAGTGTTTGTTGAAGACCTATGCTCCACAAGGACCTGAAAGTGTTTGTTGAAGACCTATGCTCCACAAGGACCTGAAAGTGTTTGTTGAAGACCTATGCTCCACAAGGACCTGAAAGTGTTTGTTGAAGACCTATGCTCCACAAGGACCTGAAAGTGTTTGTTGAAGACCTATGCTCCACAAGGAGCTGAAAGGTAGAAGAGAAAAGAAGAATCTGAGAGTGTAATGTGCATCATTTTAATTTTAACATTGGCAGAAAAAGAGTCCTCACTGTGACCAAGACCACACTTCACCTTAAGCAGTTCAGACTTGCTAAGGAGATTAAGGCTTCCGTTGTCAAATAGTTAGGATTACCGTAGTATTGAGGTTAAGATAGTTGCAGACATGAGGTTAGGATTACCGTAGTATTGAGGTTAAGATAGTTGCAGACATGAGGTTAGGATTACCATAGTATTGAGGTTAAGATAGTTGCAGACATGAGGTTAGGATTACCGTAGTATTGAGGTTAAGATAGTTGCAGACATGAGGTTAGGATTACCGTAGTATTGAGGTTAAGATAGTAGTATACATAAGTAGTAAGGAAGGGTGTTTTGAGCTAGGATTTGAACATTTTCGCATGCTGCATTTTGGCTCCATGCAGCATTGGCATGTATCATGCAGCACAATCTCAGGTGACCTCGTTTATCGCGGGTGGTCGGTCTTATCTCAAGTGCTTATCTGAAGTGGTCGGCCTCGCGGGTGGTCTTATCTCCTTACCTCAAGTGGGTGTGCTGGCTATGAAGACCAGTGGTTCTAAAACTTGTATGTCAGCGGTTCTCAAAACTTGCGGGGGGGGGGGGTCGTGAAGTGAGCGTGCTGGCTATGGAGACCAGTGGTTCTAAAACTTGTATGTCAGTCTAAAACTTGCGGGGGGGGGGGGGTCGTGTTATTATCAAGTGAGCGTGCTGGCTATGGAGACCAGTGGTTCTAAAACTTGTATGTCAGTCTAAAACTTGCGGGGGGTCGTGTTATCATCAATGTGTGATGGCAACAGGAGGCAAAAAAAGGCAAAGGGGTGTTAGTAACCAGGTGTCAGCGATATGACACATCCACGTCGATCATCATCGGGCCACATCATCGGGCCACCTCGGTCATTATCGACGCTGGTCGGCGTTCGCTGGTCGTCGGCGGTCGCTGGTCGTCGCTGGTCGTCGTCGCTGGTCGGCTCGGGCAACATCATCATGTGTAGTGATTAAATAGTGACGCTCTCTCTCTTCATCATCATCATCATCATCATCAAGCCACACCCTCAACATCATCCCTTCATGTCTTATCATCACCAAGCCACACAAATTGACACATCATCAGCATGTGCCACCCTCAACAGCATCATCATTATCACCGGGTTCGTGTGCCGGGTCGGTGTTTATGACAAAGGCTGCGGTCGCCGTTGGGTCGATGCTGGGAGGTAAGTTTTTTCGTGGAATGACACTAACAAGGGAACAACGCCGAACGAAAATATCCGACATCAAAAGGTGTAAATCTCCATCGTGTTCATCTTCTCTATCGCTCAAACGGTGAAGTCTGTTAGAATCTGCCTTGTCTTGGACACCTCGAGCACTGAGTCCAATTCGGCGTAGACGATGACTTTTAGGGGAGTAGTTTGTGGAGCGGCAAACTTGAGTTCTATCGACAAGGGTCCGCTTGTGGCTAGCTCAAAATGGGAGCCGTCCAGTAGACTAGACGAGAGGTCATAACCAAATAGACAATATCCGTCCTTGAACTCTCCATACGCAACGTTATTCCCGGCGTCTTTACCAATCAGACCCATGGCCAGATTTGTACCGAAAAAAGCTCTCACGTATTGATTTCGTTCAAAGTCCATAGTTAGAGGCTTTCCCGAGATGCATTTCCCGTCGACCGTCAGGTTCATATAAATCAGACCAAAGTGTTGAAAATTGAACGGGTTAGCTGAATAAACGCCATTAAACGCACTGGCCGTAATCAGACCTATCACTACACGGGTCGGTGTTTGAGACAAAAATAAATTGTCTTGACTGTGGGAGAACATCCCGCTAGCGATGGAAAATGTCTTGATGGTAACCCTCTTGATCGGGTACCGAGCATTCCCGCTTAAGAGAGCCTTTTCGTGAGCCAGAGAAATCGCGGGGTTTAGCTTAGCTTACCTGACCACGAGCCCTATCGTGAGTCATGAGGCTGAACACATCCTTAGAAGGCGTGTTAGAAAATATTAGAAGTAAATATCGAGTCTAATGAAAAAGCAATAGAAAATGAACGCGAAACTTAGAAATATAAAAATGAAAACGAGCGTGAAACTTATGTAAAAATAACGAACGAACCTTATAAAATTTAGGCAACCGCATCGACATGTACCTCGGCACGGGAGGGAGCGGATTATATGGAAAAGCATCTCGACTAACTGAAAGTTATTAAAATCGCGAAATAATAATAACTCGAAAGAAATAAATGAGCGGAAAACTATGTAAGAACCCCACCGGAAGTGCCCTGTTTATGTCTGGTGTCTGCTGACTTTGGAGCGCTTGGTGTACTTGAGCGATAGTGATAGGTTAGTAGATTATACAACATCAATGAAAAACATTAAATTTAAAACAGAAGACGAAGATATATTTTATTCTTTTATTATCTCAATAGGTGTATAACATACAGTGGATATTATATAACATTACAAACATATTTAGTACACTGAGTAAATATATAGTACAGGGATAACCTTTATTTATAGCTATGTAGTTGGGTGTCTGCTTAGTTCTATATCATAAATGAATCATAAGGGGTGAAACTGTTAGAGATTGCTGGGTAGTCTAAACTGGTAGTGTAAAGAGTTAAATATCTAAAGGCGTAGTCGAGACGTTATCATCAGCTACATTTCTTTTTATATATAGAAATAGGACAGAGCATTATTTGTTTGACTGTAGGAAAATATGGAATTATTTAAGACTTTGAAACCTACATTTTTCCCACCCTTAGCATTTTGCGTAGCGAGAACCTCTAAAAACATATCTTTAGCTAATTTGTTGTGTTGCTTACTTAACCCTTTACAACTGATTTTATCGTAATCCCCACTACAATGGTACGTCTTACTACATAAACTAACAAGAGCCGTCCCTTCGGACTCTAGTTTAAAAAGCCCGGGCGTTCGTTTGGTGTATGCTTTAACACCCTTACAGTTTACACAGTCTGGCTAATATGTTCATCGCAAAACTCGACAGGAAACCAGTCTTTATATACGCTATTAAACTCATTCCGCAGCCCTGCCTTAACTATAGCCTCCAACTTAGGTGCACTTAAGCCAAATATAAACTATCAGTATCTGCTTCACATAACTGAAAGTTGGACCTATCTACAAACTTATCTAAGAACTCGAAATAAAAAATCTAACATACGAAGTTTTGCATATCGATACACGAAGAAACCGATTTGTAGGGGTAAGTCCCATCCTACCGGGTGTGGGAAAACGGTATTTGTAAAAAAGTTTATACAGAACCTTCTAGGAGGCAAGGTCAGAAACCTAGGAGGCAAGGTCAGAAACCTAGGAAGCAAGGGCAGAAACCTAGGAGGCAAGGTCAGAAACCTAGGAGGCAAGGTCAGAAACCTAGGAGGCAAGGGCAGAAACCTACGAGTCAAGGGCAGAAACCTAGGAGGCAAGGGCAGAAACCAAAGAGGCAAGGGCAGAAACCTAGGAGGCACCTCGATGGACAGCTAGACAACCGAAGAAGCGTTTTACAATCTCAATATGACTAACCCCTTGTGGGTATGCCTTTTCTAATACGGTTATCATTCTGTCGGCATATTATCGTTTGTTTTAATTATAATCTTAGTAGCGTGTTGACAGTGCCACTATTGCGTGCTTTTGGTTAATTTGACGGAACCAGTTGTTATAATGCTTACATTTCAGTATTCGATTTTCATGTCGTGTAGTTGATGAGATTCGGGTTAAGAAGAGATGGTGTGTAGTTCTGGTGGTTAACGAGAGATGGCGTGTAGTTGAGCTGGTTAAGGAGAGGTGGCGTGTAGCTGATCTGGTGGTGAACAACAGGTGGCGTGTAGTTGAGGTTAGCATATGCGGTTAAAATGTCTTCTCGCATATCAACTAAAGAAATAAATATAGACTCATATTCAAAAAGTCGACATCAAAACCATAAAAATCTACTCACATAGTCATACTAGTTAGACACAACGAGCAGGAAGTTATATTCAAGGTCCCAAATGTTGGACCAAATCACTAAGATTTTACCACCATAACACACCCACGACCTCTCGAGCCACGCTCTTAACAAACTACAAACTTAATAAACCACAACCCACGAACCACAACCCACGAACCACGGACTTAACGAACCATCAACTCACGAACCACGAACTACAACCCCACAAACCACGGACTTAACGAACCATCAACTCACGAACCACGAACCACAACCCCGCGAACCACGGACTTAACGAACCATCAACTCACGAACCACGAACCACAACCCCACGAACCATGGACTTAACGAACCACGAGCCACGGACTTAACGAACCATCAACTAACGAACCACAACCCCACGAACCACGGACTTAACGAACCATCAACTCACGAACCACGAACCACAACCCCACGAACCATGGACTTAACGAACCACGAACCACAGACTTAACGAACCATTGACTTAACGAACCAAGAAAAACCACGGACTTAACGAACCATCAACTCACGAACCACTAACCACAACCCCACGAACCACGGACTTAACGAACCATCAACTCACGAACCAAGAACCACAACCCCACGAACCACGGACTTAACGAACCATCAACTCACGAACCACGAACCACAACCCCACGAACCACGGACTTAACGAACCATCAACTCACGAACCACGAACCACAACCCCACGAACCACGGACTTAACGAACCATCAACTCACGAACCACGAACCACAACCCCACGAACCATGGACTTAACGAACCATCAACTCACGAACCACGAACCACAACCCCACGAACCATGGACTTAACGAACCACGAACCACGGACTTAACGAACCATCACCCTCGTACACCCCAAGTTAATGCGCATCTCTTTATTCTGTATTTTCTCCAGCCTGTCAATTTATACATTATTAATAACAAACGCCTTAACTAGAAACACCGGGCACTCTTACCTTCTAATAACTTGAAGTTAACACTTTTGTTAAAGACATTATAGTAATCCTAGATGAGGGGTAATTATCATTCTCAGGAGATATAGCGACTAGCGACCAGTGATAAGACAAGTGGACACAGTAGATGTCGAATAGATATGTCACTTAACAATGACCCGTCTGATAAGACATGATAATTTGATCAAGTTTCAACATTAACGTAAATATACTAACGGTGCCCAAGTTTTTAACGTTCACTAAATTCTTTAGCATCCGAACCTCCAACTTTTCCCAACATTATTGTGTTGTTGTTTTACAATTTAAAGTTATATTCATTTTTGTCAGTTCTCGTAGTTTTTGTTGTTGTTGCGGTGAGTCATCATTGGTGATGTCTTATTAAAGATATGTTCTTCGTTAGTAATAGTTTTCTATAAGAGAAGACGGTGATTATAATTTGTCACCTTTTTTAAACTGCTTAAAATGTTTAGTAGATGATGATAACATATGTACAAACATATAGCAAAATATAAAAACCATGGTTTTAGTCAAACAAATAATGTCTTTTTTTTTATTTACACATATATTTATAGAGAAAGAGAGGGGGAAATCGCGAAAATTAACGATAAGTGGGAGAAATTGAAAATCGAATACTGAAATGTAAGCATTATAACAACTGGTTCCGTCAAATTAACCAAAAGCACGCAATAGTGGCACTGTCAACACGCTACTAAGATTATAATTAAAAACAAACGATAATATGCCGACAGAATGATAACCGTATTAGAAAAGGCATACCCACAAGGGGTTAGTCATATTGAGATTGTAAAACGCTTCTTCGGTTGTCTAGCTATCCATCGAGGTGCCTCCTAGGTTTCTGACCTTGCCTCTTTGGTTTCTGCCCTTGCCTCCTAGGTTTCTGCCCTTGACTCGTAGGTTTCTGCCCTTGCCTCCTAGGTTTCTGACCTTGACTCGTAGGTTTCTGCCCTTGCCTCCTAGGTTTCTGCCCTTGCCTCCTAGGTTTCTGACCTTGCCTCCTAGGTTTCTGACCTTGCCTCCTAGAAGGTTCTGTATAAACTTTTTTACAAATACCGTTTTCCCACACCCGGTAGGATGGGACTTACCCCTACAAATCGGTTTCTTCGTGTATCGATATGCAAAACTTCGTATGTTAGATTTTTTATTTCGAGTTCTTAGATAAGTTTGTAGATAGGTCCAACTTTCAGTTATGTGAAGCAGATACTGATAGTTTATATTTGGCTTTAAGTGCACCTAAGTTGGAGGCTATAGTTAAGGCAGGGCTGCGGAATGAGTTTAATAGCGTATATAAAGACTGGTTTCCTGTCGAGTTTTGCGATGAACATATTAGCCAGACTGTGTAAACTGTAAGGGTGTTAAAGCATACACCAAACGAACGCCCGGGCTTTTTAAACTAGAGTCCGAAGGGACGGCTCTTGTTAGTTTATGTAGTAAGACGTACCATTGTAGTGGGGATTACGATAAAATCAGTTGTAAAGGGTTAAGTAAGCAACACAACAAATTAGCTAAAGATATGTTTTTAGAGGTTCTCGCTACGCAAAAGGCTAAGGGTGGGAAAAATGTAGGTTTCAAAGTCTTAAATAATTCCATATTTTCCTACAGTCAAACAAATAATGCTCTGTCCTATTTCTATATATAAAAAGAAATGTAGCTGATGATAACGTCTCGACTACGCCTTTAGATATTTAACTCTTTACACTACCAGTTTAGACTACCAGCAATCTCTAACAGTTTCACCCCTTATGATTCATTTATGATATAGAACTAAGCAGACACCCAACTACATAGCTATAAGTAAAGGTTATCCCTGTACTATATATTTACTCAGTGTACTAAATATGTTTGTAATGTTATATAATATCCACTGTATGTTATACACCTATTGAGATAATAAAAGAATAAAATATATCTTCGTCTTCTGTTTTAAATTTAATGTTTTTCATTGATGTTGTATAATCTACTAACCTATCACTATCGCTCAAGTACACCAAGCGCTCCAAAGTCAGCAGACACCAGACATAAACAGGGCACTTCCGGTGGGGTTCTTACATAGTTTTCCGCTCATTTATTTCTTTCGAGTTATTATTATTTCGCGATTTTAATAACTTTCAGTTAGTCGAGATGCTTTTCCATATAATCCGCTCCCTCCCGTGCCGAGGTACATGTCGATGCGGTTGCCTAAATTTTATAAGGTTCGTTCGTTATTTTTACATAAGTTTCACGCTCGTTTTCATTTTTATATTTCTAAGTTTCGCGTTCATTTTCTATTGCTTTTTCATTAGACTCGATATTTACTTCTAATATTTTCTAACACGCCTTCTAAGGATGTGTTCAGCCTCATGACTCACGATAGGTCTGCGGGTTACAAGAGTGTTATCACCTACGCCGCGCTCGTGGTCAGGTAAGCTAAGCTAAACCCCGCGATTTCTCTGGCTCACGAAAAGGCTCTCTTAAGCGGGAATGCTCGGTACCCGATCAAGAGGGTTACCATCAAGACATTTTCCATCGCTAGCGGGATGTTCTCCTACAGTCAAGACAATTTATTTTTGTCTCAAACACCGACCCGTGTAGTGATAGGTCTGATTACGGCCAGTGCGTTTAATGGCGTTTATTCAGCTAACCCGTTCAATTTTCAACACTTTGGTCTGATTTATATGAACCTGACGGTCGACGGGAAATGCATCTCGGGAAAGCCTCTAACTATGGACTTTGAACGAAATCAATACGTGAGAGCTTTTTTCGGTACAAATCTGGCCATGGGTCTGATTGGTAAAGACGCCGGGAATAACGTTGCGTATGGAGAGTTCAAGGACGGATATTGTCTATTTGGTTATGACCTCTCGTCTAGTCTACTGGACGGCTCCCATTTTGAGCTAGCCACAAGCGGACCCTTGTCGATAGAACTCAAGTTTGCCGCTCCCACAAACTACTCCCCTAAAAGTCATCGTCTACGCCGAATTGGACTCAGTGCTCGAGGTGTCCAAGACAAGGCAGATTCTAACAGACTTCACCGTTTGAGCGATAGAGAAGATGAACACGATGGAGATTTACACCTTTTGATGTCGGATATTTTCGTTCGGCGTTGTTCCCTTGTTAGTGTCATTCCACGAAAAAACTTACCTCCCAGCATCGACCCAACGGCGACCGCAGCCTTTGTCATAAACACCGACCCGGCACACGAACCCGGTGATAATGATGATGCTGTTGAGGGTGGCACATGCTGATGATGTGTCAATTTGTGTGGCTTGGTGATGATAAGACATGAAGGGATGATGTTGAGGGTGTGGCTTGATGATGATGATGATGATGATAAGAGAGAGAGCGTCACTATTTAATCACTACACATGATGATGTTGCCCGAGCCGACCAGCGACGACGACCAGCGACGACCAGCGACCGCCGACGACCAGCGAACGCCGACCAGCGTCGATAATGACCGAGGTGGCCCGATGATGTGGCCCGATGATGATCGACGTGGATTTGTCATATCGCTAACACCTGGTTACTAACACCCCTTTGCCTTTTTTTGCCTCCTGTTGCCATCACACATTGATGATAACACGACCCCCCGCAAGTTTTAGACTGACATACAAGTTTTAGAACCACTGGTCTCCATAGCCAGCACGCTCACTTGATAATAACACGACCCATCCCCCGCAAGTTTTCCGCTGACATACAAGTTTTAGAACCACTGGTCTCCATAGCCAGCACGCTCACTTGATAATAACACGACCCCCCCCCCCCCCCCGCAAGTTTTAGACTGACATACAAGTTTTAGAACCACTGGTCTCCATAGCCAGCACGCTCACTTCACGACCCCCCCCCCCCCCCCCCCCCGCAAGTTTTGAGAACCGCTGACATACAAGTTTTAGAACCACTGGTCTCCATAGCTCGCACACCCACTTGAGATAAGGAGATAAGACCACCCGCGAGGCCGACCACTTCAGATAAGCACTTGAGATAAGACCGACCACCCGCGATAAACGAGGTCACCTGAGATTGTGCTGCATGATACATGCCAATGCTGCATGGAGCCAAAATGCAGCATGCGAAAATGTTAAAATCCTAGCTCGAAACACCCTTCCTTACTACTTACATAAGGTTAGGATTACCGTATTATTGAGGTTATGATAGTAGTATACATGAGGTTAGGATTACCGTAGTATTGAGGTTAAGATAGTAGTATACATGAGGTTAGGATTACCGTAGTATTGAGGTTAAGATAGTAGTATACATGAGGTTAGGATTACCGTAGTATTGAGGTTAAGATAGTTGCAGACATGAGGTTAGGATTACCGTAGTCATGAGGTTAAGTTTCCGCAGTCATGACGTTGAGATTGCCGCAGTCATGAGGTTAAGGTTACGCAGTCATGAGGTTAAGGTTACCGCAGTCATGAGGTTAAGGTTATTGTAGTCATGAGGTTAAGTTTACCGCAGTCTTGAGGTTAAGGTTACCGCAGTCTTGAGGTTAAGGTTATTGTTGTCATGAGGTTAAGTTTACCGCAGTCATGAGGTTAAGGTTATTGTAGTCATGAGGTTAAGTTTACCGCAGTCTTGAGGTTAAAGTTACCGCAGTCATGAGGTTAAGGTTATTGTAGTCATGAGGTTAAGTTTACCGCAGTCTTGAGGTTAAGGTTACCGCAGTCTTGAGGTTAAGGTTACCGCAGTCATGAGGTTAAGGTTATTGTAGTCATGAGGTTAAGGTTACCGCAGTCATGAGGTTAAGGTTATTGTAGTCATGAGGTTAAGTTTACCGCAGTCTTGAGGTTAAGGTTACCGCAGTCTTGAGGTTAAGGTTACCGCAGTCATGAGGTTAAGGTTACCGCAGTCTTGAGGTTAAGGTTACCGCAGTCTTGAGGTTAAGGTTACCGCAGTCTTGAGGTTAAGGTTACCGCAGTCTTGAGGTTAAGGTTATTGTAGTCATGAGGTTAAGTTTACCGCAGTCTTGAGGTTAAGGTTACCGCAGTCTTGAGGTTAAGGTTACCCCAGTCTTGAGGTTAAGGTTACCGCAGTCTTGAGGTTAAGGTTACCGCAGTCTTGAGGTTAAGTTTACCGCAGTCTTGAGGTTAAGGTTACCGCAGTCGTGAGGTTAAGGTTACCGCAGTCTTGAGGTTAAGGTTACCGCTGTGTTGAGGTTAAGGTTATTGTAGTCATGAGGTTAAGATTACCGCAGTCTTGAGGTTAAGGTTACCGCAGTCATGAGGTTAAGGTTATTGTAGTCATGAGGTTAAGTTTACCGCAGTCATGAGGTTAAGGTTATTGTAGTCATGAGGTTAAGGTTACCGCAGTCATGAGGTTAAGGTTACCGCAGTTTTGAGGTTAAGGTTACCGCAGTCTTGAGGTTAAGGTTACCGCAGTCTTGAGGTTAAGGTTATTGTAGTCATGAGGTTAAGTTTACCGCAGTCTTGAGGTTAAGGTTACCGCAGTCTTGAGGTTAAGGTTACCGCAGTCTTGAGGTTAAGATTACCGCAGTCTTGAGGTTAAGGTTACCGCAGTCTTGAGGTTAAGGTTACCGCAGTCTTGAGGTTAAGGTTATTGTAGTCATGAGGTTAAGATTACCGCAGTCTTGAGGTTAAGGTTACCGCAGTCTTGAGGTTAAGGTTACCGCAGTCTTGAGGTTAAGGTTATTGTAGTCATGAGGTTAAGATTACCGCAGTCATGAGGTTAAGGTTATTGTAGTCATGAGGTTAAGATTACCGCAGTTATGAGGTTAATTTTATTGTAGTCATGAGGTTAAGATTACCGCAGTCATGAGGTTAAGGGTACCGCAGTCTTGAGGTTAAGATTACCGCAGTCATGAGGTTAAGGTTATTGTAGTCATGAGGTTAAGATTACCGCAGTCTTGAGGTTAAGGTTATTGTAGTCATGAGGTTAAGATTACCGCAGTCTTGAGGTTAAGGTTATTGTAGTCATGAGGTTAAGATTACCGCAGTCATGAGGTTAAAATTGCCGTAGACATGAGGTTAAGGTTATTGTAGTCATGAGGTTAAGATTACCGCAGTCATGAGGTTAAGATTGCCGTAGACATGAGGTTAAGGTTATTGTAGTCATGAGGTTAAGATTACCGCAGTCTTGAGGTTAAGGTTATTGTAGTCATGAGGTTAAGATTACCGCAGTCATGAGGTTAAGGTTATTGTAGTCATGAGGTTAAGATTACCGCAGTCTTGAGGTTAAGGTTATTGTAGTCATGAGGTTAAGATTACCGCAGTCATGAGGTTAAAATTGCCGTAGACATGAGGTTAAGATTACCGCAGTCATGAGGTTAAGATTGCCGTAGACATGAGGTTAAGATTACCGCAGTCATGAGGTTAAGATTGCCGTAGACATGAGGTTAAGATTACCGCAGTCATGAGGTTAAGATTACCGTAGACATGAGGTTAAGATTACCGCAGTCATGAGGTTAAGGTTATTGTAGTCATGAGGTTAAGATTACCGCAGTCTTGAGGTTAAGGTTATTGTAGTCATGAGGTTAAGATTACCGCAGTCATGAGGTTAAGGTTATTGTAGTCATGAGGTTAAGATTACCGCAGTCATGAGGTTAAGGTTACCGCAGTCTTGAGGTTAAGGTTATTGTAGTCATGAGGTTAAGATTACCGCAGTCATGAGGTTAAGATTACCGTAGACATGATGTTAGGATCGTTGCAGTGACGATAATGGTCAGATTTGCTGATATAGAAGACTTATTCTAGTACAGTGTCCCGATGGTATATACGTTGAAAGGTCTCCAGCAGAGCCAGTAATATCAAGAAAACCATCACAATTGTTACATTAAATTCAAGTGTCTAAGTGGAGAAGGCCCTAATCGACCTCACGACATTCCCCATCACCACCATCATTATCAGCATCATCACCATTAGCGTTCCATTGCAAAACTGGTAATGCATTTGGAACTCTCGTAGACATTAAGTAATTATTTTCCGTTCTTTCTGTCTTTCTTTCTTTCTTTCTTTCTTTCTTTCTTTCTTTCTTTCTTTCTTTCTTTCTTTCTTTCTATCTATCTATCTATCTATCTATCTATCTATCTATCTATCTATCTATCTATCTATCTATCTATCTATCTATCTATCTATCTATCTATCTATCTATCTATCTATCTATCTATCTATCTATCTATCTATCTATCTATCTATCTATCTATCTATCTATCTATCTATCTGTCTGTCTGTCTGTCTGTCTGTCTGTCTGTCTGTCTGTCTGTCTGTCTGTCTGTCTGTCTGTCTGTCTGTCTATCTATCTATCTATCTATCTATCTATCTGTCTTTCTTTCTTTTTTTTCTGCGTCTCTATTAATGTATCATTGTCTTTCTTTCTATCTTTCTTTCTTTCTTTTTTTTTCTGTTTAAATGTCTTTCCTTCATTTATTTTTTCTCTTTGCCTGTTTGGCTTTCGTTCTTTCTTTCTTTCTTTTTTTCTTTCTTTCTTTTTTTCTGATTAACTGTCTTTCCTTCTTTTATTTTTTTCTCTTTGCCTGTTTGGCTTTCTTCCTTTCTTTCTTTTTTTATTTTGATATTTCTTCCTCCATCCCTCACTTTCTTAAAAGATAACGGCTGTACGATCGTGGTGATATAAAGTGTGTCACCACCGCTCCTCCCTATCAAAAGCCTGTCAGTCACTGTCCAAACGTCAACGTTACACCACGTGACACTAGCACGACTAATTAAGACCCTCGCTGGCTGGCTCGTCATGTGTACAAAATGGACTCGAGATTGATTGATTGTCATTTACAACTGTCGTAAATGGAGGCGTCAATATCTCCATCCAGGTTGCTGCGTCATTCTTCATGAACAGATCCTTCTTGACGTACAGTATTTTCATTATACGATTTGTTATATTCTAACAATTTTCGTTTCACTTTTTTGTTAAATTCAAACAATTTTCATTTCACTTTTTTGTTAAATTCTAACAATTTACATTTCACTTTTTTGTTAAATTCTAACAATTTTCGTTTCACTTTTTTGTTAAATTCTAACAATTTTCGTTTCACTTTTTTGTTAAATTCTAACAATTTTCATTTCACTTTTTGTTATATTCTAACAATTTTCGTTTCATTTTTTTGTTATATTCTAACAATTTTCGTTTCACTTTTTTGTTATATTCTAACAATTTTCATTTCACTTATTTGTTAAATTCTAACAATTTTCGTTTCACTTTTTTGTTAAATTATAACAATTTTCATTTCACCTTTTGTTTTATTCTAACAATTTTCATTTCACTTTTTGTTAAATTCTAACAATTGTCATTTCACTTTTTGTTAAATTATAAAAATTTTCATTTCACTTTTTATTATATTCTAACAATATTCATTTCACTTTTTATTGCATTCTAAAAATTTTAATTTCACTTTTTCCTATATTCTAACAATTTTCGTTTCACCTTTTGTTAAATTATAACAATTTTCTATGAAGACACCATTTTTTCAACGGCATTTAATTTCCTATCGCAAGTCTGGGTGGATTTCAAACGTTCTCATCCATTGATGATATCACATGAGCATTGATATCACATCTATAAGTTACCACTGATATCACATCCATATGTTAGCATTGATATCGCATCTTTAAGTTACCACTGATATGACATCCATATGTTAGCGTTGATATCACATCCATATGTTAACACTGGCATCACATATCTATGTTAGTACTGAAATCACAGTACCATTTATTTTTTTTTTTCAATTTTTCTACTGAAATCACATTAATATTATAGTACTGATATCGTATCCAGATTTTAGCACTGATATACATCCATAAGTTAACACTGATATCACATCCATATGTTAGCACTGGTATCAGATCCATATGTTAACATTGGTATCACATCCATATGTTAGCATTTTTATCACATCCATATGTTAGCACTAATGTGACATCCATAAATTAGCACTGGTATCACATCAATATATTAGCCCTGGTATCACATCGATATGTTAGTACTGGTATCACATCCATATGTTAGCACTCGTATCACATCCATATATTAGCACTGGTGTCACATCCATATGTTAGCACTCATATCACATCCATATGTTAGCACTGGTATCACATCCATATGTTAGCACTGGTATCACATCCATATGTTAGTATTGTTATCACATCCATATGTTGGCACTGGTATCACATCCATATGTTAGCACTGGTATCACATCCATATGTTAGTATTGTTATCACATCCATATGTTAGCACTGGTATCACATCTATATGTTAGTATTGTTATCACATCCATATGTTAGCACTGGTATCACATCCATATGTTAGCACTGGTATCACATCCATATGTTAGTATTGTTATCACATCCATATGTTAGTATTGTTATCACATCCATATGTTAGCACTGGTATCACATCCATACGTTAGTATTGTTATCACGGGGGGGGGGGGGAGAGAAAAAGCCCTGTCACGCCAAGTGGCGTATAGGGAATATGGTGTTAGTGACCATATTTGTTATAGACCTTCAGCACATGATTTTTGCGGTAATATGGTATTATGTAGGCCGCGATAGCTCAGTGGTTAATGAACTGGACTACAAAGGACAAGAGGTAGGGTTCGATCCCAACCGACGGCTTCCGGGTTCACCCAGTCTTAAATTGAGTACCGGATTTTTTTCTGGGAAAGTAAAGAGGCACGGGCGTAATACCGACTATATTACCCCAAAAAATCCTGTACTGAAGGTCTGTAAAATATATGGTCACTAACACCATATTCCTTATACGCCACTTGGCGTGACGGGGATACTTTATTTTTTTTTACTAACAAATAAATAAACACCAGGTAAACAACAGCAAAGAACGTAAAAACCATAAACATTTATCAAACAACAAACAAGAAGTACAGAAACAAAGAAACAACGGGTAAACAAAGCACAAGCAAACAAACAACAGACAAACAACAAACAAACCATAAAGAAACAAGCAACATATAACAAAAAAACAAACAAACTAACAAACAACAGGCAATCAAACAATAAAACAAACAAACAACAAGTAAATAAACAAAGAACAAACAAATAAACAAAGAACAAACAAAACAAAAACTATCAAACAAGCAACAAACAATCAAACAAGCAACGAACATACAGACAAGAAACAAACAAATTACTGGCAAAAACCCCTAAAGAATATTCTTAAAAAAAAAAAACATTAGCAAAAGAAATCAGAAAAGAGAGAATTCGTCCTGAACGTTGAATGTCGTTGGGGGCCACTCTCGCTGACGTCAACACAAGTTCCCCCCCCCCCCCAATTTTCACGATGACAGATTGCTTTCTGAGATGTGGCAAAAGTTAATCGTGTCTATCCTTTGATGTTGTCTTCCCACTGTTTCCAATAGAGACAAATAGTCATCTTATTCTTTCCTTCCTCATTTGCATTTCAGTGTCGAGGGGAGATTTAATTTTGCGATCTTTTGCTCTTCTGTTGGCCTCTCCTGCGGTATGTTTCCAAGTGTTTCTAAAATCCTGGAGGATAGGGTAATGTCGAGGGTAGGGGAGAAAATAGGGTTGTGCATTTAAGGTTACAAGTCCAGTGCAGTAGTCACCAGATGCTGGATCATCATCATCAAGTACCGGGCCTGCTGGCGTATGTGATCATGTCTCCTCTCCACAACTTTCGATCCCGACAGTTATTTATCATTTCTGTTGTTGACCTTCTGCCAAAGCCATTCTCTTAAGCTGTCTGTTATTTTTTCTCTTTGCTTCCCTCTATCTCTTCGTCCCTCAATTTCTTCAGTTGTTACAATATATTCCAGTTGTTCTCTTCTCATTACATGGCCAAAAAATGATGATTGTTTCTTCCTAATTTGGGAAATTAGCTCTCTTTTTTGCTTTTGCCTCTTTCAGAACGTTTTCATTACTCTTCTTAGCTGTCCATGATATTCTCAACATACTTCTGTTTAACCACATTTCTACAGACTCGGTGATTTTCTTGTGTGTTCTCCTATTGTCCATGATTCACATCCATATGTTTGATAGTTTAATAATAAAAACGACAAGTGTAAACATACCCAACCCTCCACCCCCGTGAGGTTTAACGCCAAATTAAATACAATTTCTGGAAATCCCGATTTTCTATAAATAAATAAGGATGCCAGATGTAAACATGGACGCCATGTATTTGATAAACTCGGTTGACTTGATAACAACGGCTGCTAGGATTTAATTGTGAGATAATAGGCTCGGTCATGTGACCAAAAGAGGAAATCATTCGCAGTAGAAGAGAGAAAACAGAAAAGTAGTGCTCTGTTTATAAACAGTTCACTGGGCGTGTGGTCTCTTCGTGTTGCTGAGGAAGGATACATTGTTTAGTTAGCGAAGTTTATGGTAGATAAATGTGGACACGAGACATTAAAGAAGGATGTCGTCATTCAAATAAACAAAGGCTTGATGGTTTTGACGTTCAGGACATGTTGAAATAGGGGAATTAGTCACAGCTTAGGATTGTCTCAATGTCTACTCTCTTTCTCTTATAACATTATTTCCGATTCTCTCTTTTGTGGTTACTCCAATTGTGGTGATCCATGATTATACAAAGAAAGAGAGAAAAAAACAAGTTTTTAATGCAGTATAGAGTCAGTCTTAACATATGGATGTGAATTGTGGACAATAGGATAACAGACAAGAACATCAATGGAGGCTGTTAATAAGTGGTTTTACAGAAGAATGTCGAGAATACCATGGACAGCTAAGAAAAGTAATGAAAACGTTCTGAAAGAGACCAAAGCAAAAAAGAGAGCTAATTTCCAATATTAGGAAGAAACAATCAGCATTTTTTGGCCATGTAATGAGAAGAGAACAGCTGGAATATATTATAACAACTGGGAAAATTGAGGGACGAAGAGATAGAGGGAAGCAAAGAGAAAAGATACCAGACAGCTTAAGAGAATGGTTTGGCAGAAGGTCAACAACAGAAATGTTAAATAATTGACGAGATCGAAACCTGTGGAGAAACATGATCACCTACGCCAGCAGGTATGATACTTGATGATGATGATGATGGTGGTCACTTTAAGCACTTTTCTCAGTCATCTCATCTCTGTGGTGACAAGCTTTCTTTTTATACTTAGTCGTAAGTGACCACGTTTTGCATTGGTAACACAATATGGGAAAGATTATACTCAGCATAAGATGTTTCTCGGTGGTAATATATTTATTCCTTTAACTCTTTCCGTACGTTTCGCCGAACTGTAGGTCATGTCAATTTCGGTCACGTACGTTAAGCCGGACAGTGCGTCACTCTCAATTTGATTAGTATAAACTGTCATCAAACCGTATTCTTTTAAACATGTCTAGTATCATCTTGCTATTGGTGAAATCTAATAACTTGATGACTTTTCTAATACTTCATATATTGTATGTTGTATATTATAAGGTAACCTCAGATGGTAGATGTACAAAAGAGGTGAGATGTAGAACATTTCAGGCAAAGGTAGCTTTCCAAAAAATGAGGAAGATACTGTGCGATCCATTTTTGACAATCATCATCATGTGCCATACCGGTTGTCGTAAGTGATTATGTCCCTCCACAATCTTCTATCTACAGTGCATCGTATCAGTTCTGTTGTTGACTGTTTTCCATGCCATGACACCAAGCTATCCAGTATTTTATCTCTTTGTCGCCCGCGATCTTTCTTTCCTTTTATTTTGCCAGTTGTAACCAAGTATTCCAAATTTCCTCTTCTCATGATGTGCCCGAAAAATGTTGATTTCTTCTTTCTGATGTTTTTTAAGAGCTCCCTTTTTGTGTTGGCCTCTCTGAGAACTTCCTCATTGGTCTTTTTAGCTGTCCAGGGAACTTTCAACATTCTTCTGAGAAATCCCATCTCTGTGGCCTCTAATCGTCTTTTCATTTGTTTGTCTACTGTCCATGATTCGCTTCCATAGGTCAGAATTGGTTCTATATAGCACCGATGAACTCCCTTTCTCATTTTTATTGACATAGATTTGTTGCATAAGATATTTTTCATTTTCTGAAATGCCATTTTGGCCTGAGCTATTCTGCTTTTTATTTCTGTGGTGCATCTCCCATCGGATGTTATTATTGTGCCCAAGTATTTGAAACGTACTTTTTCAGATTTGTGTTGTTTATTTTTATGCTGTATGATAGTGGTGATTGTTTCTTCGATATAACCATTACCTCTGTTTTCTTACTATTCAGACTGAGACCTTTCTTGTTGCTTTCTTTTACTATTATGTCTATCATTTCTTGTAGTTCGTTCTCTGTCTCTGCTATTAAGACTGTGTCATCCGCATATCGCAAATTATTTATGTTGTGACCGTTGACTTCAATTCCTTTTTTGTCTACTATTGATCTCATAATATATTCGCTGTAAAGTGAAAACAAAACAGGTGACAGAACACAGCCTTGTCTGACTCCTTGTTTTATATATTGGAATTGTCCTGTTTGGTTGTTAATTCGTATAGCTGCTGTTTGTTGCCAGTACATGTTTTTTTATGATTCGCAGATCCTTGCCATCAATGTTTAATTTCTCCAGTATATTGATTATTTCCACATGCTTTACCTTGTCAAATGCTTTCGTGTAGACTATAAAGCACATATATAGATCTTTCTTAACCTCTATAGATCTTTCTATCAATGTTCTTAAGATGTATATTGCATTATTGGTGCCCTTTCCTTCCACAAATCCACATTGTTCCTCACTAATTTCTGGTTTTATTTTGTTCCTTACACGTCTCATGATTATTCTTAGTAATATTTTAGTCATATGGCTCATGAGACTAATAGTGCGATGATCTTCACAATCAGTGGCTCCTGACTTCTTCGGTATGGCTACAAAGATAGATTTTAGTAGATCTTCGGGTATGTGTCCAGTGTTATATATGTCATTGAGTAATTTTGTTATGACTTGTACTCCCAGCTCTCCTAATGCATTTATCTCTTCGATTGTTATATTGTCAGGACCTGGAGCTTTGCCTCTTTTCATGTGTTGAATTGCGTCCTCCACTTCACTCTGCATTATTGGTGGTCCTGTGTCTTCATTTGAATTGTTTAATTCTGGTCTTTCATCATCATAGAGTTGACTGATATATTCTGTCCATCTTTCCATTGTCTTCTCCTGTCCCATTATTATATTTCCTTCCTTTGATTTCACACATCCTGAAACTTTGACTTCTTTTCTTCCTGTTAATTCATTTAACTGATTGTGCATAAATTTTGGGTCTTTCTTTTGTTGTTGTTTTTCCATTTCTTCACATTTCTGTTTTAACCATCCTTCCTTTGCTTCTCTGCACTTGTTTTGGATCTCTTTGTGCAATATTTTGTATGTCCGTTCTTCTTTCTTATATGTTCTTCTTTCGTCCATTAGTTGTAGTATTTCTTCTGTCATCCATTTCTTTTTGTTGATTCTTTTAGTCACTGGTATTACTTCTTTTGATGTTTGTTGAATCGATTGTTTGAGCATTTCCCACTGCTCCTGGATGTCCTGTATTTTCTCAATAGCATTATATCTATTTTGTACTATCGTGCTGTACTTATCACTCATCTGTTTATCTACTCTTAGCATATCTAGTTCTAATTTTATATTTCTTGGTGATTTTTATGCCTTCCGCAGTTTTATTCTTATATTTCCAAATTTTTGACAATAGAATCAAGAAAAAGAGTTCTTAAATGTTATGTAGAGCCAGTCTTAACATATGGATGTGAATCATGGGCAATAACACACAAGAAAATTACTGGAGTGTGTAGAAATGTGGTTTTACAGAAGAATGTTGAAAATACCATGGACAGCTAAGAAGAGTAATGAAAACGTTCTGAAAGAGGCCAAAGTAAAAAGAGAGCTAATTTCCACTATTAGGAAGAAACAATCATTATTTTTTGGCCATGTAATGAGAAGAGAACAACTGGAATATATTGTAGTAACAACTTAAAAAATTGAGGGACGAAGAGATAGAGGGAAGCAAAGAGAAAAAATAACAGACAGCTTAAGAGAATGGCTTGACAGAAGGTCAACAACAGAAATGGTAAATAGCTGAAGAGATCTAAAGTTGTAGAGAGACATGATCACCTACGCCAGTAGGCCCGGTACTTGATGATGATAAAATAATATATAGTATTTTATATGTTAGTTAAATATACGTATGTAGATTTATTCTTAAGATAATGAACAATATTGTCTCTGAAATCTCTTGCGTGGCGTCGATAAAACGTTTCCGCAGGGAAAGAGTTAATATGTTACAATTAGTTAATATGTTACAATTAGTTAATATGTTACAATTAGTTAATATGTTACAACAAAAATATATCAGTATTTTGTTGTGCTCCTTTGTTTTGTAAACCTGCCATGATACCTTGCAAGGGTGCACGTTTTACCCCACTACTTGCTCCTGCTACTAGTTTTACAGCAGCATTGCAATTATTTTCCCTTCCAAGATTACTTTTAGTAGACTGCTGTATCGTTTAACATGTCAAAAAAATCTAATTTGTCTTGTTCTAGTTGCGTTTAGTAGTTCTCTTTTTTAATTGTTATTTGTTTTAAGACTTCTTTTTTTTTCTTTCCTTTCAATTTTACCTATTCTTCTATACATCAACATTTCAAAGGCTTCAATTCCAAACTATACAAAGATCAACACAATTCATAACTATACAAAGATCAACACAATTCATAACTATATAAAGATCAACACAATTCATAACTATACACAGATCAACAAAATTCCTATCTATACACAGATCAACACAATTCATAACTATACAAAGATCAACACAATTCCTATCTATACACAGATAAACACAATTCATAACTATACAAAGATCAACACAATTCCTATCTATACACAGATCAACAAAATTCCTATCTATACAAAGATCAACAAAATTCCTATCTATACAAAGATCAACACAATTCCTATCTATACAAAGATCAACAAAATTCCTATCTATACAAAGATCAACACAATTCCTATCTATACAAAGATCAACAAAATTCCTATCTATACACAGATCAACACAATTCCTATCTATACAAAGATCAACAAAATTCCTAACTAAACAAAGAATGTTTTAGAAGAGAAGAAGGAATAGGTGGTCGAGAGGTAAGACGTTCGACTCTGGACAAGAAAGTTTTTGGTTCGATTTCCCCCATAGGAGGTTTAAAATAAAAAAATAAAAAATAGAACCCGTGGTTTCTTCTTTGATTTACTCACACCCCCTCTCCCCTCCCCACGGATAGTCGGTGAGATTCGATGTACAGCTCTCTCTCTCTGATAACGGAGCAAAAAAAGAAGGTACATGTGCACTCCGCACACGTAAAAGAACAATTGACATTTAAAATCTAAAGGAGTAAGGAAAAAAAAGGAGAATTGTCGAGAAAACATGGTTAAGTAAATCTACACATCCTGAAAGCATTCATGTGGTTAGAGTCACAACATGGTTAAGTAAATCTACACATCCTGAAAGCATTCATCTGGTTAGAGTCACAACATGGTTAAGTAAATCTACACATCCTGAAAGCATTCATCTGGTTAGAGTCACAACATGGTTAAGTAAATCTACACATCCTGAAAGCATTCATCTGGTTAGAGTCACAACATGGTTAAGTAAATCTACACATCCTGAAAGCATTCATCTGGTTAGAGTCACAACATGGTTAAGTAAATCTACACATCCTGAAAGCATTCATCTGGTTAGAGTCACAACATGGTTAAGTAAATCTACACATCCTGAAAGCATTCATCTCGTTAGAGTCACAACATGGTTACGTAAATCTACACATCCTGAAAACATTCATCTGGTTAGAGTCACAAGATTATTGAATAGCGAATGTGATGTGAATATGCACATGCACAGTATGTGCGAGAATTAAAGGTCTGCATACTATGTGATTCGATGAGCATGATAAGAAAAGTTGTGGCGGGCTCTGTACGCATGCGATGGGAAGTCTCATTGCAGAAGTCAAGAATACGTAAGGACACCTTTGTCTACGTCCCAGGACATGCGAGAGTACGGGGAAATGAAAGAGCGCACAGGTTGGCTAGCTGCGCTATTGTTGAGGATGGTCACCAATGGATCGGGCGGACATCATCAATGCCCTCCGGAAGTGGGTAGGACACAGAACTTCGACTACCATGAGTCCACGTCAATGCTTAGGATGAAAGAGATGGGAGTTAAGATGGGCACAGCCAGAAACAAGAAACTTAGTGGCGTGTAAGAAGACTTATCAACCAACACAGAACTGGAGTCGTCAGTCGCTGGACACACTGAGGATCTGAATTGCTGAGGAGGGGATCTGAGCACCTATGGACATGTTCGATGATGTGCAATGATGATGACCCGCAGATAACTCAATAACTCAATGATGATGACCCGCTAATAACTCAATAACTCAATGATGATGATCCGCTAATAACTCAATAACTCAATGATGAAGACCCGCTAATAACTCAATAACTCAACTGATGATGATCCGCTAATAACTCAATGATGATGATCCGCTAATAACTCAATAACTCAAATGATGATGACCCGTTAATAACTCAATGATGAAGACCCGCTAATAACTCAATAACTCAATGATGATGACCCGCTAATAACTCAATAACTCAATGATGATGACCTGGTAATAACTCAATAATTCCGAAGACCGATGTATCGGGCAAACAGACGCAAATATTGCGAATTTGCCTCAAACTAGCGAGACAAAACACTCACGACCGATTAACCGGTGAACAATAAAATGAGCTCGTTTACCGTGGACGTGGGGTCGGGTTTGATCCTAATGGATTGCTTCTGGCTTCACCCATCTCAACACCTTCCGTACGTTTCACCGCACAGTGCGTCACTCTCAACTTCATTAATGTGAACCGACATCAAACCATATTCTTTTTACGTCTTGTATCGTCTTGGTAGTGATGAAATCTAATACCTTGCTCAATTATCTAAAAACTCATATATAATATGTTATATGTTAGATAAACATAAATATGCAGTTTGATTCTTAAAATTCTTAAACGCAAAAAGGGCAATATACAAATCAATTTTTCTACCAACTCTGTGCTATCAGTGCCAGAATTGGACGCTAGACTCTAGAACAATAAGAAAGATAACGACCACCGAAATGAAATGTGTCAGAAGAATGACAGGAAACAGCTTAAGGGACAGAGTAAGAAATACTGACCTGAGGAAGAAACTCGAAATTGAACCAGCCATCGAATACATAAAGAAACAACAGATAAATTGGTTCGGCCATATAACAAGACAAAAAGAACTAACGCCAGAAAAATATAAACGCTACAAAAACGCCAGCTTAAGAGGAAGAGCAAGAAAGAGATGGATAAAGGGAATACTAGAGTCACTAGGAGGGATAACACCAGAAGAGGCCAACAGAAGAGCAAAGAGTCGCAGATTGTTTCTCCCCTCGACGCCAACGGCAATGGAGGAAGGATAGAAGAAGCAGAAGAGGATGATGATTCTTAAAATTATGATAAATTGTGTCTCTGAAATCTTCTTCGTTGCAATTGCAAAAGCTTCCGTATGGAACGAGTGAAAGGGGTCCATACTTTTATTCTCAGAACGAAATATGACCTGGCGTAGTGCCGACCAGAATATCCAAAAATGTTAAAAACTGAAAAGAGCACGAATAGAATATTCTTTAATTTAAGGAGCGCAAACGGAATTTTCATTCTTTCTTAACTGTCTTCCGCTGGCCTGGACAAAGTATGTGACGGACCGTTTCTGCTTCCCGGCCGAAGGTTGCATATTTGTATGTACAGGGGAGATAACCAACAAAACAGGACATAACTATGTAGGTCTTGTTCTTCCTCTTCAACATTTCAGCTCCCTGTGAAGCATAGGTCTTCAACAAACACTTTCCAAGTCGTTCTGTTTCTTGCCATTCTTTTAAGATCATTCCATGTCTTCCCCATCACCTTCATCTCTGCTTCTATCTGTCTTCTTCAAGAATATTTTGGTCTTTCTCTTTTCTTTTCTTTTGGGATTCCAAAAAAGGGCCTGTTGTGTAATACTCTCAGTATTGTTCCGCAGTGTGTGTCCTATCCAGCGCCATCGTCTTCGCTGTATCTCTTTACCCACTGGTATTTGACCGGTACATTTCCATAATTCTATGTTAGTGATTTTGTCTTGCCATTTCCATCCTTTTATTCTACGTAAGCATCCATTAATGAAAGTCTGTATTTTCATGGTTGTCATTGTTCTTGTTCTCCATGTTTTACAGCTACATAATAAGGCTGACTTAACATTGGAGTTAAGCATTTTTATTTTTGTATTTAACCTAATTTCTTTGGATTTCCATATGTTTCCCAGTTCAACAAATGCTCCTCTTGCTTTTGATATCCTTATTTTGGTATAATTCTCTATTCCTCCCTCTTTATCTATATTACTACCCAGATATATATATATATATATATATATATATATATATATATATATATATATAAGATTATACGTCTAGTAGAGGTATTTCTCCAATTATTATTTGTTATTGCCAACTGCATTAATTCTCATAATGTTGGTCTAATCTCTATTTATTTTCAACCCAGCTGATGTGATCTTTCATCAAATTTGCTCATTTTATGTTGCACCTGTTGACGATTATGTGTTAGGAGAGCTATGTCATCAGCAAAGTCATTCATTAAGTAGCTTGTTCAGTGGCCACTGGATTCCATTTCTGTTGTTCTGGGTTATTTTTTTTAATCCAATCTATGGCCACTAAAAAGACAAATGGAGATAGAAGGCATCCCTGCCTTACTCCTATTCTTATTCCAAATGCTACGTTGGTAGTTCTTCCATATTCGTTTAACTTCCCAAAGAGAAGTTTAAGTTACAACTTTATATACTCCGTGACTGGAAACAACGTCACGTGATCGCTAATGACGTTACGTGACGACAAATCCTGTCACGTGATATTTCGGGGCTTACACGAGAGGCAGGGACTTGACTTGTGAGCTGCTAAAACCAGAGACCGAGGCTTCAAAGAGTTGCGATATATTTGATTTGACAGTGAGGATATCATCAAAGGAGACAGAGGGAGTGATTGTATGTATTTATAAGTGAGTGAGAGAGTGAGTGAGTGAGCGAATGACTGAACACGTATGTGAGGGAAAGAGAACATTTGTGAGGGAATACGTATGTGGGATGAAGGGAACATTTGTGAGTGAACACGTATGTGAGGTGAAGAGAACATTTGTGTGGGAGTAAGTGAACACGTGTATGAGGTAAAGAGAACTTTTGTGAGTGAACACGTATATGGGGTTAAGAAAACATGTGTGATGGAGTAAGTGAACACGTATGTGAGGTAAAGAGAAGATTTGTGAGTGAACATGTATGTGGGGTAAAGAGAACATTTGTGATGGATTGAGTGAACACGTATGTGAAGGAAAGAGAACATTTGCGAAGGGGTGAGTGAGTGAGTCAACACGTATGTGGGGAAAGAGAACATTCGCGAGGGAGTGAGTGAACACGTATGTGAGGGAAATATAACATTTGTGAGGGAGTGAGTGAACACGTATGTGAGGTAAAGATAACATTTGTGAGGGAGTGAGTGAACACGTATGTGAGGTAAAAATAATATTTGTGAGGGAGTGAGTTAACACATATGTGAGGAAAAGAGAACATTTGTGAGGGAGAGAGCGAACACGTATGTGAGGAGAAGAGAACATTTGAAAGTGAACACATATGTAATGAAAAGAGAACATTTGTGAGGGAGAGAGAGAACACGTATGTGAGGAAAAGATAACATTTGAAAGTGAACACATATGTGAGAACGAAATGAGAACATTTGTGAGGGAGAGAGAGCGAACACGTATGTGAGGAAAAAACACGAAACCCTTGGGTCCATCTGATATGTCTCCTCATGGAGAACATAAAATACCAGAACTTAAGGAAAATATAACAGGACTCATGAAAAAAGGCACCCAATCAGACACAGAAAGAAAACACATACACGATATCTACCCACAGGACTCTTGGTCCCACATATACACAGATGGCTCTGCTACAAATGCCACCAGAAATGGAGGGGGTTGTGTGTTCTTGACGCTGAATAATCAGGACGTGATCACCAAGTCAAAGCTACTGGAAAATTCTCAAACAACTTTCAAGCAGAAACTGAGGTCATCAGAGATACTGCAACACTGGCTACTCAACACAAAAATAACATGCACAATAAATTGGTGATCCTGACTGATGCACTGTCAGTACTATCAGCTCTAAAAATCCACAAGAACAATGAACTAGATGACTTGAGAACAACCCTGGACCAACTATGCAATAACTTCCAGAGAGTAGTCATTCAATGGATACCATCACACTGTAATATACACGGGAACGAACGCGCTGACAAATTAGCAAAAGAGGGAGGGAGATTACCACAAGAGAACCATCCGCTCAGTTATGATGAAGCCAAATCAAATCTCAAAGGTCAGTTCCATGAAAAATAGAAACGAGAACACCCAAAGCATAACGAGAGGGACGGATATCACCAACTATCAAGGAGGGATCAAGTCATCATACTTCGCCTACGCACTGGCCACAATAGAATGAGAAATCACATGTTCACCAAATTCAAAATAGGTACAACCAGCCTATGCCACTGTACACTGGATAACATGACTACAAACCATGTTCTACAGGATTGCCCCCAGTACACAGACCTGAGAAGAGCAATGTGGTCCACGCCCACCTCTCTGGAAGAGAAACTATATGGGGCAATCGATTCACTTAAACTGACAGCTGACTTCATGAAAGAGTCTGGAATCCTACTCTGATTGAGTCTTGATCGCAGAGGAGAGAGAGAGAGACCCTACAACCACTGGATTAACAATACAGTACCTTTGATTCGACAAGGGGTAGGGTTCGATTCCAACCGACGGCTTCCGGGTTCACCCAGCCTTAAATGGGCACCGGATTTTTTCTGGGAAAGTAAAGCGGCACGGGCATAATACCGAACACATTACCCCAAAAATCATGTGCTGAAGGTCTATAAAAATATATGGTCACTAACGCCATATTCCCTATACGCCACTTGGCGTGACGGGGGTACTTTACTTTTTTTTTTTTAAACCCTTGACGGGAGCTGTAGGACAACGTCACGTAACTGCCTGTCATTGAATGTAACGCACATCTAACTCTATAACTACGTGATTACGTCATTTCCAAGGCCATTTAAACACATAACTATGGCAACGTAGTTCTTATCAACTTCAATAGACACGCAATGCAAGATATGGCTCCTAATGAATTACTATTTCCGCAAATCTTAACAGATCGAGATTAATAAATGATGCGGATATAACCGTCGCACATTAGATAACGGTTCACGTACGCCCTCCTCCATTTGTTATTTCTTTGCCAGCTGCATGTTCCTGTATTTATTTACTTTTTTTTTTTAAAGAAAATAAGCGCCAAATCGGGGACCAGTTTTCTGTTTTTATTAAATCATTTATGGCAACGGTTCTAAAATTGGTGAGCTGTGACCCCCACTCCTCAGAGAAATGCTGTGTAATGGTTATGGTTATGGAAGGCCCCGATATCACTGCAAACGAATTAAAATCCATAATTGCTCAACCGCCCGTGCCAGTGGAATCATCCGAATTAATATCTCACGCAATTTCTAAGCAAAGAAAGGCAGCGGCAGTCCCCATCATAGCAGTCTCAGCACACCCCAAAAATCATAAGGCGAAGCCGCATACAAAGCGAGCACAGCTATCTTTTCACCGTTATAAGATAGCATACTGCGAAATATTTGCTTTTGGCTGTTTTGTTCGTATGTTGGTGTATTTGTGTGTTTGTTTGTTTGTGTGTGTGTGTGTGTTTCTGTGTTTATTTCTTTGTTGTGTGTGTTTGTGTGCGTTTGTGTGTGTTTTTTGTTTGTTTTTTGTGTGTGTTTCTGTGTTTATTTCTTAATTGTGTGTGTTTGTGTGTGTTTGTGTGTGTTTGTGTGTGTGTCTTTGTGTGTGTCTTTGTGTGTGTGTGTGTTTGTTTATGTGTTTGTGTGTGTTTGTTCGTGTGTTTGTTTGTGTGTGTTTGTGTGTGTGTCTATTAATTTCTATGTTTGTTTTTGTGGTTCTTTGTCTGTGTGATTGTTTGTGTGCGTGTTTGTTTGCGTGTTTGTGTGTGTGTGTTTGTGTGTGTGTTAGTTTGTTTGTGTGTTTTTGTGTGTGTGTGTTTGTGTGTGTGTTTGTTTGTGCGTTTTTCTGTTTGTGTGTTTGTGTGTGTGGTTGTGTGGTTGTTTGTATTTGTGTTTGTTAGTGTGTGTTTTGTGCGTGTGTGTTTATTTGTGTGTTTGTGTGTGTGTGTTTGTTTGTTTGTGTGTGTGTTCGTTTGTGTGTGTGTTTGTTTGTGTGTAAGTTTGTTTGTTTATTTGATTTCCTTCACCTGCCCTATATCTCTAGCCAAGTACCGAGCCACTCATCATTAATATCACTTGTTTTCCTTCACCAGCCCTATATCTCCAGCCAAGTACCCAGCCACTCATCATTAATATCACTTGTTTTCATATTTCTCACTTTGGTAGCCGTGTGCTCAGGTGTCCCCCGCCATCATCATGTGCCATACCGGCTGGCGTAGGCGATTATGTCCTTCAACAATTTGCTATCTACCGTGCATCGTATCAGTTCTGTTGTTGACTGTTTTCCATGCCCTGACACCAAGCTATCCAGTTTTTTTATCTCTTTGTCGTCTACGATCTCTCTTTCCTTTTATTTTGCCAATTGTAACCAAGTATACCAACTTTCCTCTTCTCATAATGTGCCCAAAAAATGTTAATTGTTTCTTTCTGATGTTTTTTAAGAGCTCCCTTTTTGTGTTGGCCTCTTTGAGAATTTCCTCATTGGTCTTTTTAGCTGTCCAGGAAACTTTTAACATTCTTCTGAGAATTCCCATCTATGTGGTATATAATCTTGTTTTCATTTTATTTGTTTGCTGTCCACGATTCGCTTCCATAGGTCAGAATTGGCTCTATATAGCACCGATGAACTCTCTTTCTCACTTATATTTGACATAGACTTGTAATGTCCCCCGCCATACTGGCAGATATTCACCTACTGTAGAGGAACTCACATATTTTTGTAGTCGAGAGTTTTAGTGTTTTGGGGTAGGTTTTTCCTCTCCATTTTACCCCGGCAGCAGCCATTTCTGGCCTACTTTTTTCGATTTCTAACTGCTAAGAGGTCTTTACCATGCGCAGAGAGCACACGGGACATCCTGTTTTTCGCCATTTTCCCGAGAGGGTTAGACATTGGATCTCACTACCCAGAGACCAGGGGAGAGTAAAGCTATGGGTTACATTTGTTTTTTTTTTCTTTTATTTTCGACCGCCGGTGGTGAGAATCAAACCCCGGGCCTTATTGTCAAGAGACTGAAATCTTACTACCTCTGGACCACCTAGCTGCAACCGCTGCTGGGTTCAACGCAGGTTATTTTTAACTTCAATTTTTTTTTGCAGCACAAATTTTACAGTGAATATTTTACAATGTGTTAAAGAAAAAAATGGGGGGGGGGGGAGATTGAGTGGTCTAGAGGTGAGATGTCTGCCTCTGCACAGAAAGATTCCCGGTTCAAATCCCGCCACATGCAGTGGTACACGTACCCCGTGCGCATTAACGTTCTTTTTTCTGCTTGCCACATCAGAGTTATGGTTATGGTTATGGAAGGTCCCGGTATAACTTCAAACGAATTAAAATCCATAATTGCTCAACCGCCCGTGCCAGTGGAATCATCCGAATTACTAACTCCTCTCCCAAACAACGAAAGGTAGCTATAGTCCCCGTCATAGCAGTCTCAGCACAGCTCAAAAGACATAAGGCGAAACCGCACAGAAAGTTAACACAGCTATCTGTTCACTGCCATACGATATCATCTTTCATTGTAAGCAATTGGAATATCGAAACACAATCAAAACGAATTAAGCTCACAGCTCACGGTGTGCACAGAGCACTTAACTCAAGTAGCTCCGACAACAAGCCGATTGTATACATCAGGGTATACAGGAAAACCTTTTATTTTTTCCCTTTTATTTCTGCTTCAAGTTTGAAATTATTATATATTTTTATTATTTAAAAAAATTTAAATACATATTTGTATGCGTGTTTGTTCTATCTTTGTTCCTAATGAAGACCTATTGAGCCGAAGCGTCGTTCTGGTTTGTGTTGTCCACTTTTTTATCGTGAAGATTTAACGATATCGTTTGTTTTCTATTATTTTTCTATATTTTTTTCCATTTCTACTCAAATTCAGTGGGAATTTTTTCAAACAAAATACTGAAGTGTAAAAGGGGATAACAGAGAAGGGTAGAAATGTATGACAATAGAAATGGGTGTGTGAGGCAGGAAAATATGGACAATTCACGTGGAGAGAATGGGCAGAAAGTAGTTAGAGATTACCTCAGATGGGGTAGCGAATTTTCGGGATTTTTGGTAGAGTCCAAGAATGATGAGTGGCGGAAGACGAAGAATATACGCGAGGGGCACGTTTCTAAGTCATTCTGAGAGAGTTGCTTGGACGGTCGGCCTGGTAGTAGGGGGCGCCGGAAGGCGGTAGCCAGTTGGCTTACCAACCTTCGAATGTGTTGTGTTAGTGGTCAGTTTTCAGTTGTGCGAGCAGGGAGCTTGTTGGGAAGTTAAGTTGTCTAGTGTAGTAGTCACACTATTTTACTGTGAGGCCCTGTGATTTGGGCATGGAATGAGTGTGGTAAAATTGAAGAGAACATGTTGCATTTCTTGAGGGATGAGCAATGGATCGCTAACGATTTGCAGCTGTTGTGAAGAGCTAGTTACTTGAGAGGATTTCATTCTGTGTGAGCCGAGAAGCTCGACAGCGATGTAGTCGTATTGTGTGAAATTGAACCTTTGTCTAATTTATTCTGTGAGAGTGAGTGGTCGATATATTTAGTCTACTTGTGATGCACAGTGCAGTTTCACTGGGCAATTGAGGCGAGCGAGAGGTTTGCTAATGAAGCAGTTATATTATGAGACATGGAACATTATCTAAGTCTTATGTGAGAGCGAGAGGTTTGCTAATGAAGCAGTTATATTATGTGACATGGAACATTATCTAAGTCTTATGTGAGAGCGAGAGGTTTGCTAATGAAGCAGTTATATTATGTGACATGGAACATTATCTAAGTCTTATGTGAGAGCGAGAGGTTTGCTAATGAAGCAGTTATATTATGTGACATGGAACATTATCTAAGTCTTATGTGAGAGCGAGAGGTTTGCTAATGAAGCAGTTATATTATGTGACATGGAACATTATCTAAGTCTTATGTGAGAGCGAGAGGTTTGCTAATAAAGCAGTTATATTATGTGACATGGAACATTATCTAAGTCATTATGTGAGAGCGAGATGTTTGCTAATGAAGCAGTTATATTATGTGACATAGAACGTTATCTAAGTCATTATGTGAGAGCGAGAGGTTTGCTAATGAAGCAGATATATTATGTGACATGGAACATTATCTAAGTCATTATGTGAGAGCGAGATGTTTGCTAATGAAGCAGTTATATTATGTGACATAGAACGTTATCTAAGTCATTATGTGAGAGCGAGAGGTTTGCTAATGAAGCAGTTATATTATGTGACATGGAACATTATCTAAGTCTTATGTGAGAGCGAGAGGTTTGCTAATGACGCAGTTATATTATGTGACATGGAACATTATCTAAGTCATTATGTGAGAGCGAGATGTTTGCTAATGAAGCAGTTATATTATGTGACATAGAACGTTATCTAAGTCATTATGTGAGAGCGAGAGGTTTGCTAATGAAGCAGTTATTATGTATGTGACATAGAACGTTATCTAAGTCATTATGTGAGAGCGAGATGTTTGCTAATGAAGCAGTTATATTATGTGACATAGAACGTTATCTAAGTCATTATGTGAGAGCGAGATGTTTGCTAATGAAGCAGTTATATTATGTGACATGGAACGTTATCTAAGTCATTATGTGAGAGCGAGAGGTTTGCTAATGAAGCAGTTATATTATGTGACATAGAACGTTATCTAAGTCATTATGTGAGAGCGAGAGGTTTGCTAATGAAGCAGTTATATTATGTGACATGGAACGTTATCTAAGTCATTATGTGAGAGCGAGAGGTTTGCTAATGAAGCAGTTATATTATATGACATTATCTATGGAACATTATCTAAGTCATTATGTAAGAGCGAGAGGTTTGCTAATGAAGCAGTTATATTATGTGACATACAACGTTATCTAAGTCATTATATGAGAGCGAGAGGTCGACATAATTGGTCATTCTAAGCGATCAAGGGTGTGTACTTATGTGGAATTGTACATTGTCAAGTCTTAAGTGGGTAATGTCAGCGTTACTGTATCCACTCATGTGAAAAAAAGTAAAGTACCCCCGTCACGCCAAGTGACGTATAGGAAATATGGTGTTAGTGACTATAAATTTTACAGACCTTCAGCACATGATTTTTGGGGTAATGTGGTCGGTATTACGCCCGTGCTGCTTTACTTTCCTAGAAAAAAATCCGGTACCCTTTAAAGGCTGGGTGAAACGAAAGCCGTCGGTTGGGATCGAACCCTACCTCTTGTCCTTTGTAGTCCAATTCACTAACCACTAAGCTATCGCGGCTCCCGTCCACTTGAGTAGCAGAGTGGTTATGTTGTCAGCTGAATAAAGTTTAGGTCTATTTTATGAATACCTTGTACAATAATTTGAGTCAGTGTAATAATTATTATTGGTGTGGCAACGAACGAATGGAGGGTAGCAGAACAGTCAATAGGGTGGAGCCCAGTGTGAACGTCATTAGTAAACAGCGCGAAGTATTACCCAGGAGGTGATAGAGGAAAAGTGGACAGAAGTAGTAACAGGTTAACTGGCTATTGTTAACATTATGTGTACTTGTCTGTGTTATTCACATCTAATATTTTGTGTGTGTGCATGTCTGTGTTATTCACATCTCATATCTTTGTGTGTGCATGTCTGTGTTAGTCACATCTCATATCTTTGTGTGTGCATGACTGTGTTAGTCACATCTCATATCTTTGTGTGTGCATGTCTGTGTTATTCACATCTAATATCTTTGTGTGTGTATGTCTGTGTTAGTCACATCTCATATCTTTGTGTGTGCATGTCTGTGTTAGTCACATCTCATATCTTTGTGTGTGCATGTCTGTGTTAGTCACATCTCATATCTTTGTGTGTGCATGTCTGTGTTAGTCACATCTCATATCTTTGTGTGTGCATGTCTGTGTTAGTCACCTCTAGTGACTCGGGCAGATGGTGCTCGTAAACCTGGGAGGGCCGACCATCTAAGGGCAGAATCCCCCTACAGAAAAGACAATCCTGCCTTGCAGGAAGATTGGGGACAATCAAAGGCTAAGGAAAGCAAACCTGAAAAAATGCTGGCTGAAATCGGATGCACTGAGCCACTGGCGCAGAACACAGTGCAACGTTTTAACGCGTGTTCAATTCAGAGTGGATCTGGCAGACTCTAATTGTGATGTTCTGTCTGTGGGGGAGATCAACACACTTAACCTGACAACTGACTTCATGTGAGAGTCTGGAATCCTACTCTGATTGAGTCCTGATTGCAGAGAGAGAGAGAGAGAGAGAGAGAGAGAGAGGTAGAGACTGGCTATTGAACAGAGGGTTAGCGTGCCACGTCATTTTTGTAACAATTAAATTAACTAATACGAAGGTGGGTCGCCTTTCGGCCCAACACATCCGACTTCAGCACGACATGAGTATTACGAAAGTTGGTGTGTGGACACTTGAGTATTATAAAATGGGGTCACTTTAAGATAAATGTTGATAAAATCAGATCGGCCATTTTGTTTACAGTCGACGAGAATGAATGGTTTCAAAGATATAGATTAATGATCGCTTAGCGACCTGTTCTGTAGGCGCGCATCGATTACATCACCGGAAAGGAAACAGGGGAGAGATAGAGACAGACAGAGAGATAAAGAATGGAAGAGACAGAGAAAGACAAACAAAGAGAGACAGACAGAAAGACAGATAGAGAGAGACAGAGAGATACTGACAGAGAGACAGATAGAAAGAGGGAGACCAAGGCTAAAGTGGACTAATAACATCAAAAGATGGATAGATGAACCTAGGACAACGTGCACCATCAAGACAAGAGAAAGAGTGAAATGCCGCACCATGGTAGCCAACCTTCGATGTGTAGACAGCAAATGATGAATGAGTATCTCCATGTTAGCCAACCTTCCATGTGGAGACGGCACCCAATGAATGAATATCTCCTTGGTAGCCAACCTTCCATGTGGAGACGGCACCCAATGAATGAATATCTCCATGTTAGCCAACCTTCCATGTGGAGACGGCACCCAATGAATGAATATCTCCATGTTAGCCAACCTTCTATGTGGAGACGGCACCCAATGAATGAATATCTCCATGTTAGCCAACCTTCCATGTGGAGACGGCACCCAATGAATAAATATCTCCATGTTAGCCAACCTTCAACGTGGAGAAGTCACCCAATGAATGAATATCTCTATGTTAGCCAACCTTCCATGTGGAGACGGCACCCAATGAATGAATATCTCCATGTTAGCCAACCTTCCTTGTGGAGACGGCACCCAATGAATAAATATCTCCATGTTAGCCAACCTTCCACGTGGAGACGGCACCCAATGAATAAATATCTCCATGTTAGCCAACCTTCCATGTGGAGACGGCACCCAATGAATGAATATCTCCATGTTAGCCAACCTTCAACGTGGAGACGGCACCCAATGAATGAATATCTCCATGTTAGCCAACCTTCCATGTGGAGACGGCACCCAATGAATGAATATCTCCATGTTAGCCAACCTTCCATGTGGAGACGGCACCCAATGAATAAATATCTCCATGTTAGCCAACCTTCAACGTGGAGACGGCACCCAATGAATGAATATCTCCATGTTAGTCAACCTTCCATGTGGAGACGGCACCCAATGAATGAATTTCTCCATGTTAGCCTACCTTCCATGTGGAGACGGCACCCAATGAATGAATATCTCCATGTTAGCCAACCTTCCATGTGGAGACGGCACCCAATGAATAAATATCTCCATGTTAGCCAACCTTCAACGTGGAGACGGCACCCAATGAATGAATATCTCCATGTTAGCCAACCTTCCATGTGGAGACGGCACCCAATGAATGAATATCTCCATGTTAGCCAACCTTCAACGTGGAGACGGCACCCAATGAATGAATATCTCCATGTTAGTCAACCTTCCATGTGGAGACGGCACCCAATGAATGAATATCTCCATGTTAGTCAACCTTCCATGTGGAGACGGCACCCAATGAATGAATGCATTTTTATAATCGCAGTTTGGTCATTTGTCTCGACCTCGTGCAAAAAAAAATAAAAATAAATAAAAAATAAAAAAACAACAACAAACAAAATAATCCAAAACGCCTCCATTGCCCATACTAATAACATGCACTAAAAGTCTTCAACGTTCGCGTGTCAGCCATTTCTTTTCGAGGGACTTAACCGTTAACCATTTAATCCAGGCTTCTAGTCCGGTCATACTAAAAAGCTCCCTTGTAACAGGAAGCCATGCACTGCATCTTATTCGAATCTAAATGTGGTATTTTAGTTCTGGATTAGAGGGGTAGTAAAACTTGAGAGTTTTCTGTCTTTTATATTAAGAAAGTTGTCCCACTTTATTCAGGTGGGACGCGTCCCAGACAAATGTTAAAATTAAAAACATAAATAAATAAATAAAAAATAAGTAAAAAAATAAGTAAAAGAGTTCCCTCCCCTGCCGTGGTGGAAGATAGTGTTTGTGACCACATTTTTCTATGATCATGTCATAATTTTGGAGCCGCGATAGCTCAGTGGTTAGTGAACTGGACTACAAATGACAAGGGGTAGTGTTCGATCCCAATAGACGCCTTCCAGGTTCACCCAGCCTTTAATGGGTACCGGACATTTTTTCTGGGAAAGTAAAGCAGCACGGGCGTAATACCGACCATATTACCCCAAAAATTGTGCTGAAGTCGGATGTGTTGGGCCGAAAGGCGCAAATATAACAGTTATACTGCAAACCACAAAACTACGCAGACACATCCACTTAATGTCCTTTTAAGGACGGATGACGAAGAGGAATTATACAGTCTACGAATACTCTAGAATACTTTAGTCATCGGGCGAACGCAAGCAAGCAAGCACTACTCCAAAAATCATGTGATGAATGTCTGTAATATTTATGGTCACTAAACCATATTGCCTATACTCCACTTGGCGTGACGGGGGTACTTTACTTTTATTTTTTGTCATAATTTTGTTTGATGCGGTCGGTATTATACCATCATCATCATCATCATGTACCCTGCCGGTTGGCGTAGGCGATCATGTCCCTCCACAATCTTCTATCTACAGGGCATCGTGTCAGTTCTGTTGTTGACTGTTTTCCATGCCATGACACCAAGCTATCCAGTATTTTCTCTATTTGTCGTCCGCGATCTCTCTTTCCTTTTATTTTGCCAGTTGTAACCAAGTATTCCAACTTTCCTCTTCTCATGATGTGCCTGAAAAATGTTGATTGCTTCTTTCTGATGTTTTTTAAGAGCTCCCATTTTGTGTTGGCCTCTTTGAGAACTTCCTCATTGGTCTTTTTATCTGTCCAGGGAACTTTCAACATTCTTCTGAGAAATCCCATCTCTGTGGCCTCTAACCGTCTTTTCATTTGTTTGTCTACTGTCCATGATTCGCTTCCATAGGTCAGAATTGGTTCTATATAGCACCGATGAACTCTCTTTCTCATTTTTATTGACATAGATTTGTTGCATAAGATATTTTTCATTTTCTGAAATGCTATTTTGGGTATTATACCAGTGCGTCTTTACTTCCCAGAAACAATTCTATGGCACCCATTCTTAGAGGTAGGGCGAACCCCGAAGCCTTGTTGGTCGGGGCAAAAAATCCGCCACTTTAGGAGATTTAACTTGGATCATTCTGACTAGGAAAGGAGAACACTAACCGCGCAGCCACCACCGAAGATCCAGTCACATATGTATTCCACACTGGCACTTCCGATTAATATGGCGGATAGGCGACAGGAACCGTTGAGGCTCTGTTTGTAAAGTGTACTGGGGTGCAGGTTCCTCATATTCCGAGTCTGGCTTGCTTTCGGAGCTACTGAGTTTTGTGCTCTGTGCACACCGTGAGCTGTGTATTTTATCCGGATCGTGTTTTGATTGTTCATGATAAATGATGATATCGTATGATGGAGAACAGATGGCTGTATTCACTTTCTGTGATGTTACGCCTTATGTCTTTTGGCATGTGCTGTGGCTGCTATGATGGGGCTGCAGCTCCTTTCTTTGTTTGGATCCTCCAGTGCGATGATATATTAACTCGGATGATTCCACTGGCACGGGCGGTTGAGGATTTATGGATTTTATTTTGTTTGCTGTGAAACCGGGGCCTTCGATTAACTTCAACTACAACTACATACGCATTCCAGTAAAAAAAATTATTATTTTTTTGACTCCGTAAATTTGTTTAGAGAAAGGGTACTTCAGTAATACATAAAGAATAGTGACACTGTCACCTTCCAGGCATGTCGTAAGAAGCGACTAAGGAGGTTGATCGATGGCTTGACAAGCTGTCATTGTAAAAAGTATTGTTATGGAAACAGCCATAGATTTTAGAAGCAGTGATCTCTGCAATATGTGCCATTTTGGCACGCAAGGTTTCTGTTTTTGAGATTGTGGTCCTGCCCTATGTGCCGTCTTCGACTCGAGAGGACAATAGATAGATAGTAATACATAGATTGTTTAGTCTTTAGTTCGGATGGGATTATTGCAGTTCAGGAATTACCATATCCGTTCTGCTGAACGTTCCAGCAACCACGTTCGTCCACTGAACCTTCCTGTCCTGCATTGTTTGTGCTCTTTGCCACTTAGGATGCCTTTTCTCAAACATGGTATCCAGTTTGACCCAATATGATACGATGCACTGAAGATAGAAGATTGTAGAAGGACATGATCGCCTACGCCAACCGGTATGGCACATGATGATGATGATGGTATCCAGTCATATGGAAATGCTTGCTTGCTTGCGTTCGCCCGATGACTAAAGGAGTGTTCCTCTTCATCATCCGCCCTTAAAAGGACGTTAAGTGGGCGTGTCTGCGTTGTGTTATGGTCTGCAGTATAACTGTGATATTTGCGCCTTTCGGCCCAACACATCCGACTTCATCATGTAATTTTTTAGTACCGGGTTGTCTTTCCTCTTCGATCCCTACTTACTTGGCCAGACTAGACAGGTTAGTCTGTTACTAGAGACACCACGGAGAGGTGGAGCAGGGTCTGGATGGTTCTGGTTCACCCGATCCTGGCGCAAGCCATCAGCTGTGGATCGCTGACAACTTCCAAATCTGGTGCTGTGAGGCGCGCCTTCGCCTCCATATGAAAGTGAATCATGGACAATTAATGAATAAAGGAGCTCACTTGACGAGATAAAAATGTGTTTCCACAGAGGAATTTTGAATTATGAGAGCGAATTGACAAAAACCATTCCTACAAGGAAAACTCTCTAAGCGTATTACAAGAAAATAGTGAAACCTTGCGGGCAGCGTCATGAGGGTAGACATTCTTAAAAAAATATTGTAACAGGAACTCAGACTGACATTTTTCGTTCGCCAGCTTTGACCTCTGACGAAGTCCCTGGAGACTCATCATCATGTGCCATACCGGTTGGCGGATGTGATCATGTCCCTCCACAATCTTTTATCTACAGTGCATCGAATCAGTTCTGTTGTTGACTGTTTTCCATGCCATGACACCAAGTTATCCAGTATTTTCTCTCTTTGTCGTCCGCGATCTCTCTTTCCTTTTATTTTGCCAGTTGTAACCAAGTATTCCAAATTTCCTCTTCTCATGACGTGCCCGAAAAATGTTGATTACTTCTTTCTGATGTTTTTTTAAGAGCTCCCTTTTTGTGTTGGCCTCTTTGAGAACTTCCTCATTGGTCTTTTTAACTGCCCAGGGAACTTTCAGCATTCTTCTGAGAAATTCCATCTCTGTGGCCTCTAATCGTCTTTTCATTTGTTTGTCTACTGTCCATGATTCCCTTCCATAGGTCAGAATTGGTTCTATATAGCACCGATGAACTCTCTTTCTCATTTTTATTGACATAGATTTGTTGCATCAGATATTTTTCATTTTCTGAAACGCTATTTTGGCCTGAGCTATTCTGCTTTTTATTTCTGTGGTGCATCTCCCATCCGATGTTATTATTGTGCCCAAGTATTTAAAACGTTGCACTTGTTTCAGATTTCCCTGGCAGCAATATGCAAAGCGGTCCCTCGCTGCACAGGCAGATAACTCTGACTTCGTAGGTACTCATATTTTTTTCCGTCCATGTGTAATTGACGCTTCAAGCCGGGCGTCACTGTTGAGCCCAGGGGTAGTTGCCGCTGAGAGAAATCATAAATAACAATCTCAACTGGTTCAGCTGGATTTGAACCCCCAACCTCTCTGTCTCGAGGCCGGCATCTTGCCTCAAGACCAAACAGTCCCAGACGGAAATAGAAGAAGTGGGAACTAATTACAAGAAGGTAGTAAACAGCTGAACTATTTTTATGTCTCCGTACGCTTCGACGAAATGTACGGCATGTGGGTTTCGGTCACGTACATTTTGCTAGGGACCCGTCACTCACAATTCGATTAGTGTAAACCGTCAGCAAAACTTCCGTCAGAGTAAAGTTGGAATACTTGGTTACAACTGGCAAAATACAAGGAAAGAGAGATCGCGGACTACAAAGAGTGAAAATACTAGATAGCTTGGTGTCATGGCATGGAAAACAGTCAACAACAGAACTGATACGATGCACTGTGGATAGAAGATTGTGGAGGGACATGATCGCCTATGCCAACCGGTATGGCACATGATGATGATGAAACCGTCATAAATTCATATTCTTTGTATAGGTCTTGTATCATCTTGGTATTGATGAAATCTAATTCACTGTCCGATCATCTAAAAATGCATATATAATATGTCATACACATTCATTAGTACCGGGCCTTCTGGCGTAGGTGATCATGTCTCTCCACAACTTTCGATCTCGACAATTATTTATCATTTCTGTTGTTGACCTTCTGCCAAGCCATTCTCTTAAGCTGTCTGGTATCTTTTCTCTTTGCTTCCCTCTATCTCTTCGTCCCTCATTTTTTCCAGTTGTTACAATATATTCCAGTTGTTCTCTTCTCATTACATGGCCAAAAAATGAAGATTGTTTCTTTCTAATATTGGAAATTAGTTCTCTTTTTGCTTTGACCTCTCTCAGAACATCTTCATTACTCTTCTTCATGGTACTTTCAACATTCTTCTGTAAAACCACATTTTTACAGACTCCAGCGATTTTCTTGTCTGTTGTCCTATTGTCCATAATTCGCATCCATATGTTAAGACTGGCTCTACATAACATTTAAGAACTCTTTTTCTGGTTTCTATTGTCAAAAATGGATTGCATAGTATCTTCCTCATTTTATGGAAAGCTGCTTTTGCCTGTGCCATTCTGCATCTCACCTCTTTTGTACATCTTCCGTCTGGGGTTAACAAAGTTCCCAAATATTTAAATTCATTTACCTGTTTTAATATTGTTCCACTAGTCTTTATTTTGCACTGAGGTGATGTCTTATTCTTTGTTGTTACCATTACCTCTGTCTTTTTGCTATTACGGCTGAGTATCTACTGTCATACAGTAGATAAATATAAACATGTGCATCGATTTTTAAACAGATGAAACATTTTGTCTCTGAAATCTCCCACGCTGCATTGACAACAAATCTGCGGTACTGATAGAGTTAACCGCCCGACATGTTCCCTCGACAACTGCTAAAGGAATGAGTAGTCCTTTTGATGTCCACCCAAATATTTGATTACACACAAATATATCAGAATTTCTGTACCAAAGAAACGCTATTGTCCAACAGGGAAATAACTCTTGAGGCAAAATGGGCACTCTACAATACAATCTTCATCCCAACGTTGTTCTACCAATGCCAGACCTGGACCATAGATGCAAAAACAATAAGAAAAATAACCTCTACAGAGATTAAATGTGTTAGACGAATGACAGGAAACAGTCTGAGAGATAAGATCAAAAATGAAGAACTGATAAAAAAGCTATAAATAGCTCCCGCCATAGAATATATAAGGAAACAACAGATAAAATGGTTTGGCCACGTGACAAGGCTGAAAGAACAAAACACAACGCAACGAGCCTTCAACAAACGTTGTGAGAACACCAGACCCAAGGGTCGACCACAAAAAAGATGGATCGATGGAATATTACAAGCAGTAGGAAACATAACAGCAGCAGAGGCGAACAGAAGAGCAAAAGACCGCAAATTATATCTCCCCTCTACGCTGCAAGGCAAATGAGCAAGGAAATAGAAGACGAAGAAGAAGAAGAAGAAGAAATGAATTCTATGTGCTTTCGAACCCGGCAAATTCGCTCAAATGTATTTCTCCTTGTGGAGATTTCCGCTTCTGGGCAATTAAAATGTCAGAATAGTCTTACTTACAAAACAAATAAAATGGTGACCGACTTCGTACAGTCGACTAGACAGTGGTACGTATAAACAAATTCAGCCGTACAGCCCACTGTCCGGTGGTAGGAAAAGTGTTAAAAGGATGTTAAAAAGGCGTTGATGCGTTGTGCTGTGGTTTTACAGCTAGACTATTATATCTGAGTCTTCTGATCAGGCACATCCGACATTATCATGATATTTTTGAGTACTGAGTTGCCTTTCCTCTTTGGTCCCTATTTGCTTGCTCAGATTGTGATACTGGTTTGTATGTTTCCAGAAGCACCACTTGGAGGTGGAGTATGATCTTGATCAGCTTTTTTATAGAAAGTGATCAATGGCAGGACTAATAAAGAACATCAACCTCGGGAATATTTTGTAAAAAAAATAATCATCTTTGCCCACTGCCTGGCACATACTGATGGTTAAGAATCCAAAGTTATATATAATAATCTGATACTAACAGTAACATCTTCTTAATATTCCTGTATGGTGCAGAAACATGGACATTAGACAAGAAAACAAAACAGAAAATTGAAGCCTTTGAAATGTGGATTTGTAGAAGAATAGGTAGAATTGGATGGAAACAAAAGATAACAAACGATGAAGTTTTAAAACATCTACAAATAAAAAGAGAACTACGAAACACAATTAGAACAAGACAAATGAAATTTTTGGGGCATGTTAAAAGGCACAACAGCGTAATAAAAGTAATATTGGAAGGAAAAATACAAGGTAAAAGAGGCAGAGACAGACCAAGACTAACATGGACGAGTAACATCAAAAGATGGACAAGTCAATCTATAACAATCTGTACCATCAAAGCAAGAGACAGAATGGAATGGCGATCCATGGTAGCCAACCTTCGTTGCGGAGACGGCACTCAATGATGATGATGATGATGATTATTATTATTATTAGTATTATACTAGCGATTTACACGGAAATACCAGCAAAGAAAACTAGACAGCAAAATACAGCACCATGATAAAGACAACTTAAATAACATCGCCAACCAACACTGTATAGCACAACTCGACAGCTGTCTCGTGTATTTGGCTTAAACAACTCGTGGGATACTCAATTTCCATTTCAATTACGTGGCCTTCTAATCCAGCTTAGCGTGAACTGTACGATCAACACGAGAATTAGGTTAGTAGTGACCTTTTCACAGTCGCTGCGTTCCGTCACAAAAGTATCACTTTAGTTAAAGTCATCACATTATAGCAATGTTGATATGTGTATATTTAATTATTCTGTTTTTACAATTAAATAAGAATGGGGAAAATATGGACTAGATATGAATATCAAAAAGACCAAAACTATGATTATAAACAAAGAAAATACACAAAACCCACAAGTGGATATCAAAATAGAAGGAATAGACCTGGAGACAGTTCAGAGCTACAGCTACCTTGGGCATACTATAACCAGTGATGGAAAATGTACAGCTGAAATAAACAAAAGAATAGGAATGGCAAAAAGTAATTTTAATGTCATGAAGGACATACTAACATCAAAACAAATAACACCAGAGCTAAAACTAAGAATAGCAAAATGTTATGTCTTCTCAACATTCCTGTATGATGCTGAACCATGGACATTAGACCAGAAAACAGGACAGAAAATTGAAGCCTTTGAAATGTGGATTTATAGAAGAATAGGTAGAATTGGATGGAAGGAAAAGAAAACAAACGACGAAGTCTTAAAACAACTAAAAATGAAAAGAGAACTACTAAATACAATTCAAACAAGACTAATGCGATTTTTGGGCCATGTTAAAAGACACAACTGCCTACTAAAATTAATCCTGGGGAGGGGAATATACAAGGTAAAAGAGGAAGAGGCAGACCAAGACTAACATGGACGAGTAACATCAAAAGATGGACAAATCAGCCTATGATAACCTGCACCATCAAAGCAAGAGACAGAGCAGAATGGTTGGCATGGTAGCCAACCTTCTTTGCGGAGATGGCACTCGATGATGATAATATGTGTATATTTCATTATTCTGATTTTACAAGAATTAAATTAGAATGGCAAGGAGCAACGGTAAAGCCCTAGTTTAGGGACATAAATTAAAGTGATCTCCCCTTATCTGTGTTCATCAACGGTCATCACTAACGAATATTTTAAAATATCTTTATGAGATAGGGTCTAGGTTAGAAGGCATAATAGGGTCTAGGTTAGAAGGCATAATAGGGTCTAGGTTAGAAGGCATAATAGGGTCTAGGTTAGAAGGCATAATAGGGTCTAGGTTAGAAGGCATAATAGGGTCTAGGTTAGAAGGCATAAAAGGGTCTAGGTTAGAAGGCATAATAGGGTCTAGGTTAGAAGGCATAATAGGGTCTAGGTTAGAAGGCATAATAGGGTCGAGGTTAGAAGGCATAAAAGGGTCTAGGTTAGAAGGCATAATAGGGTCTAGGTTAGAAGGCATAATAGGGTCTAGGTTAGAAGGCATAATAGGGTCTAGTTTAGAAGGCATAAAGGGTCTAGGTTAGAAGGCATAATAGGGTCTAGGTTAGAAGGCATAATAGGGTCTAGTTTAGAAGGCATAATAGGGTCTAGGTTAGAAGGCATAATAGGGTCTAGGTTAGAAGGCATAATAGGGTCTAGGTTAGAAGGCATAATAGGGTCTAGGTTAGAAGGCATAATAGGGTCTAGGTTAGAAGGCATAATAGGGTCTAGTTTAGAAGGCATAATAGGGTCTAGGTTAGAAGGCATAATAGGGTCTAGGTTAGAAGGCATAATAGGGTCTAGTTTAGAAGGCATAATAGGGTCTAGGTTAGAAGGCATAATAGGGTCTAGGTTAGAAGGCATATGACTTTACTCTCGCGTTGTTTCTCTTTTCTCTACAATTCATCATCATCATGTGCCCTACAGGTTGGCGTAGGCGATCATGTCATTCCCGTGCATCGTATCAGTTCTGTTGTTGACTATTTTTCATGCCACGACACCAAGCTATCCAGTATTTTCTCTCTCTGTCGTCCGCGATCTCTCTTTCCTTTTATTTTGCCAGTTGTAACCAAGTATTCCAACTTTCATCTTCTCATGATGTGCCCGAAAAATGTTGATTGTTTATTTCTGATGTTTTTTTTTTTAGTTCCCTTTTTGTGTTGGCCACTTTGAGAATTTCCTCTTTTTTCTTTTTATCTGTCCAGGGAACGTCCAACATTCTTCTGAGAAATCCCATCTCTGTGGCCTCTAATCGTCTTTTCATTTGTTTGTCTACTGTCCATGATTCGCAACAATTATAGGTCTTTAAATGCCAGATTAGAGAACCATAAAAAAAAATGTAATGTTAAACAAATGGACGTTACTCTTTCGAATTGAAAAAAATATATATACCTAAAACAGGACTTACATAAATAATTTTATTAAAATTAAAAATATACTCACATAAGGACGATCATCATCATGTGCCATACCGGTTGCCGTAGGTGATCATGTCCCTCCACAATCTTTTATCTACAGTGCATCGTATCAGTTCTGTTGTTGACTGTTTTCCATGCCATGAGACCAAGCTATCCAGTATTTTCTCTCTTTGTCGTCCGCGATCTCTCTTTCCTTTTATTTTGCCAGTTGTAACCAAGTATTCCAACTTTCTTCTTCTCAAGATGTGCCCGAAAAATGTTGATTGCTTCCTTCTGATGTTTTTTAAGAGCTCCCTTTTTGTGTTGGCCTCTTTGAGAACTTCCTCATTGGTCTTTTTAGCTGTCCAGGGAACTTTCAACATTCTTCTGAGAAATCCCATCTCTGTGGCTTCTATTCGTCTTTTCATTTGTTTTTCTACTGTCCATGATTTGCTTCCATAGGTCAGAATTGGTTCTATATAGCACTGCTGAACTCTCTTTCTCATTTTTATTGACATAGATTTGCATAAGATATTATTCATTTTCTGAAATGATATTTTGGCCTGAGCTATTCTGCTTTTTATATATAATATATTTTATGGCGGGTGTTACTCCTAGCTTTCTTCACAGTTCTTCATTTCTGATCTTATCTCTCAGACTGTTTCCTGTCATGCGTCTAACACATTTCATCTCTGTAGCGGTTATTTTACTTATTGATCTTGCATCTAGGGTCCAAACATCGTATCAGTAACCTTTTCAAAATCGTGACTGCACATACAAGAATTGCTCTGCGCGTAATCTCTCACAAATTTATGCCTGCTCTTAAATATAAACACACGAGCTTTTGTTGTCTACTTGTTAATCTGTTAAACTTAATTTCTCTTGCCGTTTCGAGTCTCATTCCCCAGATTCAACGTTATATCGAAAATCACAAATTAATGAATAATTAAAGGGACATAATCGGAATGTTCGCATGTTGCTAGCCAAATGTGCTTATCTCCCATTTATCTTTTAACAATCGGTGACCTCACTAAAGCTGAATCATTTCTGATTTATTTATCCCTGGCATTTTAATACGCAAATTAACGGGCAAATTTAACACACATTTATTATTATTTAATTTAGCAATTTAATTCAACCTACTATTAAATTAATCCAGTGGTTAAAATTGTCTCGTGCACTCTTTTGGAAATTGGTCAAGTGATTTCGGTTTGATTTTAGCAAATTTTTATATTAAAAAAAAAATGTTTTTAATTTCTTGTTTCACTTCTTCTCCAAACACTTCCTCTTTTCTCCTTCTGTTTTAATTTTTCTTCGGTCTGTCTGAGACCACAGCCAGCTCTAGAGAAGGCATACAGCGTAGCCCCACTAGCATGACGATACAAGGCTTGTCTGTCCTTGATGTCAACGTCAGTCTGTCTGAGACCACAGCCAGCTCTAGAGAAGGCATACAGCGTAACCCCATTAGCATGACGATACAAGGCTTGTCTGTCCTTGATGTCAACGTTAGTCTGTCTGAGACCACAGCCAACTCTAGACAAGGCATACAGCGTAACCCCAATAGCATGACGGTACAAGGCTTGTCTGTCCTTGATGTCAACGTCGGTCTGTCTGAGACCACAGCCAACTCTAGACAAGGCATACAGCGTAACCCCAATAGCATGACGATACAAGGCTTGTCTGTCCTTGATGTCAACGTCGGTCTGTCTGAGACCACAGCCAACTCTAGACAAGGCATACAGCGTAGCCCCACTAGCATGACGATACAAGGCTTGTCTGTCCTTGATGTCAACGTCAGTCTGTCTGAGACCACAGCCAGCTCTAGAGAAGGCATACAGCGTAACCCATTAGCATGACGATACAAGGCTTGTCTGTCCTTGATGTCAACGTTAGTCTGTCTGAGACCACAGCCAACTCTAGACAAGGCATACAGCGTAACCCAATAGCATGACGGTACAAGGCTTGTCTGTCCTTGATGTCAACGTCGGTCTGTCTGAGACCACAGCCAACTCTAGACAAGGCATACAGCGTAACCCCAATAGCATGACGATACAAGGCTTGTCTGTCCTTGATGTCAACGTCGGTCTGTCTGAGACCACAGCCAACTCTAGACAAGGCATACAGCGTAACCCCACTAGCATGACGACACTTGTCAAGGTTCATCTTAGCGAGCTGTAGATGGTGTCATGATTCTACCCACAATCGCCCCTACGCCCAAAGGTGAATACGTCACTACAGTAGGGCTACATGCTGAGCTAGTCTAGAGTTAGCTGGGGTCAGATGTCGATGTGAAAGACAAGAGAGAGGGAACCCCCCTCCTACCCCCACACCACAACTACATCATCAAACTCAATCACTACATATCAATCACTCACTTCGTGCCCGCCTTGAACAATCCTTCAAGATCTGACCGTACTGCATCTTATCCCTGCTCTCATCGAAGTCCACATAATAAGGGCTCCGCTTGAATTTTTTGCCATAAAACTGGAAGACGGCCTCTGCCGAGAAGTAGCAGTTCCTTTTGCCAGAGTTAGGCCCCTTGACGTCTCCGAAGATGATCGCCATGTGCTTCCAGTAAAATCGAGCGAAGAGATCAAGAATAAACTCGCTTCCCTTCACCAGCGGGCCCTAGAAAGGAATGTAGGTGCACATGATGGAGATCAATAATAATAAAAAAAAGTAAAGTACCCCCCGTCACGCTAAGTGGCGTATAGGGAATATGGTGTTAGTGACCATAAATTTTACAGACCTTCAGCACATGATTTTTGGGGTAATGTGGTCGGTATTACGCACATTCCGCTTTACTTTCCCTGAAAAAAATCCGGTACCCATTAAAGGCTGGGTTAACCGGAAGCCGTCGTTTGCGATCGAACCCTACCTCTTGTCCTTTGTAGTCCAGTTCACTAACTACTGAGCTATCGCGGCTACCGGAGATCAATAATAATAAATGAATATTTTTCTAGAGGGAACCTTCCGAGGTGATAAATCAGCGAATCATTTCAGGGGAAGAGGTATGTTTACAGCACTCAGGGAAAAAATCACAAATAATAAACAACAGACAAAAATCAAATTAAAATACACAACTCGAAGCAGGATCGAACACGCACTCCACGGCACATCGCCTTGCAACGAGAAATCTGATCTAGAGCACATGGCCAACTCTGTTGATTTTTTGTGAATTTGATTCCGAGCGTTGTTATCATAACCCTCCCGAGAAATAATTCTCTCTCTCTCTCTCTCTCTCTCTCTCTCTCTCTCTCTCTGCGATCAGGACTCAATCAGAGTAGGATTCCAGACTCTCACATGAAGTCAGCTGACAGGTTAAGTGTTTTGATCGCCCCCACAGACAGAACATCACAATTAGAGTCTGCCAGATCCACTCTGATTGAACACCCGTTAATACGTTGCACTGTGTAAATAATTCAGGCCATATCATCTCATAGCTCAGTGGTTAGTGAACTGGACTACAAAGGACAAGCGGTGGTGTTCGATCCCAACCGACGGCTTCCGGTTCACCCAGCCTTAAATAGGTACCAGATTTTTTTTCTAGGAAAATAAAGCGGCACGGGCGTAATACCGACCACATTACCCCAAAAATCATGTGCTGAAGGTCTGTAAAATATATGGTCACTAACACCGTATTCCCTATACGCCACTTGGCGTGACGGGGGTACTTTACCTTTTACTTACTGTATCATCTCATATCAGAACCGTTGTGTTATCAACAAATATGATAATAAACAGTGAGATAAGCTTGACGAACTAGCTCAATTACCAAGCCTGTTCTTTTGGGAAACAGGTACTTCCATAAATGCAAAAAAATTATTGTTTTCCTTTGAAAAAAAAAAACCTTCCCATAGTAACATTGAAAAGATTATAGTAACATTAGTAACATTGAAAAGATTATAGTAGCATTAGTAACATTGAAAAGATTAAGTTACATGCCGCTATTTGGGTCAAAATTACAAATATTCAAAATGTAGAAATAAAATTACATTTCAATATCTCACAGAAAGTTAGAAAGAGTGACCGGTGTCACATACTCTCCGATCATCTAAGGATATGGGATCAGACATGTTTAATTACACACCAAAACAACTAAGTCAAGAAGTCACCCAGGCATTCATCCAAATAAGCAAGCAACCACTACTGATTAAGCAATCACAACTGATCAAACAACCCCAAATGAACAAACAATAACAATTGATTAAACAACCACAACTGATCAAACAACCACAACTGATAAACAACAACTGATCAAACAACCCCAAATGAACAAACAATAACAATTGATTAAACAACCACAACTGATCAAACAACCACTACTGATAAAAAAAACAACTGATCAAACAACTACAACTGATCAAGCAATCACAACTATCCATCTCTCCAACCAACTATCCATCTCTCTAACCAACTATCCATCTCTCTAACCAACTATCGATCTCTCCAACCAACTATCCATCTCTCTAACCAACTATCCATCTCTCTAACCAACTATCCATCTCTCCAACCAACTATCCATCTCTCTAACCAACTATCCATCTCTCCAACCAACTATCGATCTCTCCAACCAACTATCTATCTCTCTAATCAACTATCCATCTCTCTAACCAACTATCGATCTCTCCAACCAACTATCGATCTCTCCAACCAACTATCGATCTCTCTAATCAACTATCCATCTCTCCAACCAACTATCCATCTCTCTAACCAACTATCGATCTCTCCAACCAACTATCGATCTCTCCAACCAACTATCTATCTCTCCAACCAAATATTTATCTCTCCAACCAACTATCGATCTCTCCAACCAACTATCTATCTCTCTAATCAACTATCTATCTCTCCAACCAAATATTTATCTCTCCAACCAACTATCCATCTTTCCAAGCAACCAATCAAATAAACGCAACCAACTAGCCATCTCTCCAACCGACTATCCATCTCTCCAACCAACTATCCATCTTTCAAACCAACCAATCAAACAATGCAACCAACTAGCCATGCAACATAAACTATTCAACAAAGCAGCTAAACCTTACCTGTACTCTCGTCAGCAGCTTGTACTCATTCTTGTCACTGAAAGCAAACACCATAGCACCAGCTGTCAGAATTGGAATCCCCAGTAATATGAAAAACGAGCAACAGGAGCGATTGCATACTCGCAGGCGGGGCCTAAAAATACGTGCGCTGATTGGTTAATATACATGTCAATGGCAGCCAAAGGGCCAGTCGTATCAGAGCATCCCGAATCTGCGGTATTTATTTCAAATTTATATCCAGGAAGTATCTCTAATGTAATTCTAGCCGATTCCGTGGCTAATTGAATAGCTGGAAAAGCTGCGCGGATGACCCAGGGATAGTTTCCATGGAATGGCAGCAGAACGCCAAGCTTGACAAGGTTTTTCTGTGGCTGTATTGGGTTATTCGTTGAGCACTGCCTCGTTCCGGTCAAGACGGACAACCCGATGCTTTCTATCATCAACAGTAGAAATAACCAAATCTCGAGCATTGTTTATTCTTGAATGATGTAAGATCTACACAAAATGAAATGTAAGATCTACGCACAATGAAATGTAAGATCTACACAAAATGAAATGTAAGATCTACACAAAATGAAATGTAAGATCTACGCACAATGAAATGTAAGATCTACACAAAATGAAATGTAAGATCTACGCACAATGAAATGTAAGATCTACACAAAATGAAATGTAAGATCTACGCACAATGAAATGTAAGATCTACACAAAATGAAATGTAAGATATACACAAAATGAAATGTAAGATCTACACAAAATGAAATGTAAGATCTACACAAAATGAAATGTAAGATCTACGCACAATGAAATGTAAGATCTACGCACAATGAAATGTAAGATCTACACAAAATGAAATGTAAGATCTACGCACAATGAAATGTAAGATCTACACAAAATGAAATGTAAGATCTACGCACAATGAAATGTAAGATCTACGCACAATGAAATGTAAGATCTACACAAAATGAAATGTAAGATCTACGCACAATGAAATGTAAGATCTACGCACAATGAAATGTAAGATCTACACAAAATGAAATGTAAGATCTACGCACAATGAAATGTAAGATCTACACAAAATGAAATGTAAGATCTACGCACAATGAAATGTAAGATCTACACAAAATGAAATGTAAGATCTACGCACAATGAAATGTAAGATCTACACAAAATGAAATGTAAGATCTACGCACAATGAAATGTAAGATCTACACAAAATGAAATGTAAGATCTACGCACAATGAAATGTAAGATCTACGCACAATGAAATGTAAGATCTACACAAAATGAAATGTAAGATCTACGCACAATGAAATGTAAGATCTACACAAAATGAAATGTAAGATCTACGCACAATGAAATGTAAGATCTACACAAAATGAAATGTAAGATCTACGCACAATGAAATGTAAGATCTACACAAAATGAAATGTAAGATCTACGCACAATGAAATGTAAGATCTACGCACAATGAAATGTAAGATCTACACAAAATGAAATGTAAGATCTACGCACAATGAAATGTAAGATCTACACAAAATGAAATGTAAGATCTACGCACAATGAAATGTAAGATCTACGCACAATGAAATGTAAGATCTACGCACAATGAAATGTAAGATCTACACAAAATGAAATGTAAGATCTAAGCACAATGAAATGTAAGATCTACACAAAATGAAATGTAAGATCTACGCACAATGAAATGTAAGATCTACGCACAATGAAATGTAAGATCTACACAAAATGAAATGTAAGATCTACGCACAATGAAATGTAAGATCTACGCACAATGAAATGTAAGATCTACGCACAATGAAATGTAAGATCTACACAAAATGAAATGTAAGATCTACGCACAATGAAATGTAAGATCTACACAAAATGAAATGTAAGATCTACGCACAATGAAATGTAAGATCTACGCACAATGAAATGTAAGATCTACGCACAATGAAATGTAAGATCTACACAAAATGAAATGTAAGATCTACGCACAATGAAATGTAAGATCTACACAAAATGAAATGTAAGATCTACGCACAATGAAATGTAAGATCTACGCACAATGAAATGTAAGATCTACGCACAATGAAATGTAAGATCTACGCACAATGAAATGTAAGATCTACACAAAATGAAATGTAAGATCTAAGCACAATGAAATGTAAGATCTACACAAAATGAAATGTAAGATCTACGCACAATGAAATGTAAGATCTACACAAAATGAAAGTCACAGAAGATCCGTCATAATAGTTCGTTAAGAGAGTGAATTGGAGTTGCAAATTTGGGCACTCTCTTTTCGGTGATGTCGTTTGAGAGTGACGTCCACGTAGCAGACTTGGGCACACTGGAGTTCGACGTTGAAACCGCCCGCCAACTGACAATGCAAAATCAAAATGGCTGCCTGTCGCTCTGTTTTTGCAGAGACTAACGTAGTCGCCTAAACTGTTTCTATTGCTTTGTTTGTTATACATGTGTGTTTTAATGTGTGTTTTAAATGTGTGTTTTAATGTGTGTTTTTAATGTGTGTTTTAATATGTGTTTTTAATGTGTGTTTTAAATGTGTGTTTTAATGTGCGTTTTAAATGTGTGTTTTTAATGTGTGTTTTAATGTGTGTTTTAAATGTGTTTTTAATGTGTGTTTTAAATGTGTGTTTTAATTGTGTGTTTTAAATGTGTGTTTTTAATGTGTGTTTTAAATGTTTCTTTTAAATATGTATTTTTAAATGTTTGTTTTAAACGTGTGTTTTAAATAATTCTTTTAAAGGTGTGTTTTAAATGTTTATTTTAGATGTTTGTTTTAAATGTGTGTTTTAAATGTTTATTTTAGATGTTTGTTTTAAATGTGTGTTTTAAATGTTTATTTTAGATGTTTGTTTTAAATGTGTGTTTTAAATGTTTATTTTAGATGTTTGTTTTAAATGTGTGTTTTAAATGTTTATTTTAGATGTTTGTTTTAAATGTGTTTTAAATGTTTATTTTAGATGTTTATTTTAAATGTGTGTTTTAAATGTTTGTTTTATATGTTTGTTTCAAATGTTTGTTTGAAATGCTTGTTTTAAAGGTGTGTTTTAAATGTTTTAGAGGAAACTTGAGTAAGGAAGTGACTGCGCGCTCCCAGTCCGATGGAAATCATTTAGAATCGTCGCCTGTGCTCCGTGTAGGCCTGCACGGTAGTCAATATTGTCAACAGAATTTGCCACCGTGGTTTGGCGGCAGCTGTAGCATGAGAGAAGCGGATATGGGAAGTCTCGACTGCAGGAAAATGGATTCCATGAACAGAACAGAACAGAACAGTTCGTTGGGATTCATATTAAGAACATGCAGTACTTTCTTACATGAAGCTGTTTACAGTTTAACTTCTGAAAAGAACTTGCGGGTGTCACCGACGCGTAATGTTTCATAAACTGACTAGTCATAGATAATACTTAAAGAAAGAATGCTCACATATTTTAGGTGTAAAAAAAACATAATGGAAACTATTAAAAAACAAAACAAAAAACTATCTTTTCGACACATATTATGATTGCTGGTGTATGTCGGGGGGCAACGATAGAACCAGAGGGATAAAGGCCGCTTGGTCAAGCAGTCGCCACGACGTGTGAGACTTAGGATTTTTATTTCACCCCGATAGAAAAAAATCCTTTCTGTCTACCGCGGGCTTCGAACCCACAACGTCAGCTTTTCAGCTAGCGGAACAGGGTTTAGCCGCACGGCCACGCGCACCGTGTAGATAAAAAGGCGTTATCCTGCGGACAGCGCACCGGTTGGGGTTTGAGGCATGCCGTCGGGTGTCTTGATTGTAATGGCAGATATGAACGCTAAAATAGGAAAAGGTAGATATAAGACCATTATAGGAAATCATGGTTTAGGAAAAATAAATGATAGAGGAGAATGATTAATACAATTTTATGAAGAAAACAGGCAGATAAGTACCTACGTGTGATGATAAACATGTAACATCTACAATGAGCAAAAGAAAAGGAAACAACACACATGGAAACACCCTGGACATAGGAATCAAATAGATTACATAATGATAAAAGGTTCCGTAACAGCGTCAAGAAATTCAAAACCTATCCAGGAGCAGATATTAACTCAGATCATAATCCTGTAATGATTAAAATTAAAATAAATCTAAGGAGAAACAAGCAAAAGACTAATTCATCAACACTACCGCTAGACATCATCATAATCAAGTAACGGGCCTGCTGGCGTAGGGGATCATGTCTCTCAACAACTTTTGATCTCGACAACTATTTATCATTTTTGTTGTTGACCTTCTGCCAAGCCATTCTCTTAAGCTGTCTGGTATTTTTCTCTTTGCTTCCCTCTATCTCTTCGTCCCTCAATTTTTCCAGTTGTTACTATATATTCCAGTTGTTCCTTCTCATTACATGGCCACAAAATGATGATTGTTTCTTCCTAATATTGGAAATTAGCTCTCGTTTTGCTTTGACCCTCTCTCAGATCATCCTCATTACTCTTTTTAGCTGTCCATGGTACTCTCAACATTCTTCTGTAAAACCACATTTCTACAGACTCCAGTGATTTTCTTGTCTGTTGTCCTATTGTCCATGATTCGCATCCATATGTTAAGACTGGCTCTACATAACATTTACGAACTCTTTTTCTTGTTTCTATTGTCAAAAATGGATTGCATAGTATCTTCCTCATTTTTTGGAAAGCTGCTTTTGCCTGAGCCGTTCTGCATCTCACCTCTTTAGTACATCTTCCGTCTGAGGTTAACAAAGTTCCCAAATATTTAAATTCATTTACCTGTTTTAATATTGTTCCACTTGTCTTTATTTTGCACTGAGGTGATGTCTTTTTCTTTGTTGTTACCATTACCTCTGTCTTTTTGCTATTAAGGCTGAGTCCTTTATTTTTGCTTTCTTTTACTATAATGTCCAACATTTCTTGTAACTCATTTTCACTCTTAGCTATTAATACTGTATCATCAGCATACCTTAGATTATTTATATTATGACCTCCAATTGTTATTCCAGGCATGTCCCTAATGGATCTTAAAATAATCTCACTATAAATATTAAACAAATCTGGTGACAGCACACAACCTTGTCTAAACCCTGTTTTATTTGTTGAAACTTTACTTTGTCAAATGCTTTGGTATAATCTATGAAACATAGGTATAGATCTGTTTTCACCTCTATGGCTCTTTCTACTAAAGATCTTATGATATAAATGGCATTGCTTGTTCCTTTATCTCTAACAAAACCACACTGTTCATCGCTAATTTCTGGACTGATTTTGTTTCGCACTCTTCGCATGATGATTCTTAGTAATATCTTAGTCATATGACTCATAAGGCTTATTGTACGATGATCAAAGCATTCAATCGCACAAACAGATTACATAATAATAATAGGTTCCTTAACAGCGTCAAGAAAGCCAAAACATATCCAGGGCAGATCTTAACTCCGATCACAATCCCGTAATGATTAAAATGAAAATCAAACTAAGGAGAAACAAGCAAAACACTAATTCATCAACAATACCAGTAGCTATAACAGCTTCAAATAAACAAAGATCTTAAATATACTTAAACAGTACAAGTAAAGAACACATATCAGAATGCTAGAATAGGGGCCGGAGCAGTACAGTGGGAAAAAATCCTGATGAAAAAGTTACAACCGAATGACAAGGCATAAAGAAAAGCATTACAAGAAACTTGCGACATCTTACCCCACCAAAAAGAGAGAGCAAAATACCAATACATTTTTTGTTTTTAAATAAAAGGATAAATGACGCCATGAAAAATGGAAATGAGAAGACAAGCGAAGAACACTACCCAATACAACAGAATAGATAATGAAATACGCAAAATGTGCAAAAAGGCAAAATAAAGACTGGATCATGCAACGATGTGTAAAAGTAGACAATAATAAATTAATATTATTATGATATATTATATATAAGGAGAACTCCGAGGCGATAATTCAGGGAATCATAGGAGGAAGAGGTATGTATTACAGCACTCAGAAAAATGTTTCTCTTGTTGTTGTTTGTTTATTATTTATTCTGAGTGTTGTAATAAATACCTCATCATCCCATGATTCCACAAAGAAGTATACAAGCCGAGGCTATGGATAGTAAGCAAGATTTAAGAGGGATGCACACAGAAATAATGACTAGTAAAAATATTTATTTTAAAACACAGAGTGTGAATGTATTGCAAACAAAATCGTAAACACAAATATAAGTAATAGACGGCAGGAAACATTTGCTTGTCCACTAAGCAGAGGAGCTCCATAGGCCCAATTGCGACACGCCTTGTTGCGGGTGTACCTATAATCAACACGTTACAGGATCAATTATACTGTCTACGCTTCGGGAGATGCTGGGATGGGCGGTAGAGCGGATATGGGGGCGTCCCGATTGAAATGGAACTGATTCCATGAATAGAATAGAATAGAACAGAGAGAGTAGAGTAGAGTAGAGTAGAGTAGAGTAGAGTAGAGTAGAGTAGAGTAGAGTAGAGTAGAGTAGAGTAGAGTAGAGTAGAGTGGAGTGGAGTGGAGTGGAGTAGAGTAGGGTAGAGTAGAGTAGAGTGAGTAGAGTAGAGTAGAGTAGAGTAGAGTAGAGTAGAGTAGAGTAGAGTAGAGTAGAGTGGAGTGGAGTGGAGTGGAGTGGAGTGGAGTGGAGTGGAGTAGAGTAGAGTAGAGTAGAGTAGAGTAGAGTAGAGTAGAGTAAAGTAGAGTGGAGTAGAGTAGAGTAGAATAGAGTAGAGTAGATTAGAATATAATAGAATAGAGTAGAATAGAGTAAGTAGAGTAGAGAAGACTAGAGTAGAGTAGAGTAGAGTAGAGTAGAGTAGAGTAGAGTAGAGTAGAATATAATAGAATAGAGTAGAATAGAGTAAGTAGAGTAGAGAAGACTAGAGTAGAGTAGAGTAGAGTAGAGTAGAGTAGAGTAGAGTAGAGTAGAGTAGAGTAGAGTAGAGTAGAGTAGAGTAGATTAGAATAGAATAGAGTAGAGTAGAGTAGAGTTGAGTAGAGTAGAGTAGAGTAGAGTAGAGTAGAGTAGAGTAGAGTAGAGTAGAGTAGAGTAGAGTAGAGTAGAGTAGAGTAGAGTAGATTAGAATATAATAGAATAGAGTAGAATAGAGTAAGTAGAGTAGAGAAGACTAGAGTAGAGTAGAGTAGAGTAGAGTAGAGTAGAGTAGAGTAGAGTAGAGTAGAGTAGAGTAGAGTAGAGTAGATTAGAGTAGAGTAGAGTAGATTAGAATAGAGTAGAGTAGAGTAGAGTAGAGTAGAGTAGAGTAGAGTAGAGTAGAGTAGAGTAGAGTAGAGTAGAGTAGAGTAGAGTAGAGTAGAGTAGAGTAGAGTAGAGTAGATTAGAATATAATAGAATAGAGTAGAATAGAGTAAGTAGAGTAGAGAAGACTAGAGTAGAGTAGAGAGTAGAGTAGAGTAGAGTAGAGTAGAGTAGAGTAGAGTAGAGTAGAGTAGAGTAGATTAGAATATAATAGAATAGAGTAGAATAGAGTAAGTAGAGTAGAGAAGACTAGAGTAGAGTAGAGTAGAGTAGAGTAGAGTAGAGTAGAGTAGAGTAGAGTAAGTAGAGTAGAGAAGACTAGAGTAGTAGTAGAGTAGAGGAAAGTAGAGTAGAGTAGAGTAGAGTAGAGTAGAGTAGGGTAGGGTAGAGTAGAGTAGAGTAGAGTAGAGCAGAGTAGTACTAGAGTAGAGTAGATCAATAGGAAATCGCGATAGCTCAGTGGTTAGTGAACTGGGCTACAAAGGACAAGAGGTAGGGTTCGATCCAAACCGACGGTCCGGTTCACCCAGCCTTTAATGGGTACCGGATTTTTTCTGGGAAAGTGAAGCGGCACGGGTGTAATACGGAAAACATTTCCCCAAAAATCATGTGCTGAAGGTCTGTTAAATTTATAGTCACTAACACCATATTCCCTATACGCCACTTGGCGTGACGGGGGCTCTTTACTTTCTTTTACATGCTCAATACAGGAAACACGCTAGTAATACAGTATATTTATTCAATATTCTCGAGTGGGATGTCGAAGCACCCATGAGTTCGCCAAGTATGCATTGGTAATGATCACAACAACAAACACACAACAGAGCATTGATCCGAGCATCCCATAGTTCCTCGACTCTCAGAGACAACAGATCATTGATCCGAGCATCCCATAGTTCCTCAACTCTCAAAGACAACAGAGCATTGATCCGATCATCCCATAGTTCCTCAACTCTCAGAGACAACAGAGCATTGATCCGAGCATCCCATAGTTCCTCAACTCTCAAAGACAACAGAGCATTGATCCGAGCATCCCATAGTTCCTCGACTCTCAGAGACAACAGAGCATTGATCCGAGCATCCCATAGTTCCTCAACTCTCAGAGACAACAGAGCATTGATCCGAGCATCCCATAGTTCCTCAACTCCCAAAGACAACAGAGCATTGATCCGAGCATCCCATAGTTCCTCGACTCTCATAGACAACAGAGTATTGATCCGAGCATCCCATAGTTCCTCGACTCTCATAGACAACAGAAACAAAGAAATGTAGAGAACTCCACTGACTACTTGACTAATCTTAGGACATAAATGTTCGATTCCCTTAAATGCTTAGCAGCGTCGAGAACGATACAACAACAACAAAAAAAAAACTTTTCTCCACCTGACTCCGGCACGCTAGTTACGACTTCACTGGACAAGCGGCCGTTATTCTCAAATCCTTAAGTCCTATCGGCAGAAACCAGTGGCTAGTCACTAGTCTTCGCCAGTCATAGTTGACTATAGTAGCCTCCGTCAGTCATCGTTAACTATAGTAGCCTCCGTCAGTCATAGTTAACTATAGTAACTGCCGTCAGTCATAGTTAACTATAGTAGCCTCCGTCAGTCATAGTTAACTATAGTAGCCTCCGTCAGTCATAGATGACTATAGTAGCCTCCGTCAGTCATAGTTAACTATAGTAACCGCCGTCAGTCATAGTTGACTATAGTAGCCTCCGTCAGTCATAGATGACTATAGTAGCCTCCGTCAGTCATAGTTAACTATAGTAGCCTCCGTCAGTCATAGTTGACTATAGTAGCCTCCGTCAGTCATAGCTGTCTATTGTAGCCTCCGTCAGTCATAGTTGACTACAGTAGCCTCCGTCAGTCATAATTGACTATAGCAACCGCCGTCAAAATGCCAAATGTCATACAGATTGTTCTAGGCTTGACATTTGAGTAGTTCATGGGAGAAAACCGTGATAATACACGGGATTCGGCAGGTTATCCACAGGTTACTGCCCCTTATACATAATTTTAATGTTTAGATTAGGGCGATCACTACGCGTCATCGTGGTCCACTAAATGGGTTCGCCCGATATTGATTACGTCATAGCGTGATCTCACCTGCTGATGATAATGAGGGTTGCGTGTGCGTTAATCAGCCATAATGACGTCACGGATGTGTTAATCAGTCATAATGAGGTCACGAGTGTGTTAATCAGTCATAATGAGGTCACGGGTGTGTTAATCAGTCATAATGATATCACAGGTGTGTTATTCAGTCATAATGATGTCACAGGTGTGTTAATCAATCATAATGTTTCGCGTGTGTGTTACCTCTTTCCTTACATAAGCTTTTTATCAATGTAACGGAAGAGATTTCATAGACAAAATTGTTCATGGTTTTAAGAATCAATCTACATATTGATATTTATCTAACATATAACATATTATATATGAATGTTTAGATAATTGAACAAGGAATTAGGTTTCACCAATACCAAGATGATACAAGACATGTAAAAGGAATATGGTTTGATGACGATTCACACTAATCAAATTGAGAGTAACGCACTGTGCGGCGAAACGTACAGAAAGTGTTAATCAGTCATAATGATTCGCGTGTGCGTTAATCATTCATAATGTTTCGCGTGTGCGTTAATCAGTCATAATGATTCGCGTGTGCGGTAATCAGTCATAATGATTCGCGTGTGCGTTAATCAGTCATAATGATTTGCGTGTGCGTTAATCAGTCATAATGATTCGCGTGTGTGTTAATCAGACAAAATGCGGTCGCGGGTGTGTTAATCAGACAAAATGCGGTCGCGGGTGTGTTAATCAGACATAATGCGGTCGCGGGTGTGTTAATCAGACATAATGCAGTAACGGATGTGTTAATCAGACATAATGCGGTCACGGGTGTGTTAATCAGACACAATGACGTCGCAGGTGTGTTAATCAGATATAATGAGATCGTGGGTGTGTTAATCAGACATGATGAGGTCACAGGTGTGTTAATCAGTCATAATTAAGTCGCAGGTGTGTTAATCAGACATAATGAAGTCGCAGGTGTGTTAATCAGACATAATGAAGTCGCAGGTGTGTTAATCAGACATAATTAAGTCGCAGGTGTGTTAATCAATCAAATATAACTTGCAAATTTATCATTACAACGTTTATCAAATCTCTAGGGTATGCAGGGTTTTAGTTTCTTTACCATACGCCAGCTTTATACCTCTAGCTGAGTCCTCAGGGACTGAACTATACATGAATATCACTTTTTTTCTATTTTACACACCTGCAGAAGTGTGCTCAGGAAGTTACTTCGCCATACAGGCAGATATTCTCTAGGTCAGTGGTGCTCTAATTTTGTTTTCTTTTAATCGACGAGATTTGGGCAGATTTTTTCCCTACCCACTTTTGCCAGGTCAGTGGTCAGCTTGGATGACTCTTTTCGATTGTCAGTTGCAAGTGAATTTTTAACAGCACAAGTTGAACACGTGACTTCCTGGTTCTTTCTTTCTTTGTTTCCCAGAGGACTAGAAATTGTGTTCCAATACCAAGAGATCAACGCAGTAATCTAAGAGAGCTAGATATTGTGTTTCAATACCAAGAGATCAGCACAGTAATCTAAGAGAGCTAGACATTGTATTCCAATACCAAGAGATCAGCACAGTAATCTAAGAGAGCTAGACATTGTATTCCAATACCAAGAGATCAGCGCAGTAATCTAAGAGAGCTAGACATTGTATTCCAATACCAAGAGATCAGCGCAGTAATCTAAGAGAGCTAGACATTGTATCCCAATACCAAGAGATTAGCGCAGTAATCTAGGAGAGCTAACATTATGTTCCATATGCCAGAGAGGGAGACATCGAAAAAAAAAACACAGATATAGTTAAAGCTTTACGTAAAAATGGACGACACAAGTCTGAAGTGTTCGGAGACTTCCGGATAGTGTCACATCGAAATTCACGATGCGAGGCCGCTTTGCTAACCTTCTCAGAGTAATACCCTGGTACCCTTTTCAACAATCAAAAGTAGAACCGCTAACAATCAAAAGTACAACCGCTAACAATCAAAAGTACAACCGCTAACAATCAAAAGTACAACCGCTAACAATCAAAAGTACAACCGCTAACAATCAAAAGTACAACCGCTAACAATCAACAGTACAACCGCTAACAATCAAAAGTACAAACGCTAACAATCAAAAGTACAACCGCTAACAATCAATAGTACAACCGCTAACAATCAACAATCAAAAGTACAACCGCTAACAATCAAAAGTACAACCGCTAACAATCAAAAATACAACCGCTAACAATCAAAAGTAAAACCGCTAACAATCAAAAGTAGAACCGCTAACAATCAAAAGTACAACCGCTAACAATCAAAAGTACAACCGCTAACAATCAAAAGTACAACCGCTAACAATCAAAAGTACAACCGCTAACAATCAACAATCAAAAGTACAACCGCTAACAATCAAAAGTACAACCGCTAACAATCAAAAGTATAACCGCTAACAATCAAAAAGTACAATCGTGGGTTATCTCCATCAACAAAGCCATAAGGGAAATAATTGATGTTTCTATTTTGGGAAACCTAGAAAGGGGAATTAACCAATGTATAAAATAATTTATCTTTAGCGATTCAATTTACCTTTGTCTTCTCTGGAACGAATCCATTAAATGGTCAAATGTTTTTGTCCTGGTCACATTTATTTTCTTCTAGGAAATAATTTATTCTTAGTTAATTAGTCCAACAAGGATATAACCCTGGAAGCAAAAGAAGAACTCTACAATACAATCTTCATCCCAACGTTGTGCTACCAATGCCAGTCCTGGACCCTAGATGCAAGAACAATAAGATAAATAACCTCTACAGAGATGAAATGTGTTAGACGAATGACAGGAAACAGTCTGAGAGATAAGATCAGAAATGAGAACTGAGAAAAAAAGCTAGGAATAGCCCCCGCCATAGAATATATATAAGGAAACAACAGATACAATGGTTTGGCCACGTGGCAAGGCAGAAAGATCAAAACACAACACAACGAGCCTTCAGCAAACGTTGTGAGAACACCAGACCCAAGTGTCGACCACGAAAAAAGATGGATCGATGGAATATTAGAAGCACTAGGAAACATAACAGCAGCAGAGGCGAACAAAGAGCAAAAGACCGCAAATTATATCTCCCTCGACGCTGAAAGGCAGATGAGGAAGGAAAGTAGAAGAAGAAGCAGAAGTTATTTAGTCTGAGGTGAATGTGCACTAAACCGTTGTCATGGTATAAAGGAGGGGTTCCCAAACTTTAAACCCTAGAGAGTCAATTTCTCTATTGATCATACATATATCGCGTGGCGCCCTCATGGCAGTTAGCATCATATAAGGGTCAAGGCAAAGAAAGGCATATCAACACATGAAAAATTCTGAGCTGCAGTAAAGCTAAATGTAAGGAGAAAAAAATATAGAAAAAAATAAGAAAAGAAAAACTTTGATGTTAAAAAACTAAGTCCTTTTGTTCCAGCCGAAGACCTATTTTGCTGGAACGTTATTCTAATTTGTGTTGTCCATTTAATACATAAATCTTTAACCACACCGGTTTGTTTTCTCTATTTGTATTTCTGTATTTACGTTTCATTTCTCCTTCCTATCATATATGTATGGTAACCTCAGATTTCCGGTGTGTGACTGTGCTGGCAACACGATGCAACTTTCGATGGGAGTCTAACTTAAGTTATAAGTGAATTTCAATGCCCGTAGTGAAAGAAATTCAAGCGTTCTTGTGTTATTTCGATCACTAATTCAGACAGTTCGAGCAGCTCACGAACGACAAATGATATAAATCACGACACCTTTTAGGTATCAGTGAGAAAGAGAAAAGAAGATGATGGATAGATGCAGTGATAGAGACATGTAACAACAAAGGAAAATCACTAATTCAGACAGTTCGAGCAGCTCAAGAACAACAAATGATATAAACCACACCTTTTAGGTATCAGTGAGAAAGAGAAAAGAAGAAGATGGATAGATGCAGTGATAGAGACATGTAACAACAAAGGAAAATCACTAATTCAGACAGTTCGAGCAGCTCAAGAACGACAAATGATATAAACCACGACACCTTTTAGGTATCAGTGAGAAAGAGAAAAGAAGAAGATGGATAGATGCAGTGACAGAGACATGTAACAACAAAGGAAAACCACTAATTCAGACAGTTCGAGCAGCTCACGAACGACAAATGATATAAATCACGACACCTTTTAGGTATCAGTGAGAAAGAGAAAAGAAGAAGATGGATAGATGCAGTGACAGAGACATGTAACAACAAAGGAAAATCACTAATTCAGACAGTTCGAGCAGCTCAAGAACAACAAATGATATAAACCACGACACCTTTTAGGTATCAGTGAGAAAGAGAAAAGAAGAAGATGGATGATGCAGTGACAGAGACATGTAACAACAAAGGAAAATCACTAATTCAGACAGTTCGAGCAGCTCAAGAACGACAAATGATATAAACCACGACAACTTTTAGGTATCAGTGAGAAAGAGAAAAGAAGAAGATGGATAGATGCAGTGATAGAGACATGTAACAACAAAGGAAATCACTAATTCAGACAGTTCGAGCAGCTCAAGAATGACAAAATGATATAAACCACGACAACTTTTAGGTATCAGTGAGAAAGAGAAAAAAGAAAAGAAGAGAAAGAAGAAGGAGAAGAAGAACCTCAGATTGTTGTATTTATTGTTGGGTAGGTTACTACTTTCATCAACAAATGCAGGATCAAATGAACATACTTGATGAAAGATCACAACAGCTAGGACTGAAAATTAATAGAGATAAGACCAACATAATGAGAATTTATGCAGTTGGCAATAACCAAATAAAACTAGGAGAAATACTTCTACTAGACGTACAATCTTACATATATCTGGGTAGTAATATAGATAAAGAAGGAGGAACAGAAAATGATACCAAAAAAAGATTATCAAAAGCAAGATGAGTTTTTGTTGCACTGGGAAACATATGGAAATCCAAAGAAATTAGGTTAAATACAAAAATAAAAATTTTCAACTCCAATGTTGAGTCAGTCCTATTATATGGGTGTGAAACATGGAGAACAACAAAAATGACAATCATGAAGATACAGACTGTCATTAATGGATGCTTACACAGAATAAAAGGATGGAAATGGCAGGACAAAATCACTAACATAGAATTATGGAAATGTACCAGTCAAATACCAGTGGATAAAGAGATACAGCGAAGACGATGGCGCTGGATAGGACACACTGCGGAAGCCAACTGAGAGTATTACACAACAGGCCCTTTTTGGAATCCCCACGGGAAAAGACAAAGAGGAAGACCAAAATATTCTTGGAGAAGACAGATAGAAGCAGAGATGAAGATGATGAGGAAGACTTGGAATGGTCTTAAAAGAATGGCAAGAAACAGAACGACTTGGAAAGTGTTTGTTGAAGACCAATGCTCCACAGGGAGTTGAAAGTGTTTGTTGAAGACCTATGCTCCACAGGGAGTTGAAAGTGTTTGTTGAAGACCTATACTCCACAGGGAGTTGAAAGTGTTTGTTGAAGACCTATACTCCACAGGGAGTTGAAAGTGTTTGTTGAAGACCTATGCTCCACAGGGAGCTGAAAGATAAAAGAAGATAGTAGTAGTTTGTGTCAGTCATAGTTGACTGTGAGGAGTAAAGAGAAGAAGAGGTTACTACTTTCATCATCATCATGTGCCTTACCGGTTGGCGTAGGTGATCATGTTCCTACGCCACTTGGCGTGACGAGGGCACTTTGCTTTTTTTTTTTTAAAACATATTATATATTAAAAAATGAGAAAGAGAGTTCGTCGGTGCTATATAGAACCAATTCTGACTTATGGAAGCGAATCATAACCAGTAGACAAACAAATGAAAAGACTATTAGAGGCCACAGAGATGGGATTCTCAGAAGAATGTTGAAAGTTCCCTGGACAGATAAAAAGACCAATGAGGAATTTCTCAAAGAGGCCAACACAAAAAGGGAGCTCTTAAAAAACATCAGAAAGAAGCAATCAACATTTTTCGGGAACATCATGAGAAGAGGAAAGTTGGAATACTTGGTTACAAGTGGCAAAATAAAAGGAAAGAGAGATCGCGGACGATAAAGAGAGAAAATACTGGATAGCTTGGTGTCATGGCATGGAAAACAGTCAACAACAGAACTGATACGATGCACTGTAGATAGAAGGTTGTAGCGGGACATGATCGCCTTCGACAACGGCATGGTGCATGATGATGATTATATATTAATTGCTAGATAATTAAACAAGGAATTATATTTCACCAATACCAAGATGATACAAGACATATAAAAAGAATATGGTTTGATAACACTTTACACTAATCAAATTGAGAGTGACGCACTGTGCGGCTAAACGTACATGACTGAAATTGACATGGCGCCTGGTACGTCGAAAAGTACAGAAAGAGTTAATGCAACATTATGTCCTAGTTAAATCCCCCCCCCCCCAAGTGACGATCCCCTCCCCTCCCACTCCCACCTTCAGCACCGCGTCTTCACGATCCACTCAGCCTGTGAGTGTGGGCGCCTGATTTATTTATCCATAAAAATGGGGCGTCATGATGTTGTACTGTCCGCGTCACTCATTAGTGAACTAACTGTCATAAAAAATATATGTGCCATATTCTGCATTTTCAACGAGGCAAAGGCGAGTACTCTAAATCAAATGAGAGTGTCTAATATAATTAACTGCACGGCTTTGCGGTATGAGATGAGCTGGCTGGTAATAGTTCCTTGAGATAAAAACGGAATATTGGGAGAAAAAATACGGGACATTAGGATAGCAAAGTATGGGACATTGGGATAGCAAAATACGGGACATTTGGATAGCAAGATATAGGATATTGGGATAACAGAATACGGGACATTAGGATAGCAAAGTATGGGACATGGGATAACAACAATGAGGAATTATGATAGTAAAAAGGGACATTGGGATAGCAGAAACGGGACATTGGGATAGCAAAGTACGGGACCTGGGATAACACAAACGAGGCATTATGATAGTAAAAAGGGACATTGGAATAGCAAAAACCTGACATTGGGATAGCAAAGTACGGGACATGGGATAGTAAAAACTAGGCATTATTATAGTAAAAACGGGACATTGGGATAGCAACAACGGGATATTGGGATAACAGAATACGGGACATTTGGATAGAAAAATATGGGACATTTAGATATCAAAATACAGACATGGGATATCAAAATACATGACATTGGGATATCAAAATACATGACATTGGGATATCAAAATACATGACATTGGGATATCAAAATACATGACATTGGGATATCAAAATACATGACATTGGGATATCAAAATACATGACATTGGGATATCAAAATAAATGACATTGGGATATCAAAATACATGACATTGGGATATCAAAATACATGACATTGGGATATCAAAATACCTGACATTGGGATATCAAAATACATGACATTGGGATATCAAAATACCTGACATTGGGATATCAAAATACATGACATTGGGATATCAAAATACCTGACATTGGGATATCAAAATACCTGACATTGGGATATCAAAATACATGACATTGGGATATCAAAATACATGACATTGGGACAGCACAAGAAGAGACATCGGCATAGCAAAAACAAGATGGGCGTGGCCTGTGTAACATTCTTTATTCATGGAAAAACGTGAGGTGTTAAAAATAAAAAGAAAGTTTAATTAAACACACTCGATCTACCTTGCAACTACCATACAGAATGAAACGAGAAATATCTATGTCCCTGGACATGCGGGAGTACGGGGAAATGAAATAGCGCACAGGTTGGCTAGCTGTGCTGTCGTTGAAGACGGTCAACAAGTGGATCGGACGGACGGTCATTAATACTCTCCGAGATGTGGGAAGGGCACAGGACTTCGAAAACATTGAGTCCACGTCACACCTTCGGATGAAAGAGATGGGGTGTTAAGATGGGCACAGCCAGAAATGAGAAACTTAGTGGCCGTGTAAGAAGACTTATCAACCAACACAGAACTGGAGTCGTCAGTCGCTGGGCACTGCGCGACTTGCTGAGGAGGGGATCTGAGCACCAAAGGGGATGTTCGGAGTGCAATGATGATGACCCAATAACTCATATTGTTAACGATAAATGTTATACTCACACTGTTAACCATACATGTTATACTTAAACTGTTATCTATCATCATCATCATGTGTCATTCCGGTTGACGTAGGCGATCAGGTCCTTCCACAAAATTCTATTACAGTGCATCGTGGGAGATCTGTCTAGAGATAGACGGGTTGTGATGAATGTAACGTTCTTTGGGAGATCTGGCTAGAGATAGACGGGTTGTGATGAATGCACGTTCTGTGGGAGATCTGGCTAGAGGTAGACTGGTTGTGATGAATGTAACGTTCTGTGGGAGATCTGGCTAGAGACAGACGGGATGTGATGAATGCACGTTCTGTGGGAGATCTGGCTAGAGGTAGACTGGTTGTGATGAATGTAACGTTCTGTGGGAGATCTGGCTAGAGACAGACGGGTTGTGGTGAATGTAACGTTCTGTGGGAGATCTGGCTAGAGACAGACGGCTGTGGTGAATGTAACGTTCTGTGGGAGATCTGGCTAGAGACAGACGGGTTGTGGTGAATGTAACGTTCTGTGGGAGATCTGGCTAGAGACAGACGGGTTGTGGTGAATGCACCGTTTTTCAAACAACAAATGGCCAGATGATGAGGAAAATAGAGACGGAAGACACCTTACAAACATGATTTGTGTTCCATTACAAAATAGATTGTTTGATATTAAAGAAGTACTTGAATTACAAACTTTGAAGTATTATAAATGTTGTGCTTGCTATATCACATTTTTTTCTTATTACTTGCTTATAGTAAAAAGTAGCTAATTTCCAATATTAGGAAGAAACAATCATCATTTTTTGGCCATGTAATGAGAAGGGAATAGCTGGAATATATTGTAACAACTAGGGAAATTGAGGGACGAAGAGATAAAGGGAAGCAAAGAGAAAAGATAACAGACAGCTTAAGAGAATAGCTTGGCAGAAGGTCAACAAGAGAAATGATAAATAACTGTGGAAATCGAAAGTTGTGGAGAGACATCATCACCTGCGCCAGCAGGCCCGGAACTTGATGATGATGATGATAGTAAAAAGTAAAGTTAAGAGCCCCCGTCACGCCAAGTGGCGTATAGGGAAATATGGTGTTAGTGACCCTATATTTACAGACCTTCAGCACATGATTTTTGAGGTAATGTGGTCGGTATTACGCCTGTGCCGCTTTACTTTCCAGAAAAAAATCCGGTACCAATTAAAGGCTGGGTGAACCCGGAAGCCGTCGGTTGGGATCGAATCCTACCTCTTGTCCTTTGTAGTCCAATTCACTAACCACTGAGCTATCGCGGTTCCTTTCTTATAGTCTATTTTAATTTAACTGACACTTAAACTACAGTATATCAAAATCATAAAACAATTTCAAAGAATGTGCATGTCAAGTAAATTCATGTTTCACATTAAAATCGATGCTAAACTACTTCAGTGTTCTATTTCATCACGCAAATGTTCTCTACATTTGTATTTGAATCATCGACATGTTTGACATTTGATTGTATTGATACAGCCAGCGAGTTAAACTGCGGAGAATATTAAATGTCTAAATTTAGTCACACAATTACAGTATCTTTCATTGTGAATAGATCACATTTGCAGATTCACCAAAGATGTAGTTATAAAAGCTGCATAAGGCAGGTATAGATCCAGTCAGATTTACATATAAAGATTTAGGTATGCAGACTGGCAAACACGCAGTCCACAGACATAGAGTCAATAATGCATGTAAGACGGGAGCCGCGATAGCTCAGTGGTTAGTAAACTGGACTAGAAAGGACAAGAGGTAGGGTTCGTTCCTCATCCGACGGCTGCCAGTTTCACACAGCTTTAAATGGGTACCGGACTTTTTTTTTTCTGGGAAAGTAAAGCGGCACGGGCGTAATGCCGACCACATTACCCGAAAAAAATCATGTGCTGAAGGTCTGTAAAAATTATGGTCACAAACACCATATTCCCTATACGCTACTTGGTGTGACGAGTGCTCTTGACTTGTGTTTTTTTTTAAACTTTTATTAACAACAAATCGTAACAATAATATCAACAATAACCAGATAGGCGGAAGGAACCATTAAAGGCAATGTATGAAAGTGTTCCTTGTTGCAGTTTCCTCATATTCCAAGTCCGGCTTGTTGCAGGAGCTACTGAGTTAGGTGTTCTGTGCACACCGTTAGCTGTGTGTTTTATCCATTTTGATCTTGTTACGATATTCCAATTGTTTACGATGAATGATGATATCGTATGACAGGGAGCAGTTGGCTGTGTTCACTTTCTGTGCGGTTTCGCCTTTTGTCTTTTGCGTGTGCTGAGACGGCTATGATAGGGGCTACAGCTACCTTTCTTTGTTTGGGAGATGAGATAGTAATTCGGATGATTCCACTGGCACTGAGACGAATGACAGGAAACAGCTTGAGACATAAAGAAACAACAGATGAAATGTTTTAGACGAATGACAGGAAACAGCTTGAGACATAAAGAAACAAAGATTAAATGTTTTAGACGAATGACAGGAAACAGCTTGAGACATAAAGAAACAAAAGATGAAATGTTTTAGACGAATGACAGGAAACAGCTTGAGACATAAAGAAACAAAAGATGAAATGTTTTAGACGAATGACAGGAAACAGCTTGAGACATAAAGAAACAACAGATGAAATGTTTTAGACGAATGACAGGAAACAGCTTGAGACATAAAGAAAAAAGATGAAATGTTTAGACGAATGACAGGAAACAGCTTGAGACATAAAGAAACAAAAGATGAAATGTTTAGACGAATGACAGGAAACAGCTTGATACATAAAGAAACAAAAGATGAAATGTTTTAGACGAATGACAGGAAACAGCTTGAGACATAAAGAAACAAAAGATGAAATGTTTTAGACGAATGACAGGAAACAGCTTGAGACATAAAGAAACAACAGATGAAATGTTTTAGACGAATGACAGGAAACAGCTTGAGACATAAAGAAACAACAGATGAAATGTTTTAGACGAATGACAGGAACAGCTTGAGACATAAAGAAACAAAAGATGAATGTTTTAGACGAATGACAGGAAACAGCTTGAGACATAAAGAAACAACAGATGAAATGTTTTAGACGAATGACAGGAAACAGCTTGAGACATAAAGAAACAACAGATGAAATGTTTTAGACGAATGACAGGAAACAGCTTGAGACATAAAGAAACAAAAGATGAAATGTTTTAGACGAATGACAGGAAACAGCTTGAGACATAAAGAAACAACAGATGAAATGTTTTAGACGAATGACAGGTAACAGCTTGAGACATAAAGAAACAAAAGATGAAATGTTTTAGACGAATGACAGGAAACAGCTTGAGACATAAAGAAACAAAAGATGAAATGTTTTAGACGAATGACAGGAAACAGCTTGAGACATAAAGAAACAAAAGATGAAATGTTTTAGACGAATGACAGGAAACAGCTTGAGACATAAAGAAACAAAAGATGAAATGTTTTAGACGAATGACAGGAAACAGCTTGAGACATAAAGAAACAAAAGATGAAATGTTTTAGACGAATGACAGGAAACAGCTTGAGACATAAAGAAACAACAGATGAAATGTTTTAGACGAATGACAGGAAAATACAACACAACGAGTTTTCAATAAACGTTTAGAGAACACCAGACCCAAGGGTCGACCACGAAAAAGATGGATTGACGGAATATTAGAAGCACTAGAAAACATAGCAGTAGAGGCGAACATCCCGTGTGTTACCGGGGCCTCATTATCAGGGAAGTAGAGAATAGTGACACTGTGACCTTCCATGCATGTCGTAAGAGGCGACTAAGGAGGTTGATCGATGGCTTGACAAGCTGTCATTGTAAAAAGTATTGTTATGGAAACAGAGCCATAGATTTTAGAGCAGTGATCTCTGCAATATGTGCCATTTTGGCACGCAAGGTTTCTGTTTTTGAGATTGTAGTTCTGCCCTATGTGCTGTCTTCGGCTCAAAAGGACAATAGATAGATAGAGGCGAACAGAAGAGCAAAAGAATGCAAATTGAAACTCCCCTCGACGCTGAAGGTCATATAAAGGAAGGAAAGAGGAAGAACAAGATGAGGAGAAGAAAAAGAAGAAAGAAATACAATGTACAAGAAGAAGAGGAATAGAAGAAAACACCATGTACAAGAAGAAGAAGAAGAAGCAGAAGAAAAGGAACAAAAACAATAAAAGAAGAAGAAGTAGAAGAAGAACAAGTACAAGAAAAAAAGAAGTAGAAGAATAAGAAACAGAAGAAAACATGCAAGAAGAAGAAGTAGAAGAACATATACAAGAGGAAGAAGAAACAAGAACAATAAGCACAAGAAGAACAAGAAGTAGAAGAAGAACATGAACAATAAGAACAATAAGAACAAGAAGTAGAAGAAGTAGAAGAAGTAGAAGAAGAACATGAACAATAAGAACAATAAGAACAAGAAGTAGAAGAAGTAGAAGAAGAACATGAAACAATAAGAACAAGAAGAACAAGAAGAACAAGAAGTAGAAGAAGAACATGAACAATAAGAAGAACATGAACAATAAGAAGAACAAGAAGAACAAGAAGGAGAAGAAGAACATGAACAATAAGAAGAACAAGAAGAACAAGAAGTAGAAGAAGAACAAGAACAATAAGAAGAACATGAACAATAAGAAGAACAAGAAGAACAAGAAGGAGAAGAAGAACATGAACAATAAGAAGAACAAGAAGAACAAGAAGAACAAGAAGAACAAGAAGGAGAAGAAGAACATGAACAATAAGAAGAACATGAACAATAAGAAGAACAAGAAGAACAAGAAGGAGAAGAAGAACATGAACAATAAGAAGAACATGAACAAGAAGAAGAACATGAACAATAAGAAGAACAAGAAGAACAAGAAGGAGAAGAAGAATATGAACAATAAGAAGAACAAGAAGAACAAGAAGGAGAAGAAGAACATGAACAATAAGAAGAACACGAAGAACAAGAAGGAGAAGAAGAACATGAACAATAAGAAGAACAAGAAGAACAAGAAGGAGAAGAAGAACATGAACAATAAGAAGAACAAGAAGAACAAGAAGGAGAAGAAGAACATGAACAATAAGAAGAACAAGAAGAACAAGAAGGAGAAGAAGAACATGAACAATAAGAAGAACAAGAAGAACAAGAAGGAGAAGAAGAACATGAACAATAAGAAGAACATGAACAAGAAGAAGAACATGAACAATAAGAAGAACATGAACAAGAAGAAGAACATGAACAAGAAGAAGAACATGAACAAGAAGAAGAACATGAACAATAAGAAGAACATGAACAAGAACATGAACAATAAGAAGAACATGAACAATAAGAAGAACATGAACAATAAGAAGAACATGAACAAGAAGAAGAACATGAACAAGAAGAAGAACATGAACAAGAAGAAGAACATGAACAATAAGAAGAACATGAACAAGAAGAAGAACATGAACAATAAGAAGAACATGAACAAGAAGAAGAACATGAACAAGAAGAAGAACATGACAAGAACAGGAAGAAGAAGAAGAACATGAACAAGAACAGGAAGAAGAAGAACACGAACAAGAACAGGAAGAGAAAGAAGAACATAAGCAATAGGAGAAGGAAGAGAAAGAACATAAACAAGAACAATAAGAACATAAACAAGAAGAAGAAGAAGTGCATGTACAAGAATATAAAGTAAAAGAGGAAGAAGAAGAATATTAACAAGAAGAAAAGAAGAGGAATAAGAACAAGATGAAGAACAGCAACACAAAGAAGAAGAAGACGAAGAAGATGAACATGAACAAAAAGCAGAATAGAAGGAAGATGAAGAAAAACATGAACAAGAAGAAGAAGAGGAGAAGAATAAGAAAAACATGAACAAGGAGAAGAAGAGGAGGAAGAATAAGAAAAACATGAACAAGGAGAAGAAGAGGAGGAAGAATAAGAAAAACATGAACAAGGAGAAGAAGAGGAGGAAGATGAAGAAAAACATGAACAAGGAGAAGAAGAGGAGAAAGATGAAGAAAAACATGAACATGAAGAAGAAGAGGTGGAAGAAGAAGAGAAAATGAACAAGAAGAATAGGAACAACAAGAACAAGATCAAGAAGCAGAACACGAATAAGAAGGAGAAGAACAACAACAAGAAGAGCAAGAAGAAGAACAACAATAAGAAGCCAAAGGAGAAGAACAACAACAACAAGAGCAAGAAGAAGAACAACAATAAGAAGTGCACAAAGAAAAAGAAAGGAAGAAGAACAACAAAAGGAAGAAAAGAAGAAGAAAAAAAACAAGAAGAAGAAGAGGAAGGAGAGGAAGGAGAGGAAGAAGAGGAAGAAGAGCAACAACAACAACAACAACACGAAGAAGAAGAATAATAAAAAGAAGAAGAAAAGAACAATAAAAAAAAGAACAACAACAACAAGAACAATAAATGAAAATGTTTCAGTGTGTAGTACATTCCCTGACACTTAAAATTGATGTTGTTCGGGAGTGGTTCAAAGTTGTGACACAACACACGAGACGTCATATAGGTAGCTGAATGGAGACTTACACGGGAGTGATATTTTACCAGTTAATGTTCTTGACAAAAAGATCATCATGTGCCATACCAGTCGGCGTAGGCAATCATGTCTCTCCACAATCTTTTATCCACAGTGCATCGTATCAGTTCTGTTGTTGACCGTCTTCCGGCCATGACACCAAGCTATCCAGTATTCTCTCTCTTTGTTTTCCGCGATCTCTCTTACCTTCTATTTTGCCCGTTGTAACCAAGTATTGTAATATTGTAACAACAAGAGATATAGAAACAAAGTTGAACGCATTCGAAAATAAATGTCTAAGGAAAATACTTGGTATAGAATGGAACGAATTCAAAACAAACGAGGAAATTAGAGAAATCGCCAATCAACCACTAATATCTTCAGTAATAAAGAAAAGACGATGGTCATATGTTGGACATGTGATGAGAAGAGATAATAATCGAATAGCAAAGCAAGCCCTCATATGGGAAACAACAGGTAAAAGAAAAAGAGGAAGACCCAGGGAGACACTGAGAAGAACATTGATGAGAGAGGCAAGAGCAGCAGGAATCGGCTCCCTCAATGAGATAGAACTGCTTGCACAGAACAGAGACAGATGGCGAGATTTGATAAAATATCTTTAAAAGAAAACTGCTAGAACAAAATTCATATAGGAGAAGGTGTATCTTGGTCTACGCCCTATGGGCCGGTTACGGCTCGAAAGGTCAATAGATAGATAGATAGAACCAAGTATTCCAACTTTCCTTTTCACATGATGTGCACGAATCATGTTGATTGTTTCTTCCTGATGTTTTTTATGAGCTCCCTTTTTGTGTTGGCCTCTTTGAGAACTTCCTCGTTTTGTGTTAGCTGTTCAGAGAACTGTCACCACTAATGTGAGAAATTCCACATATATGTCCTCAAATCATCTTTTCATTTGCATGTTAACTGTCCATGATTTGCTTCCAGAATTTACCCTATATAGAATGGTAGAATTATCTCTATATAACACCGATGAACTCTTTATCTCACTGTTATAGACATGGACTTATTGCATAAGATATTTTTCATTTTCTGAAATGCTATTTTGCCCTGAGCTATTCTGCTTTTTATATTTCTGTGGCGCATCTTCCATCTGATGTTATTATTGTGCCCAAATATTTGACGCCTTGCACTCCATTCAGATTTGTCCCGTCTACTTTTTTATGCTGCAAGATGGCAATGGATAAAAAAAGATAACAGATTGGTAAATCTAAGAGTTTCGGGAGATGCAATTTTCAATTTTTAATCTCAAATGTTTTTTTTTTAATTATAAGACATGAGTTCTTTTAATTACTTTGAGTATATGATAGAATATGTATGTGATATGATAGAATATGTATGTGATATGATAGAATATGTATGTGATATGATAGAATATGTATGTGATATGATAGAATATGTATGTGATATGATAGAATATGTATGTGATATGATAGAATATGTATGTGATATAATAGAATATGTATGTGATATGATAGAATATGTATGTGATATGATAGAATATATATGTGATATGATAGAATATGTATGTGATATGATAGAATATATATGTGATATGATAGAATATGTATGTGATATGATAGAATATGTATGTGATATGATAGAATATGTATGTGATATGATAGAATATGTATGTGATATGATAGAATATGTATGTGATATGATAGAATATGTATGTGATATGATAGAATATGTATGTGATATGATAGAATATGTATGTGATATGATAGAATATGTATGTGATATGATAGAATATGTATGTGATATGATAGAATATGTATGTGATATGATAGAATATGTATGTGATATGATAGAATATATATGTGATATGATAGAATATGTATGTGATATGATAGAATATGTATGTGATATGATAGAATATATATGTGATATGATAGAATATATATGTGATATGATAGAATATGTATGTGATATGATAGAATATGTATGTGATATGATAGAATATGTATGTGATATGATAGAATATGTATGTGATATGATAGAATATGTATGTGATATGATAGAATATGTATGTGATATAATAGAATATGTATGTGATATGATAGAATATGTATGTGATATGATAGAATATGTATGTGATATAATAGAATATGTATGTGATATGATAGAATATGTATGTGATATGATAGAATATGTATGTGATATGATAGAATATGTATGTGATATGATAGAATATGTATGTGATATAATAGAATATGTATGTGATATAATAGAATATGTATGTGATATGATAGAATATGTATGTGATATAATAGAATATGTATGTGATATGATAGAATATGTATGTGATATAATAGAATATGTATGTGATATGATAGAATATGTATGTGATATGATAGAATATGTATGTGATATAATAGAATATGTATGTGATATAATAGAATATGTATGTGATATGATAGAATATGTATGTGATATAATAGAATATGTATGTGATATAATAGAATATGTATGTGATATGATAGAATATGTATGTGATATAATAGAATATGTATGTGATATGATAGAATATGTATGTGACATAATAGAATATGTATGTGATATGATAGAATATGTATGTGATATGATAGAATATGTATGTGATATAATAGAATATGTATGTGATATAATAGAATATGTATGTGATATGATAGAATATGTATGTGATATGATAGAATATGTATGTGATATGATAGAATATGTATGTGATATAATAGAATATGTATGTGATATGATAGAATATGTATGTGATATGATAGAATATGTATGTGATATAATAGAATATGTATGTGATATGATAGAATATGTATGTGATATAATAGAATATGTATGTGATATGATAGAATATATATGTGATATAATAGAATATGTATGTGATATGATAGAATATATATGTGATATAATAGAATATGTATGTGATATGATAGAATATGTATGTGATATGATAGAATATATATGTGATATAATAGAATATGTATGTGATATGATAGAATATGTATGTGATATGATAGAATATGTATGTGATATGATAGAATATGTATGTGATATAATAGAATATGTATGTGATATGATAGAATATGTATGTGATATGATAGAATATGTATGTGATATAATAGAATATGTATGTGATATAATAGAATATGTATGTGATATGATAGAATATGTATGTGATATGATAGAATATGTATGTGATATGATAGAATATGTATGTGATATAATAGAATATGTATGTGATATGATAGAATATGTATGTGATATGATAGAATATGTATGTGATATAATAGAATATGTATGTGATATAATAGAATATGTATGTGATATGATAGAATATGTATGTGATATAAGAATATGTATGTGATATGATAGAATATGTATGTGACATAATAGAATATGTATGTGATATGATAGAATATGTATGTGATATAATAGAATATGTATGTGATATGATAGATATGTATGTGATATGATAGATATGTATGTGATATGATAGAATATGTATGTGATATGATAGAATATGTATGTGATATAATAGAATATGTATGTGATATGATAGAATATGTATGTGATATGATAGAATATGTATGTGATATAATAGAATATGTATGTGATATGATAGAATATGTATGTGATATGATAGAATATGTATGTGATATGATAGAATATGTATGTGATATGATAGAATATGTATGTGATATAATAGATATGTATGTGATATGATAGAATATGTATGTGACATAATAGAATATATATGTGATATGATAGAATATGTATGTGATATAATAGAATATGTATGTGATATGATAGAATATGTATGTGATATGATAGAATATGTATGTGATATAATAGAATATGTATGTGATATGATAGAATATGTATGTGATATGATAGAATATGTATGTGATATGATAGAATATGTATGTGATATGATAGAATATGTATGTGATATAATAGAATATGTATGTGATATGATAGAATATGTATGTGACATAATAGAATATATATGTGATATGATAGAATATGTATGTGATATAATAGAATATATATGTGATATGATAGAATATGTATGTGACATAATAGAATATGTATGTGATATGATAGAATATGTATGTGATATAATAGAATATGTATGTGATATGATAGAATATGTATGTGATATAATAGAATATGTATGTGATATGATAGAATATGTATGTGATATGATAGAATATGTATGTGATATAATAGAATATGTATGTGATATGATAGAATATGTATGTGATATAATAGAATATGTATGTGATATGATAGAATGTGTATGTGATATAATAGAATATGTATGTGATATAATAGAATATGTATGTGATATGATAGAATATGTATGTGATATGATAGAATATGTATGTGATATAATAGAATATGTATGTGATATAATAGAATATGTATGTGATATGATAGAATATGTATGTGATATGATAGAATATGTATGTGATATAATAGAATATGTATGTGATATAATAGAATATGTATGTGATATGATAGAATATGTATGTGATATAATAGAATATGTATGTGATATGATAGAATATGTATGTGACATAATAGAATATGTATGTGATATGATAGAATATGTATGTGATATAATAGAATATGAATGTGATATAATAGAATATGTATGTGACATAATAGAATGTGTATGTGATATAATAGAATATGTATGTGATATGATAGAATATGTATGTGATATAATAGAATGTGTATGTGATATGATAGAATATGTATGTGATATAATAGAATATGTATGTGATATAATAGAATATGTATGTGATATAATAGAATATGTATGTGATATAATAGAATATGTATGTGATATGATAGAATATGTATGTGATATAATAGAATATGTATGTGATATAATAGAATGTGTATGTGATATGATAGAATATGTATGTGATATAATAGAATATGTATGTGATATAATAGAATATGTATGTGATATAATAGAATATGTATGTGATATAATAGAATATGTATGTGATATGATAGAATATGTATGTGATATAATAGAATGTGTATGTGACATAATAGAATATGTATGTGATATAATAGAATATGTATGTGATATAATAGAATATGTATGTGATATAATAGAATATGTATGTGATATAATAGAATATGTATGTGATATAATAGAATATATATGTGATATAATATGTATGTGATATAATAGAATATGTATGTGATATAATAGAATGTGTATGTGACATAATAGAATATGTATGTGATATAATAGAATATGTATGTGATATAATAGAATATGTATGTGATATAATAGAATATGTATGTTATATAATAGAATATGTATGTGATATAATAGAATATATATGTGATATAATAGAATATGTATGTGATATAATAGAATATGTATGTGATATAATAGAATGTGTATGTGACATAATAGAATATGTATGTGATATAATAGAATATGTATGTGATATAATAGAATATGTATGTGATATAATAGAATATGTATGTGATATAATAGAATATGTATGTGATATAATAGAATATATATGTGATATAATAGAATATGTATGTGATATAATAGAATATGTATGTGATATAATAGAATATGTATGTGACATAATAGAATATGTATGTGATATAATAGAATATGTATGTGACATAATAGAATATGTATGTGATATAATAGAATATGTATGTGACATAATAGAATATGTATGTGACATAATAGAATATGTATGTGATATAATAGAATATGTATGTGATATAATAGAATGTGTATGTGACATAATAGAATATGTATGTGATATAATAGAATGTGTATGTGACATAATAGAATATGTATGTGATATAATAGAATATGTATGTGATATAATAGAATATGTATGTGATATAATAGAATATGTATGTGATATAATAGAATATGTATGTGATATAATAGAATATATATGTGATATAATAGAATATGTATGTGATATAATAGAATATGTATGTGATATATAGAATATGTATGTGACATAATAGAATATGTATGTGATATAATAGAATATATATGTGATATAATAGAATATGTATGTGATATAATAGAATATGTAAGTGATATAATAGAATGTGTATGTGATATGATAGAATATGTATGTGACATAATAGAATGTGTATGTGATATAATAGAATATACGTGTGATATAATAGAATGTGTATGTGATATAATAGAATATGTATGTGATATGATAGAATATGTATGTGACATAATAGAATGTGTATGTGATATAATAGAATATGTGTGTGATATAATAGAATATACGTGTGATATAATAGAATGTGTATGTGATATAATAAATATGTATTTGATATAATAGAATATGTATTTGATATGATATAATATGTATGTGACATAATAGAATGTGTATGTGATATAATAGAATATGTATGTGATATAATAGAATATGTATGTGATATAATAGAATATGTATGTGATATAATAGAATATGTATGTGGCATAATAGAATATGTATGTGGCATAATAGAATATGTATGTGGCATGACAGAATATGTATGTGATATAATAGAATGTGTATGTGATATAATAGAATATGTATGTGATATAATATAATATGAATGTGATGTAATAGAATATGTATGTGATATAATAGAATATGTATGTGATATAATATAATATATGTGATATACTAGAATATGTATGTGATATAATATAATATGAATGTGATATAATAAAACATGTATGTGATATAACAGAATATGTATGTGATATAATATAATATATATGTGATGTAATATAATATTTAGTTGCTATAATAGAATATGTGTGTGATATAATTGAATATGAATGTGATATAATAGAATATGTAAGTGATGTAATATAATATGTATGTGATGTAACAGAATATGTATTTAATATAATATAATATGTATGTAATATAATAGAATATGTATGTGATATTTTATATTCTTGGAAAGACAAAAATAAGCACAGCAACTAAAGTATTGGTGACTAACAACTGTGAATGAAGGAGAATTGTTTAACAAAATTATCAATACGACTCAGGACTCCCAGTACCGCGACTGTTCTCCATAATGGTATAACCCAAATCAAGAAACTACTGCACATAATGTATCTACCCCCATCTACAAGAAGCTATTATTTAACTGGCTTTCTTCCTCTTTTTTCTTCCTCTTCTTTCCTTCCCATTTGTCTTTCAGCGTCGAGGGGAGATATAATTTGCGGTCTTTTGCTCTTCTGTTCGCCCCTGCTGCTGTTATGTTTCCTAGTGCTTCTAATATTCCATTGATCCATCTTTTTCGTAGTCGGCCATTGGATCTGGTATTCCCACAAGGCTTTATTGAAGGCTCGTTGTGTTGTGTTTTGTTCTTTCTGCCTTGTCACGTAGTCAAACCATTTTCTCTGTTGGTACTTTATATATTCTATGACGGGTGCTATTCCTAGCTTTTTTCTTGGTTTTTAGTTTCTGATCTTATCTCTCAGACTGTTGCCATTCGTGCGACACATTTCATCTCTGTAGAGGTTAATTTTCTTATTGTTTTTGCATCTATGGTTCAGGTCTGGCATTGGTAGCACAACGTTGGGATGAAGATTGTATTGTAGAGTGCTCGTTTTGCCTCTAGAGTTATTTCCTTTAACTGGCTTTCGACACTTTCAGTTTCTGCACCAAAATATAGGTTTTGTATACGTGGTCATTAGGAGCCGCGATAGCTCAGGGGTTAGTGAACTGGACTACAAAGGACAAGGGGTAGGGTTCGATCCCAGCCGACGGCTTCCGGGTTTAAATGGGTACCTGAATTTCTTTCGGATTTTTTTCTGGGAAAGTAAAGCGGCACGGGTGTAATACCGACCACATTACCCCAAAAATTATGTGTTGAAGGTCTGTAAAATTTATAGTCACTAACACCATATTGCCTATATGCCGCCACTTGGCGTGACGGGGGTACTTTACTTTTTTTTTTATATACGTGGACATTGTCACCTCCGGCGTTTTCCAGGAAATGTATCTCTGGAATCGATATGGCAGGGCAGAATCGTTTTTGCTATTTAATAAACAAATTACCAGTGTAAAGATGGAAGGCAGGGGGTGATGTTATTTACAAGATTACATTTCCTTGAATGAGATTGCTGATTTTGTTAAAGGGGGGTAATATTTCGTGCAAGGAAGTCAATCAATGAGGTGCGTGGAACATGGCGTTTGGAGATTAAGTTTGTCTCAATATTCTGTCTCATGACCCATACTGTGTGAGGCTTCAGATGAAATACTGGAACTAGGCTTAAAGATGTCTGTGACTCATAGCTGGCTGTTTGCTTTCATATCATCATCATCAAGTACCAAGCCTGCTGGCGTAGGTGGTCATGTCTCTCCACAACTTTCGATAACGACAGTTATTTATCATTTCTGTTGTTGACCTTCTGCCAAGCCATTCTCTTAAGCTGTCTGGTATCTTTCTCTTTGCTTACCGATATCTCTTCGTCCCTCAATTTTCCCAGTTGTTACAATATATTCCATCTGTTCTCTTCTCATTACATGACCAAAAAATGATGATTGTTTTTTTCTAATATTGGAAATTAGCTCTCTTTTTGCTTTGGCCTCATTCATCATCATCATGATCGTGTTCCTTCTCCATAACGAATGTTGGCTACCATGGATCGCCATTCCACTCTGTTTCTTGCTTTGATGGTGCAGGCATCTCTTTCATAACGTTTTCATTACTCTTCTTTGCTGTTCATGGTATTCTCAACATGCTTCTGTAAAACCACATTTCTACAGACTCCAGTGATTTTTGTGTCTGTTCCCCTATTGCCCATGATTAACATCCATATGTTAAGACTGGTTCTACATAACATTTAAGAACTCTTTTTCTTGTTTCTATTGTCAAAAATGGATTGCATAGTATCGTCCTCATTTTTTGAAAAGCTGCTTTTGCCTGAGCCATTCTGCATCTCACCTCTTTTGTACATCTTCCGTCTGAGGTTAACAAAGTTCCCAAATATTTAAATTCATTTACCTGTTTTAATCCTTTAATATGAAAGAATTAAAACTGGTAGAGATCATATTTTCTTTCATGTGATAGGGCTTGAAACAGACTAAAAAATCTAGGGTAGCGGGTTGGTATCCAAGGGGGAAGGCAACCAGTACCAATAATACCGTGTTGGAGTCGGACGATTCGGGATGAAAGGCTCAGATTCTGGGAGTCTTGCTGTGAACCACAACCACGAGACACATATTGCACATTATCAACAAGGCAGTAAAATTAAAACTACAGAGAGCATGTATTTTCCCAATAGCAACATATTATTGTGGATCATCAAAAATATCGAAAATAACAAGAACTGGTTCATACAAATAAAAAAAAAATAATAAAACTACAGAAAAGTACTTATGACACGTTGGATAATGAAAAAGAGCAATGAAAACATATTTTACATAAAGTAAAAGTAAAGAGTCCCATCACGCCAAGTGGCGTATAGGGAATATGGTGTTAGTGACCATAAATTTACAGACACTCAGCACTTGATTTGTGGGGTAATGTGGTCGGTATTACGCCCATTCCACTTTACTTTCCCAGAAAAAAATCCGGTACCTATTAAAGGCTGGGTGAATTGGGGCCGTCGGTTGGGATCGAACCCTACCTCTTGTCCTTTGTCGTCCAGTTCACTAACCACTGAGCTATCGCAGCTCCCACACAGTGGATTAAAAAGAATAATAATAGAGGCCACGTTCTGCAAAGGACATGCCGCCTGATGATGAATTGTTTGATTAACGTCATTGCTCATCGAACAACGGACCACAAGCACCTAGATCACCTGTACAGCAAACCGCGCAATGTGAAACGATAAACCGGTTCTCAAATCCTCTCCAGTTCTCTTTCTTGATCTCCTTAAATCAGACAATATCACTCTTAACTAACATCTTTGAATCTTAAGAGCTCTCTAATGTTGATCGCTGCGTTAAAGTTAACCTGATTTTCTACTTCACGGATTTGCACCGGTGCTCCGGAGTTCGTGCGCTTGGCAGCGGACTTTTTGGGCACATCAGATGATGTGATTGTAACACCCTCCACCCACCCCGTCGTGAAGTCGATATACGTTGTCATGACATGGAGATGTCATGTACTTTCAACATGATATGATATTAAGAGGTCATGAATTTAGTGTGTCGAAGGGCATCTTACAGGGGAAGATATGGAGGGTCGAAGGGCATCTAACAGGGGAAGATACAGAGTGTCGAATGGCATCTAACGGGAAAGACATAGCGTGTGGAAGGGCATCTAACAGAAGAAAACATAGCGTGTCCAAGGGCATCTAACAGGGAAGACATAGCGTGTGGAAGGGCATCTAACAGGGGAAAACATAGCGTGTGGAAGAGCATCTAACGGGGAGATATAGCGTGTGGAAGGGTATCTAACAGGGGAAGACATAGCGTGTCGAAGGGCATCTAACAGGGGAAGACAGCGTGTGGAAGGGCATCTAACGGGAAGACATAACGTGTGGAAGGGCATCTAACACGGGGAGATATAGCGTGTGGAAGGACATTAAAAAAGGGGAAGACATAGCGTGTGGAAGGGCACCTAAAAGGGGAAGACATAGCGTGTGGAAGGGCATCTAACGGGGAGATATAGCGTGTGGAAGGACATTAAAAAAGGGGAAGACATAGCGTGTGGAAGGGCACCTAAAAGGGGAAGACATAGCGTGTGGAAGGGCATCTAACGGGGAGATATAGCGTGTGGAAGGACATTAAAAAAGGGGAAGACATAGCGTGTGGAAGGCATCTAACAGGGGAAGACATAGCGTGTGGAAGGGCACCTAAAAGGGGAAGACATACGTGTGGAAGAGCTTCTGACAGGGAGATATAGCGTGTGGAAGGACATCTAACAGGGGGAGATATAGCGTGTGGAAGGGCATCTAATAGGGGGAGATATAGCGTGTGGAAGGGCATCTAATAGGGGGAGATATAGCGTGTGGAAGGGCACCTAATAGGGGGAGATATAGCGTGTGGAAGGGCATCTAATAGGGGGAGATATAGCGTGTGGAAGGGCACCTAAAAGGGAAGACATGGCGTGTGAAAGGACATCTAACAGGGGGAGATATAGCGTGTGAAAGGGCATCTAACAGGGGAAGACATAGCGTGCCGAAGGGCATCTAACAGGGGAAGACATAGCGTGTGGAAGGACATCTAATAGGGGAAGACATAGCGTGTGGAAGGGCATCTAACAGGGGAAGATTTAGCGTGTGGAAGGGCATCTAACAGGGGAAGACATGGCGTGTGGATGGGCATCTAACAGGGGGAGATATAACGTGTGGAAGGTCACCTAAAAGGGGAAGACAGGGCGTGTGGAGGGGCATCTAAGCGGGGAAGACATAGCGTGTGGAAGGGCGTCTAACAGGGGAAGACATAGCGTGTCGAAGGGCGTCTAACAGGGGAAGACATAGCGTGTCGAAGGGCATCTAACAGGCGGAGAGAGATGGAGAGAGAGAGGAGAAAAGAGAAGAAACGAGAGAGAGGAGAGAAGTGATGAGGAGAGATGAGAAGAGAAGATGTGAGAAGAGAAGAGATGAAATGAGAAGAGAAGAGATGAGAAAATATGAGATGAAATGAGAAGAAAAGAGAAGAGATGAGAAGAGATGAAATGAGAAGAGAAGTGATGAGAAGAGAAGAGAATAGACGAAAAGAGATAAGATGAGATTAGAAGAGATGAGAAGTGAAATGATGAGAAGGGAAAAGATGGGAAGAGATGAGATGAGAAGAGAAGAGAAGAGAAGTGTTGAGAAGGGAAGAGATGGGAAGAGATGAGAAGATAAGTGATGAGAAGGGAAGAGATGGGAAGAGATGAGATGAGATGAGATGAGATGAGATGAGAAGAGAAGACAAGAGAAGAGAAGAGAAGCGAAGAGAAGAAAAGAAATTCAACACCAGAAATGATAAACAAATGTAGAGATAAAACGATGTATATAGACATAATCGCCTACGCCAGTAGGCACGGTATTTGATGATGTTGATGATGATGGATCTCCCCATCGAAGTGTGTTGCGGGACATACCGTCTCCATTATCAACATTCCCAAATCATGTACCATTTTTACAGCTTAGTTAATTTCAGCTCAGTCCAGCAGGGAACAACCCCGCGGATCGTTGGGTCTTTAACTCTGCGTGCCGACTTATATACGCTCAAGTGCATTGTACAAATAACAATTACATTAATTCCCTCTATTTCATCGAACACGCAGTGGATTGCATTACATTGCCATCATTATGCTATGAGGTTTAGTGCACCCATGTGTGGTGCACCCATGTGCAGTGCACCCATGTGTTAAATAAGCCACAGTTGTTTGTCACAGATTCTTTAGTGGATTTCTCCATTTTGTGTCTGTCCATGAATAAAATAGTGTACATTAAAAGTGATTAGGAGAAAACAATCGGCATAATTGAGTTCGATCTCCACATTGAAGATTGACTACCATGGAGCGCCATTCCTCTCTGTCTCTTGCTTTGATGGTTCATCATCATGTGCCATACCAGATGACGTAGACGATCATGTCCTTCCACAATCTTCTATCTACAGTGCATCGTATCAGTTCTGTTGTTGACTATTTGCCATACCATGACACCAAGCTATCCAGTATTTTCTCTCTTTGTCGTCCGCGATCTCTCTTTCCTTCCATTTTGCCAGTTGTAACCAAGTATTCCAACTTTCCTCTTCTCATGATGTGCCAGAAAAATGTTGATTGTTTCTTTTCTGATGTTTCTTAGGAGCTCCCTTTTTGTGTTGGCCTCTTTGAGAACTTCCTCGTGGGTCTTTTTACTGTCCTCATCACATGATGGTTTAGGTTCTAATAAAAATAAGTAAAGAGCCCCCGTCACGCCAAGTGGCGTATAGGGAATATGGTGTTAGTGACCCGTCACGCCAAGTGGCGTATAGTGAATATGGTGTTAGTGACCCGTCACGCCAAGTGGCGTATAGGGAATATGGTGTTAGTGGCCATAAATTATACTGACCTTCAGGACATTTTTTTTTGGCGTAACGTGGTCGGCATTACGCCCGTGTCGCTTTACTTTCCCAGGAAAAAATCTGGTACCCATTTAAGGCTGGTGAACCGGTGGCCGTCAGTTGGGATCGAACCCTAACTCTTGTCCTATGTAGTCCAGTTCTCTAACCACTGAACTATCGTGGGTCACTTCAAGCAGACTTATCTGTCTCGCTCTCTCTTTCTCTCTCTGTCGTTAGTTCTCGCCCTTTCTCTCTCTCTGTTGTTACTTCTCTCCCTCTCTCTGTCGTTACTTAACGCCCTTTCTCTCTCTCTCTCTCTGTTGTTACTTCTCGCCCTCTCTCTCTCTCTCTGTCGTTACTTCTCGCCCTTTCTCTCTCTCTCTCTGTTGTTACTTCTCGCCCATTTCTCTCTCTCTCTCTGTCGTTACTCTTCTCGTCCATTTCTCTCCCTCTCTCTCTGTCGTTACTTCTCGTCCTCTCTTCTCTGTCTACTTCTCTCCTCTCTCTCTCTGTCGTTACTTCTCGTCCTCTCTCTCTCTGTCGTTACTTCTCGATCTCTCTCTCTGTCGTTACTTCTCTCCTCTCTCTCTCTGTCGTTACTTCTCGTCCTCTCTCTCTCTGTCGTTACTTCTCGACCTCTCTCTCTCTCTCTCTTTCTGTCGTTACTTCTCGCCCTCTCTCTCTCTGTGTCGTTACTTCTCGTCCCTCTCTCTCTCTCTGTCGTTACTTCTCGACTCTCTCTCTCTGTCGTTACTTCTCGACCTCTCTCTCTCTGTCGTTACTTCTCGACCTCTCTCTCTCTCTCTGTCGTTACTTCTCGCCCTCTCTCTCTCTGTCGTTACTTCTCGACTCTCTCTCTCTCTCTCTCTCTGTCGTTACTTCTCGACCTCTCTCTCTCTGTCGTTACTTCTCGACTTCTCTCTCTCTCTCTGTCGTTACTTCTCGACCTCTCTCTCTGTCGTTACTTCTCGTTACCCTCTCTCTCTCTGTCGTTACTTCTCGACTCTCTCTCTCTCTCTGTCGTTACTTCTCGCCCTCTCTCTCTCTGTCGTTACTTCTCGACCTCTCTCTCTCTGTCGTTACTTCTCGACCTCTCTCTCTCTGTCGTTACTTCTCGACCTCTCTCTCTCTGTCGTTACTTCTCGCCCTCTCTCTCTCTGTCGTTACTTCTCGACCTCTCTCTCTCTGTCGTTACTTCTCGCCCTCTCTCTCTCTGTCGTTACTTCTCGACCTCTCTCTCTCTGTCGTTACTTCTCGCCCTCTCTCTCTCTGTCGTTACTTCTCGACTCTCTCTCTCTGTCTTACTCTCTCTCGCCTCTCTCTCTCTGTCGTTACTTCTCGACTCTCTCTCTCTCTGTCGTTACTTCTCGACCTCTCTCTCTCTGTCGTTCTCTCTCTCTCTCTCTCTCTCTCTGTCGTTACTCTCTCTCTCTCTCTCTGTCGTTACTTCTCGACTCTCTCTCTCTCTGTCGTTACTTCTCGACTCTCTCTCTCTCTGTCGTTACTTCTCGACTCTCTCTCTCTCTCTCTGTCGTTACTTCTCGACCTCTCTCTCTCTCTGTCGTTACTTCTCGACCTCTCTCTCTCTCTGTCGTTACTTCTCGACCTCTCTCTCTCTCTCTCTCTGTCGTTACTTCTCGACCTCTCTCTCTCTCTCTCTCTGTCGTTACTTCTCGACCTCTCTCTCTCTCTCTCTCTGTCGTTACTTCTCGACCTCTCTCTCTCTCTCTGTCGTTACTTCTCGACCTCTCTCTCTCTCTGTCGTTACTTCTCGACCTCTCTCTCTCTCTGTCGTTACTTCTCGACCTCTCTCTCTCTCTGTCGTTACTTCTCGACCTCTCTCTCTCTCTGTCGTTACTTCTCGACCTCTCTCTCTCTCTGTCGTTACTTCTCGATCTCTCTCTCTCTGTCGTTACTTCTCGACCTCTCTCTCTCTCTCTGTCGTTACTTCTCGCCTCTCTCTCTCTCTGTCGTTACTTCTCGACTCTCTCTCTCTCTGTCGTTACTTCTCGACCTCTCTCTCTCTCTGTCGTTACTTCTCGACCTCTCTCTCTCTGTCGTTACTTCTCGCTCTCTCTCTCTCTGTCGTTACTTCTCGCCCTCTCTCTCTCTCTCTCTCTCTCTCTGTCGTTACTTCTCGACCTCTCTCTCTCTCTGTCGTTACTTCTCGACCTCTCTCTCTCTCTGTCGTTACTTCTCGACCTCTCTCTCTCTCTGTCGTTACTTCTCGACCTCTCTCTCTCTCTGTCGTTACTTCTCGACCTCTCTCTCTCTGTCGTTACTTCTCGACCTCTCTCTCTCTGTCGTTACTTCTCGACCTCTCTCTCTCTGTCGTTACTTCTCGACCTCTCTCTCTCTCTGTCGTTACTTCTCGACCTCTCTCTCTCTCTGTCGTTACTTCTCGACCTCTCTCTCTCTCTGTCGTTACTTCTCGACCTCTCTCTCTCTGTCGTTACTTCTCGCCTCTCTCTCTCTGTCGTTACTTCTCGACCTCTCTCTCTCTGTCGTTACTTCTCGCCTCTCTCTCTCTGTCGTTACTTCTCGACCTCTCTCTCTCTGTCGTTACTTCTCGCCCTCTCTCTCTCTCTGTCGTTACTTCTCGACCTCTCTCTCTCTGTCGTTACTTCTCGCCCTCTCTCTCTCTCTCTCTGTCGTTACTTCTCGACTCTCTCTCTCTCTGTCGTTACTTCTCGACCTCTCTCTCTCTGTCGTTACTTCTCGCCCTCTCTCTCTCTGTCGTTACTTCTCGACTCTCTCTCTCTGTCGTTACTTCTCGACTCTCTCTCTCTCTGTCGTTACTTCTCGCCCTCTCTCTCTCTGTCGTTACTTCTCGACCTCTCTCTCTCTGTCGTTACTTCTCGACCTCTCTCTCTCTCTGTCGTTACTTCTCGACCTCTCTCTCTCTGTCGTTACTTCTCGACTCTCTCTCTCTCTCTGTCGTTACTTCTCGACCTCTCTCTCTCTGTCGTTACTTCTCGACCTCTCTCTCTCTGTCGTTACTTCTCGACTCTCTCTCTCTGTCGTTACTTCTCGCCCTCTCTCTCTCTGTCGTTACTTCTCGACCTCTCTCTCTCTGTCGTTACTTCTCGCCCTCTCTCCTCTCTCTCTCTCTCTCTCTGTCGTTACTTCTCGACCTCTCTCTCTCTGTCGTTACTTCTCGACCTCTCTCTCTCTGTCGTTACTTCTCGACCTCTCTCTCTCTGTCGTTACTTCTCGACCTCTCTCTCTCTGTCGTTACTTCTCGACCTCTCTCTCTCTGTCGTTACTTCTCGACCTCTCTCTCTCTGTCGTTACTTCTCGACCTCTCTCTCTCTGTCGTTACTTCTCGACCTCTCTCTCTCTGTCGTTACTTCTCGTCTCTCTCTCTCTGTCGTTACTTCTCGACCTCTCTCTCTCTGTCGTTACTTCTCGACCTCTCTCTCTCTGTCGTTACTTCTCGACCTCTCTCTCTCTGTCGTTACTTCTCGACCTCTCTCTCTCTGTCGTTACTTCTCGCCCTCTCTCTCTCTCTCTCTGTCGTTACTTCTCGACCTCTCTCTCTCTGTCGTTACTTCTCGACCTCTCTCTCTCTGTCGTTACTTCTCGACCTCTCTCTCTCTGTCGTTACTTCTCGACTCTCTCTGTCGTTACTTCTCGCCTCACTCTCTCTGTCGTTACTTCTCGACTCTCTCTCTCTGTCGTTACTTCTCGACCTCTCTCTCTCTCTCTGTCGTTACTTCTCGACCTCTCTCTCTCTCTCTGTCGTTACTTCTCGACCTCTCTCTCTCTCTCTGTCGTTACTTCTCGACCTCTCTCTCTCTCTGTCGTTACTTCTCGACCTCTCTCTCTCTGTCGTTACTTCTCGACCTCTCTCTCTCTCTCTGTCGTTACTTCTCGACCTCTCTCTCTCTCTCTGTCGTTACTTCTCGACCTCTCTCTCTCTCTCTGTCGTTACTTCTCGACCTCTCTCTCTCTCTCTGTCGTTACTTCTCGACCTCTCTCTCTCTCTCTGTCGTTACTTCTCGACCTCTCTCTCTCTCTCTCTCTCTCTCTCTCTCTCTCTGTCGTTACTTCTCGACCTCTCTCTCTCTCTCTCTGTCGTTACTTCTCGCCCTCTCTCTCTCTCTCTCTCTCTCTCTCTGTCGTTACTTCTCGACCTCTCTCTCTCTCTCTGTCGTTACTTCTCGCCCTCTCTCTCTCTCTCTCTCTCTCTCTCTGTCGTTACTTCTCGACCTCTCTCTCTCTCTCTCTCTCTGTCGTTACTTCTCGCCTCTCTCTCTCTCTCTGTCGTTACTTCTCGACCTCTCTCTCTCTCTCTCTCTCTCTCTGTCGTTACTTCTCGACCTCTCTCTCTCTCTCTGTCGTTACTTCTCGTCTCTCTCTCTCTCTGTCGTTACTTCTCGACTCTCTCTCTCTCTCTCTCTGTCGTTACTTCTCGACCTCTCTCTCTCTCTCTCTCTCTCTGTCGTTACTTCTCGACCTCTCTCTCTCTCTCTCTCTGTCGTTACTTCTCGACTCTCTCTCTCTCTCTCTCTGTCGTTACTTCTCGACCTCTCTCTCTCTCTCTCTCTCTGTCGTTACTTCTCGACCTCTCTCTCTCTCTCTCTCTCTGTCGTTACTTCTCGCCCTCTCTCTCTCTCTCTCTCTCTCTCTCTGTCGTTACTTCTCGACCTCTCTCTCTCTCTCTGTCGTTACTTCTCGACCTCTCTCTCTCTCTCTCTCTCTCTCTGTCGTTACTTCTCGACCTCTCTCTCTCTCTCTGTCGTTACTTCTCGCCATCTCTCTCTCTCTCTCTCTGTCGTTACTTTTCGCCCTCTCTCTCTCGCTCTCTCTCTCTCTCTCTCTCTCTCTCTATTTATCTCTGTCCACTAAATATCATTCTTCTTCTTCTTCTATCCTCCCTCTATTGCCGTTGGCGTCGAGGGGAGATACAATCTGCGATTCTTTGCTCTTCTGTTGGCCTCTTCTGGTGTTATCCCTCCTAGTGACTACACTATTCTCTATATCCATCTCTTTCTCGGTCTTCCTCTTAATCTGATTAAATATCATTGTGTCTGACAAATTGGATCTGATTCTGTCTGTTGCGCTGGGTGTTTGTTTGTGTGAATATTTAAATGATTGAATGTCTGCCTTAAACTTTTCATGTATGTCTACTACCATCATCATCATTGAGTGCCGTCTCCACATCGAAGGTTGGCTAACATGGAGCGCCATTCCACTCTGTCTCTTGCTTTGATGGTGCAGGTTGTCATAGGCTGACTTGTCCATCTTTTGATGTTACTCGTCCATGTTAGTGTTGGTTTACCTCTGCCTCTTCTGCCTTGTATTTTCCCTTCCAAGATTACTTTTAGTAGGCTGTTGTGTCTTTTAACATGTCCCATAAATCTCTTTGTCTTGTTTGCATTGTGTTTTTAATTGTTTTACGCCTTTATCATTTGTTTTCTTTTCTTTCCATCCTATTCTTCATATTCTTCTATAAATCCACGTCTCAAATGCTTAAATGTGTATGTTCTTCTTTTTCTTGTCTAATGTCCATGTTTTTCCACAATATAGGAATGTTGAGAAGATATAACTTTTTGCTGTTCTTATTTTTAACCCAAGTGTTATTTGTTTTGATGTTAGTATATTTTTCATGACATTACAATTACTTTTTGCCAGTCCTATTCTTTTGTTTATTTCAGTTATACATTTTCCATCACTGGTTATAGTATTTCCAAGGCAGTTGTAGTTCTGAACTGTCTCAAAGTCTATTCCTTCCACTTTGATATCCACTTATGGGTTTTGAGTATTTTCTTTTAGTATTTATGAAAAGGTAATTTAAGTCTAAAAATAAAAATGTCCAACTCCAACGTAAGTCAGTACTATTATATGGCTGTGAAACATGGAGAACAACAAAATTGACAGTCGTGAAGATACAGACTTTCATTAATGGATGCTTTCGCAGAATAAAAGGATGGAAATGGCAGGACAAAATCACTAACATAGAATTATGGAAATATGCTAGTCAAATACCAGTGGATAAAGAGATACAGCGAAGACGATGGCGCTGGATAGGACACACACCCTGCGGAAGCCAACTGAGAGTATTACACAACAGGCCCTTTTTGGAATCCCCAGGGGAAAAGAGAAAGAGGAAGACCAAGGAATTCTTGGAGAAGACAGATAGAAGCAGAGATGAAGATGATGGGGAAGACATGGAATGATCTTAAAAGAATGGCAAATAACAGAACGACTTGGAAAGTGTTTGCTGAAGACCTATGCTCTACTGGGAGCTAAAAAGGTAGAAGAAGAAGAACTACTGAAAATGGGACTTCCGGTCAATATGGTGGTTTCCTCATATTCCAAGTCCGACTTGCTGCCGGAGCTACTGAGTTTAGTGCTCTATGCACACCGTGAGCTGTGTGTTTCATCTGGATAGTTTTTCTATATTCCGATTGCTTACGATGAATGATGGTATCGTATGATGGAGGACAGTTCAGCTGCGTTCACTTTCAGTGCTGATACTCCTTATGTCTTTTGACGTCTGCTGTGTTTGCTATGATGGGGACTGCATCTGCCTTTCTTTGTTTGGATATCCGATGAGATGTTAATTCAGATTATTCCACTGGCCCGGGCAGTTGATCAATTATTGATTTTAATTCGTTTGCAGTGAGTGATACCGGGGCCTTAGACCAACTCTAACCATAACTATAACTATAATTATAACCATTTAAATATAAATTGCCGTGCTGAAGTCGGATGTGTTGGGCCGAAAGGCGCAAATATAACAGTTATACTGCAAACCATAACACAACGCAGACACGTCCACTACGTTCTTGTAAGGGCGGATGATGAAGAGGAGTATTCTAGTCTACCACGATACTCTAGAATACTTTAGTCATCGGGCGAACGCAACCAACCAAATATAAATCGCATGAATTAATACTTATTTAGCTAAAAAAAATATACTTTTTACGTGTGTGGTGTCACAAAATGGAACCACTTCCATAAAATATCAATTTTAAAAATAAGGGTAATGTACTTAACTCATGACATCTTCATAAATAAATGCTGATGATAAATTTCGACGATTAGAACTAAAATTCCACTATGTAATGAAAACAAATAGCTGTGTAGCAAATCCGCAAAAACAGCGCAAAAAATAAAAAGAAGAAAACGGAGCGATTTTTAAAGAAAAAGAGAAAAAGGGAAGACGAATCCACCGGAAAATTTGGGTGAAGTTAAGATCAAAGTATTTGTTCTGTTCTTTCTTTCTACTTGTCGAGTCGGCCAATCAGATAGGTCGTTACAATTATAATAAAAACGCTCACAGAGTAATCACAGGAAACAATACCATCTTCACCAAGTACCGTGTGGTCTGGGTATTTTATAGCACTATCCCAGTGGTTCCCAAGCTGTGGATATTCACGGTTCCCTTTCTTTGCTGGTGATATACTGGTGTCGCCCATATGGCAGTTATGATCGTATAGTTATATTTTGGTTATGGTTAGTTGAAGGCCCCTGTATCACTGCAAACGAATTAAAATACATAATTGATGAACTGCTCGTGTCAGTGGAATCATACGAAATAAAATTCATCTCATTGAAGGATCCAAACAAGGAAAGGCAGATGAAGTCCCTGCCATAGGAGCTACAGCACACGGCAAAAGACACAAGGCCAAGTTGCACCGAAAATAAACGCAGCTGAACTGTCATTCATCGTAAGCAATCGGAACATCCAAACACAAATTGGAAGAAAAACACAGCTCACGGTGTGCACAGAGCACTAAACTCATTAGCTCCGGCAGCAAACCGGACTTGGAATATGAGGAAACAGCAACAAGGAACACTTTTCAGACTGAGCCTCAATAGTTCCTGCCGCCTATCCGCCATATTGACCGGAAGTTCCTATGATCGTATATTTCGGATAACCTCTGATTCTCGAATTTATATTTTGGGAGATTTCTACTTTATGTTCATCCATTCATCCATCAATCCATTGATCCATTCACCCACCCATCCATCCACCCATCCCCATCCATCTATCGACCAATCCACCCACCCATCTATCTATCCATCCATCCACCCAATTCATCCATCCATCCATCCATCCATCAATCCATCCATCCATCCATCCATCCATCCATCCATCCATCCATCTATTTATCCATCCGTCCACCCACCCATCCATCCACCCATCTATCTACCCATCCATCCACCCACCCTTCACCCACCCATCCATCCACCCACCCATCCATCCACCCATCTATCTATCTTTCCATCCACCCACCCACCCATCCATCCACCCATCTATCTATCCATCCACCCACCCATCCATCCACCCATCTATCTATCCGTCCATGCATCCACCCAATTCATCCATCCATCCATCCACCCACCCATCCACCTATTCACCCATCCATCCATCCATCCACCCACCCACCCATCCATCCATCCACGCGATAAAGAGCAGGCCCCGTGTACACTTGCGCACGTTAAAGAACCCTTGGTTGTTGTAAATAAAAAGACTATGCCGTAAATGTGGTAGCTACCTGGGCAAAAAACATCAGCAGAGGCTTAGTCACACGATGGACGACAGTATGTGTTACGGAGTTCGTGCACGTGGTCCAGGATTGTCCCTGAATGTTCTCGAGACTCTAGAATGGAATATCGGGGCACCTATGGGTTCCTCTTGTGTACAGTGATGATGATTCATAAAACGGAAATAATAACAACAGTATCAACAACAGCATCAGCAACAGCTTCAACAACATCATCAACGACAGCATCAGCAACAGCTTCAACAACATCATCAACGACAGCATCAGCAACAGCTTCAACAACAGCATCAACAACAGCTTCAACAACAGCATCAACAACAGCTTCAACAACATCATAAACAACAGCATCAACAACAGCATTAAGAACAGCTTCAACAACAGCATCAACAACATCATCAACAACAGCTTCAACAACATCATCAACTACAGCATCAGCAACAGCTTCAACAACATCATCAACGACAGCATCAACAACAGCTTCAACAACATCATCAACAACAGATTCAACAACAGCATCAACAACAGCTTCAACAACAGCATCAGCAACAGCTTCAACAACATCATTAAGAACAGCTTCAACAACATCATCAACGACAGCATCAACAACAGCTTCAACAACAGCATCAACAACAGCTTCAACAACAGCATCAACAACAGCTTCAACAACAGCATCAACAACAGCACCAACAACATCATTAAGAACAGCTTCAACAACAGCATCAACAACATCATCAACAACAGCTTCAACAACATCATCAATAACAGTCTCAACAACTGCTTCAAAAACAGCATCAACAAAAGCTTCAACAACATCATCAACAACATCATTAAAAACAGCTTCAACAACAGCATCAACAACATCATCAACAACAGCTTCAACAACATCATCAACTACAGCATCAACAACAGCTTCAACAACATCATCAATAACAGTCTCAACAACTGCTTCAAAAACAGCATCAACGACAGCTTCAACAACATAATCAACGACAGCATCAACGACAGCATCAACGACAGCTTCAACAACATACTCAACGACAACATCAACAACAGCTTCAACAACAGCATCAACAACAGCATAAACAACAGCTTCAACAACATCATCAACAACAGCATAAACAACAGCTTCAACAACATCATCAACGACAGCATCAGCAATAGCTTCATCAACAGCTTCAACAACAGATTCAACAACAGCTTCAACAACAGCATCAACAACAGCATCAACAACAGCATCAACAACAGCATTAAGAACAGCTTCAACAACAGCATCAACAACATCATCAACAACCGCTTCAACAACATCATCAACGACAGCATCAACAACAGCTTCAACAACATCATCAATAACAGTCTCAACAACAGCTTCAACAACAGCTTCAACAACAGCTTCAACAACATCATCAACGACAGCATCAACAAGAGCTTCAACAACAACATCAACAACAGCATCAACAACAGCTTCAACAACATCATCAACGACAGCATCAGCAACAGCTTCAACAACAGCATCAACAGCAGCTTCAACAACAGCATCAACAACAGCTTCAACAACAGAATCAACAACAGCTTCAACAACAGCATCAACAACAGCTTTAACAACAGCATCAACAACAGCTTTAACAACAGCTTCATCAACAGCATCAACAACAGCATCAACAACAGCATCAACAACAGCTTCAAGAACAGCTTCAACAACATCATCAACAAAAGCATTAACAACAGCTTCAACAGCAGCATCAATAACATCATCAACAACATCATCAACTACAGCATCAACAACAGCTTCAACAGCAGCATCAACAACAACTTCAACAACAGCAAAAACGACAGCATCAACAATAGCTTAAACAGCAGCAGCAACAACAGCTTCAACAACAGTTTTAACAACAGCTTCAACAAAAGGATCATCAACAGCATCAACAACATCAACAACAGCTTCAACAACAGCATCAACAACAACATCAAAACAGCATCAACAACAGCATCAACAACAGTATAAAAAACAGCATCAACAACAGGATCAAAAACAGCATCAACAACAGCATCAAAAACATCATCATCAACAACATCAACAACAGCTTCAATAACAGCATCAGCAACAGCATCATCAACAGCTTCAACAACATCATCAACAACAGTATCATCAACAGCATCAACAACAGCATCATCAACAGCATCAAGAACAGCTTCAACAAGAGCATCATCAACAGCATCAACAACAGCATCAACAACAGCATCAACAACAGCATCAACAACAGCTTCAACAACAGCATCAACAACAGTTTCAACAACGGTAGAAACAACAGCATCATCAACAGCATCAACAACAGCATCAACAACAGCTTCAACAATAGCATCAACAACAGCTTCAACAATAGCATCAACAACAGCATCAACAACAGCATCAACAACAGCATCAACAACAGCATCAACAACAGCATCAACAATAGCATCAACACTGCTTCAACAATAGCATCAACAACATCTTCAACAATAGCATCAACAACAGCTTCAACAATAGCATCAACAACAGCATCAACAACAGCATCAACAACAGCATCAACAACAGCATCAACAACAGCGTTAACAATAGCATTAACAACAGCATCAACAACAGCATCAACACCAGCATCAACAACAGCTTCAACAACAGCATCAACAACAGTTTCAACAACAGTAGAAACAACAGCATCATCAACAGCATCAACAACAGCATCAACAACAGTTTCAACAACAGCAGCAACAACAGCATCTAAAACAACATCAACAACAGCATCAACAACAGCTTCAAAAATTCCGGGTGAGAAGGACAAAATATCGAAGCAGAACAAAAAGGAAAGATGAAATCAGAAAGTTAGTCACTAAATAAATTCTTGATAACATAACTTGTTTCACAACAAAATATGTCCAGAACGTTATATGTTATATAAACCTTATGGACTTCCGGTCAATATGGCGGATAGGCTGCAGGAAGCATTGGAATTGAGTCCGAAAAGTTTACCTTCTTCCAGTTTGTTCATATTCCAAGTCCGGCTTGCTGCCGGAGCTACTGAGTTTAGTCCTATGTGCACACCGTGAGCTGTGTTTTTCATCCGGATCGTGTTTCGATATTTCGATGAAGAGTAATAGAGACAAAGTGAAGAGCAAAAGAGACAAACAATATAGAAATAGAGGTAAGCAGAAAAGCAATAGAGACAAACAGAAGAGCAATAGAGGCAAATAGAAAAGAAGTATAAACAAACAGAAGAGTAATAGAAACAAAGAGAAAATGAAAAGAGACAAACAGAAGAGTAATAGAGACAAAGAGAAGAACAATAGAGACAAAGAGAAGAGCAATAGAAACAAACAGAAGAGTAATAGAGACAAAGAGAAGAGCAATATAAACAAACAGAAGGGTAATAGAGACAAAGAGAAGAGCAATAGAGACAAAGAGAAGAGTAATAGAAACAAACAGAAGGGTAATAGAGACAAAGAGAAGAGCAATAGAGACAAAGAGAAGAGCAATAGAAACAAACAGATGAGTAATAGCAACAATGAGAGGAGCAATACAGACAAACATAAGAGTAATAGAAACAAAGAAATGGGAAAAAAGAGACAAACAAGAGCAATAGAGACAAAGAGAAGAGCAATAGGGACAAAGAGAAGAGGAATAGAGACAAATAGACGAGAAAAAGAAACAAACAGAAGAGCAAAAGAGACAAAAAGAATAGTAACAGAGACAAACAGAAGAGTAATAGAGACAAATGAAGAGTAATTGGAACAAAAAGAAGAGCAATAGAGACAAAAGAAGAGCAATAGAAAGAAACAGAATAGTAATACAGACAAAAAGAAGAGCAGTATAGACAAATAAAAGAGAAAAAGAGATAAACACGAAGAGCAATAAAAACAAAGAGAAGAGCAACGGACCTCAAATTGTAACTCACCTCCACGTAAAACGCATGAGCAAAGAAAGAAGAATAAAATTTACATGCACTCCTAGTGTATCCTCTCTGCAAAAAAAAAAAAAAAGAAAAGAAAAAGATCTCACATGACAAACAACAGGACAAACGAAGACAGAAAACAGCCTTCAACAATTGCTGCTATACACGATCAAAGAAGAATAAATTACGTAATCTGATCAAAAAAGAAATGCCACAGACATGGAACTAATTACTGAGATTTGGGTAACAAATTATTGTTTGCCCTATTTTTATATTTATTGTTTCGTTTCTCTGACGTTTTAGTTGCTATGAGAAATTTTAGATAATGTTTAGATTCGTTAATTATCCAGGGTAAACACATTCGACTTTTTAAGTTGATCAGAATCAATTCAGTGGGATTGTGTCATGTTTGAATAAAGAGGGAAAGGAGGGGTTTCAATCAAGGGGGAGTTAGATGGAGAAAGGAACGACGCTGAGATATGATGAAAGGAGCAGGGAAAGACACCGAGACTTAAACAAAGAAAGAATAGACACCGAAAGATAAAAGGAGAAAGAATAGACACCAAGAGACAAAAGGAGAAAGAATAGACACCAAGAGATAAAAGGAGAAAGAATAGACACCGAGAGATAAAAGGAGAAAGAATAGACACCGAGAGATAAAAGGAGAAAGAATAGACACCAAGAGTTAAAAGGAGAAAGAATAGACACCGAGAGATAAAAGGAGAAAGAATAGACACTGAGAGATAAAAGGAGAAAGAATAGACACCAAGAGATAAAAGGAGAAAGAATAGACACTGAGAGATAAAAGGAGAAAGAATAGACACATAGAAATAAAAGGAGAAAGAATAGACACTGAAAGATAAAAGGAGAAAGAATAGACACCGAAAGATAAAAGGAGAAAGAATAGACACCAAGAGTTAAAAGGAGAAAGAATAGACACCGAGAGATAAAAGGAGAAAGAATAGACACCGAGAGATAAAAGGAGAAAGAATAGACACCGAAAGATAAAAGGAGAAAGAATAGACACCGAAAGATAAAAGGAGAAAGAATAGACACCAAGAGTTAAAAGGAGAAAGAATAGACACCGAGAGATAAAAGGAGAAAGAATAGACACCGAGAGATAAAAGGAGAAAGAATAGACACCGAGAGATAAAAGGAGAAAGAATAGACACCGAAAGATAAAAGGAGAAAGAATAGACACCAAGAGATAAAAGGAGAAAGAATAGACACCAAGAGATAAAAGGAGAAAGAATAGACACCGAGAGATAACAGGAGAAAGAATAGACACCGAAAGATAAAAGGAGAAAGAATAGACACCAAGAGTTAAAAGGAGAAAGAATAGATACCGAGAGATAAAAGGAGAAAGAATAGACACCGAGAGATAAAAGGAGAAAGAATAGACACCGAGAGATAAAAGGAGAAAGAATAGACACTGAGAGATAAAAGGAGAAAGAATAGACACCGAGAGATAAAAGGAGAAAGAATAGACACTGAGAGATAAAAGGAGAAAGAATAGACACCTAGAGATAAAAGGAGAAAGAATAGACACATAGAGATAAAAGGAGAAAGAATAGACACCGAGAGATAAAAGGAGAAAGAATAGACACTGAGAGTTATAAGGAGAAAGAATAGACACCGAGAGATAAAAGGAGAAAGAATAGACACTGAGAGATAAAAGGAGAAAGAATAGACACCGAGAGATAAAAGGAGAAAGAATAGACGCCGAGAGATAAAAGGAGAAAGAATAGACACCTAGAGATAAAAGGAGAAAGAATAGACACCGAGAGATAAAAGGAGAAAGAATAGACACTGAGAGATAAAAGGAGAAAGAATAGACACATAGAGATAAAAGGAGAAAGAATAGACACTGAGAGATGAAAGGAGAAAGAATAGACACTGAGAGATAAAAGGAGAAAGAATAGACACCGAGAGATAAAAGGAGAAAAAAATACACCGAAGATAAAACGCGCAAGGGAAAAGACATCGAGTGATAAAAGGAGGGAAAAAAGACATTTATGGATAAAAGAAGAAAAGAAAACAGTTCTGGTTATTTAAACAAAAGAACAATATAATGTCTTTCTCTCTTTCTCTTCCATTATTCATTTCTGTCTCTTCCACTATTCCTTTCTTGTTTGCCTTGTAGCTAGAAAAGAAAATCCTGATTTCTTTGATTAACCTTTCTGCTGTCACGTTTCTTAATGTTTCTTATATTCCGTCAATCCTTCTCGAGGACGCCCCGAGGGTCTGTTGCACTCGTAACATTTCAAAATAGCTATGTGGATAGTTTGTGTTTCCTTTTTTTTCTTTTCTTTTTGATCAAATTGCCAGAATTTTTTGTTACATCTTCTCTAGTGTGGGATGATCGCAAATTATCTTCTTTATTTTTCACATCTGTGTCGTTTTCCTGCAGCAACGTTACACGGCTCTGAGTCTAAATATATTTTGAATCGGGCGAGTTTGTGTTAATGCTTGTTATACAACATATCTAGCCTCCATGTTTAGCATTCATAGCACAACGTAGGAATACAGATTTTTTTCCATGTCTCCTACTGCCTTTATGTTTACTACTGCCTGTATGGGTGTGAATTATGGACACTTGGATAGTAGAAAAGAAAGTCAAAAATCAATTCAGACTGTAGAAATGTGGTTTTACAGAAGAATGTTGAGAATACCATGGACAGCTAAGAAGAGTAATGAAAACGTTCTGAAAGAGGTCAAAGCAAAAAGAGAGCTATAGTCCGTTTCATAACTCGTGCCCAACTTTTAAAATCGATATCTTTTTAACCGCTTTTTGTAAGTTCTTCAAAATTTGCATGTAAAGTTATAATGATTAGAACCCAACAGGGAATTAATTTCATTAAAAAAAACATTTGGTTATTATTGTTGCTTATTTGATTTATATAAATTTATAACGACCCATTGATGTAGTCAAAACTTAATGTTTACAGTATTTAAGTTAAAAATAGCGAGTAAAAATCCATACACGGTCAAATTGACGTGTTTGCACGCTTTCAACGTGGGCTTTCTGACACAATTAGACACTTGTAATAAACACGAGACATTGTGTGTTCCATTTCCGTTCATTCAGCGGCGATGACGTGGAACTATAACATGTATCATGAGTCTTAAAATGAAATTCTGCAGTTTACAAAACATCGCAATAAAAATGTATGACTATTTTTGCAAAGAGGCTAAACGAGGAAGATTATTTCATTCTTTAGAAAACCCTGTGAATAGGACAAGACACATTTTGGATTTATCTAAACGGTCATTTAATCGCTGGATTCAAGCACGTGACCGTCAATGTTCCAAATATACAAAATCACAAGGAAGAGCAAAAATGTTGGATAATTTCGACAGTGAACTTATTAGAAGTGAAATTCGCAAAATGTTGGGTATGAATGAAACTGTTACAATAAGAAAATTAAAAGTATCGCTGAAAAAGAACAACAGTATTGAAATATCAAAGTCTACATTATGGAGGAATGTGAGAGCTGCATGCTTTACATTCAGAAAGTATTCCAATGGACGAAACATCATCTGTGAGAAGCCACATATAGTAGTCATGAGAAGCAAGTACTTACATGAAGTAAAAGAGGTGCGCAAGCAAGGTTATGATATTGTGTACTTGGATGAAACATGGATCAATGCTCACCACACTAACCAAAGGGAATGGCAGTCATCAGATGGAAAGATTAAGAGATTAATACCTAGCAGCAAAGGACAGCGCTTGATAATTGCTCATGCAGGTAGTCGACAACATGGACTAATACAGAATGCAGAGCTCATTTTTCTTTCAAAATCCATAGACAATCAGGATTATCACTCGGCGATTAATGGTCACATATTTAGACATTGGATTGAAAATTCTGTTCTCCCATCACTAGATCGACCATCTTGCCTAATAATGGACAATGCAGCGTACCACAACATTGTTGCACTTGAAGATAAAGTCCAGACGTCATCCAGTACAAAAGATGCTATTAAGATATGGCTCACAAAGGAGCACATACAATTTAATAACATGTACTTAAAACCTGAATTACTATCTCTAGTAAAGCAAAAACAGAGGACAAAGATTTTTCAAATAGATAAGATTATCCAAGAGCACGGTCATATAAGTTTGAGGCTGCCACCTTACCATGCTCATTTAAATCCAATAGAACTAATCTGGGCAAAATTAAAAGGACAAGTGGCAGATGAAAATACAACATTCAAAATATGCGATGTAAAGACTCTTGCTAATCTCGCTTTATTAAATATAGACAAAGGTTATTGGGCTAAATGTGAAGACCACGTCTTAAAACAGGAAGACGAATATTGGAAAAATGATGGTTTGTGGAATGTTCAACCCCAAACAGTTATTAATCTTTTAGACTCGTCTGATTCAGAATGAAAGTATATAGCCCCCACAATGTTGGCCCCTATATTACCTTAAATTAGTTCAACAAACGGTCCTTTTCAGGACCACACAACTATGAAAATTGGACATACAGGTATACCTTGATATTATCGTCCGTCCTCGAACTGAGAAGACAATAATTCTCCTGGTGTTTTGTCTTATTAGGTTATTTCCCCATTACGGCCACGCCTTTACCTAGTGAAAATTAATCATAGACCAGCAACTACGGTAATTTCTATTATTTAGGGGTTCACAATTTACAATTTTGATAAACATCAAAGAAATTCGCCGCTTTAAGAAAACTGCAGCTGCAAGATATTTGTTAAATATACATTTAAAGGGTCTTTTGCATTCTAATAACATTTGGAAAATTTCAACAGTTTTTGACAAATGTGTAATGAGTAATAGCGTTTTGAAGTTGGGCACATGATTTGAAACGGACTATAATTTCTAATATTAGGACGAAACAATCATCATTTTGTGGCCATGTAATGAGAAGAGAACAACTGGAAAAATTGATGGACGAAGAGATAGTGGGAAGTAAAGATAAAAAATATCAAGCGTCTTAAGATAATCACTTGGCAGAAGGTCAACAACAGAAATGATAAATAGCTGTCGAGATCGAAAGTTGTGGAGAGACATGATCACCTACGCCAGCATGATACTCGATGCAGATGACTGCCTTTAACGTGATTTTTGGGTTGGATGGATATTAATCAAAAGAGAAAGGTAGAGAAAGACAAAGAGATGTAAATATTTATCGAAAGAGAAAGGTAGAGAGAGAGAGAGACAAAGAGATACATATATTTATCGAAAGAGAAAGTTAGAGAGACAGAGAGATACATATATTTATCGAAAGAGAAAGTTAGAGAGAGACAGAGAGATACATATATTTATCGAAAGAGAAAGGTAGATGGAGACAGGGAGATACATATATTTATCGAAAGAGAAAGTTAGAGAGAGACAGAGAGATACATATATTTATCGAAAGAGAAAGTTAGAGAGAGACAGAGAGATACATATATTTATCGAAAGAGAAAGTTAGAGAGAGACAGAGAGATACATATATTTATCGAAAGAGAAAGTTAGAGAGATACAGAGAGATACATATATTTATCGAAAGAGAAAGTTAGAGAGAGACAGAGAGATACATATATTTATCGAAAGAGAAAGTTAGAGAGAGACAGAGAGATACACATATTTATCGAAAGAGAAAGTTATAGAGAGACAGAGAGATGTAAATATTTATCGAAAGAGAAAGGTAGAGAGAGACAGAGAGATACATATATTTATCGAAAGAGAAAGTTAGAGAGAGACAGAGAAATACATATATTTATCGAAAGAGAAAGTTAGAGAGAGACAGAGAGATACATATATTTATCGAAAGAGAAAGTTAGAGAGAGACAGAGAGATACATATATTTATCGAAAGAGAAAGGTAGATGGAGACAGGGAGATACACATATTTATCGAAAGAGAAAGTTAGAGAGAGACAGAGAGATACATATATTTAAAGAGAAAGTTAGAGAGAGACAGAGAGATACATATATTTATCGAAAGAGAAAGTTAGAGAGAGACAGAGAGATACATATATTTATCGAAAGAGAAAGTTAGAGAGAGACAGAGAGATACATATATTTATCGAAAGAAAAAGTTAGAGAGAGACAGAGAGATACATATATTTATCGAAAGAGAAAGTTAGAGAGAGACAGAGAGATACATATATTTATCGAAAGAGAAAGTTAGAGAGAGACAGAGATACACATATTTATCGAAAGAGAAAGTTAGAGAGAGACAGAGAGATGTAAATATTTATCGAAAGAGAAAGGTAGAGAGAGACAGAGAGATACATATATTTATCGAAAGAGAAAGGTAGAGAGAGACAGAGAGATGTAAATATTAATCGAAAGAGAAAGGTAGAGAGAGACAGAGAGATGTAAATATTAATCGAAAGAGAAAGGTAGAGAGAGACAGAGAGATGTAAATATTAATCGAAAGAGAAAGGTAGAGAGAGACAGAGAGATGTAAATATTAATCGAAAGAGAAAGGTAGAGAGAGACAGAGAGATGTAAATATTAATCGAAAGAGAAAGGTAGAGAGAGAGACAGAGAGATGTAAATATTAATCGAAAGAGAAAGGTAGAGAGAAACAGAGAAATGTAAATATTAGTCGAAAGAGAAAGGTAGAGAGAGACAGAGAGATGTAAATATTTATCGAAAGAGAAAGGTAGAGAGAGAGACAGAGAGATGTAAATATTTATCGAAAGAGAAAGGTAGAGAGAGACAGAGAAATGTAAATTATTATCGAAAGAGAAAGGTAGAGAGAGAGAGACAGAGAGATGTAAATTATTATCGAAAGAGAAAGGTAGAGAGAGACAGAGAGATGTAAATATTTATCGAAAGAGAAAGGTGGAGAGAGAGACAGAGAGATACAAATATTAATCGAAAGAGAAAGGTGGAGAGAGAGACAGAGAGATACAAATATTTATCGAAAGAGAAAGTTAGAGAGAGATATAGAGATGCATATATTTATCGAAAGAGAAAGACAGAGGGCGAGATAGAGAGGCAGTGAGATACAGAGTCAGAGAAATGATAAACACAAAGACAGAGGGCGAGATAGAGAGGCAGTGAGATACAGAGTCAGAGAAATGATAAACACAAAGACAGAGGGCGAGATAGAGAGGCAGTGAGATACAGAGTCAGAGAAATGATAAACACAAAGACAGAGGGCGAGATAGAGAGGCAGTGAGATACAGAGTCAGAGAAATGATAAACACAAAGACAGAGGGCGAGATAGAGAGGCAGTGAGATACAGAGTCAGAGAAATGATAAACACAAAGACAGAGGGCGAGATAGAGAGGCAGTGAGATACAGAGTCAGAGAAATGATAAACACAAAGACAGAGGGCGAGATAGAGAGGCAGTGAGATACAGAGTCAGAGAAATGATAAACACACTTAAAACAATGAAAATATTAAAAGTGGAAGAATAAAACGATACAGATAAATAATGAAGGTGAAAAAAAGAAATAGTTTTAGAAATGATAAGAATAAGCAGGACAAAACGTACAACAGAAAGAATAATTTTAAAATATAGAAAAGGGAAAGAACAGAAAAGCGAACGAGAAATAGAGAAATATTCGCAAACTGTACACATATTACGACTTAGAAGAAAGAAAAAATGAAAAGAGAACAACTAAACACAATTCAAACAAGACAAATGCGATTTTTGGGCCATGTTAAAAGACACAACAGCCTACTAACAGTAATCCTGGAAGGGAAAATACAAGGTAAAAGAGGCAGAGGCAGATCAAGACTAGCATAGACGGGTAACATCAAAAGATGGACTGATCATCCTAAATCAGTCTGCACTATCAAAGTAAGAGATAGAGCGGAATGGCGCTCCATGGTAGCCAACCTTCGATGCAGAGACGGCAGTCGATGATGATGATGATCATGATGATGATAATGATGATGATGAGAAAAAAAGAAGATGACGTAGAAATGCCGAGTAAATTAAAAAAAAAATTATCAACATCGGTATTTTAAAACATAACTTTAACAGCACAGTAATCTTCGTAAAAACATGCACACAAACATCACTTTAAAACAAGAGGACTGGCTGGTCACGAAGCAAGACGCCGGCCTCGAGACAGAGAGGTTGTGGGTTCAAATCCCGGGCTGCACCAGTTAGGATTTTTATTTATGATTTCTCTCTGCGGCAACCACCCCTGGTCTCAGCAGCGGGGCCTGGCTTGAAACGTTAATTACTCCTCGACGGAAAAAAAAAACATGAGCACCTCCGAAGACGGAGTTATCTGCCTGTGCGGCGAGGGACCCCTGTGCACATGGCTACCGGGGAAAAGTGGATTAACAAGTAAAATTCAGTTCCCATTCTCTAGGGACTTCGTCAGAGGTAAAAACTGGCGAACGAATTAAGGAAAAAAACAAAATAAAATTTCGAAAAAAAATTATAAATAGTCCAATTTGATTGATGAATTATCACTTTAAAACAATTTATAAATAGTCCAATTTGATTGATGAATTATAACATTAAAACAATTTATAAATAGTCCAATTTAATTGAGGAATTATAACATTAGAACAGTTTATAAATAGTCCAATTTGATTGACGAATTAGATAAATCACTGAAATTCAAATACAGAACTATACTCGTAACAACGCACGAAACATAAATCCGACTGTTTACTCTCGAGTAACCATAAATTCGGTTGTTTCTGTTTACAGTACAACTCCTTCTAGTGAAAATCGAAGTCGGAATTGTTGTGAGGATGCAACTAATTTCACGAGCACCGATCGAGGTTCGAACAGATTCCGAGGGCGCTGAAGATCATGATGCAGAACCGGTTCTTCGGTGGTGTTAAAGAACAGTAATTACAAGACGAGGCGGAAAATATCGATTGTTGTTTTGTTCGTGCGCCGTGTGAATGGCTTTGCGCTGGTGTTTGGTAATTTAGAATGGTTTTTGTGGAGATTTGTGTAAGTAATAAATTATGGGAATGCAAATACTGGAGTGTGATTTGAGTGTGATGTGTGTTTTAGTGATTTTGTGAACATAGAGAGCAGAGTACAGATGAGTAAGGGTATGTTGAAAGAGAAATAGTTTTCGAGAGAGAGAGAGAGAGGAGGGGGAAGAGGGGGAGGAGGGAGATGGAGGGAATGGGAGGGAGGGAGGGATGGGGAGTGAGAGTGATGGGGAGTAAGAGTGATGGGGAGTGAGAGTGATGGGGGGATGAGAGTGATGGGGAGGGAGGGAGTGGGATGGAGAGTGAGTGAGGGGATGGGGTGGGAGAGATCGAGAGTGGGAGTGATAGAGAGGGAGAGAGGAGAGACGGAGTAAAGTAGGGGGATGGAGAGATGGGAAGTGAGAGTGATGGGGAGAGAGGGGGAGTGAGGGGGGTGGGAGGGAGAGATCGGGAGTTAGAGTGATGGTGAGGGAGAGGAGAGGGGGAGGAAAACAGGGGAGGGAGGGATGGGAAGTGAGAGTGATGGGGAGCGAGGGAGGAAGAGAGGGAGGGAGTGGAATGGAAGGTGAGTGAGGGGATGGGAAAGAGGGATGTGGAGTGAGAGGGGACGAGGGAAGGAAGGAGGTAGGAAGGAAGAGAGAGAGAGAGAGAGAAAGAGAGAGAGAGAGAGAGAGAGAAAAGAAAGTTAATTATTAAAAAAAAAAAAAGTAAAGTACCCCCGTCACGTCAAGTGGCGTATAGAGAATATGGTGTTAGTGACCATAAATTTTACATACCTTCGGCACATGATTTTTGGGGTAATGTGGTCGGTATTACGCCCGTGCAGCAATTATTAAAGGAATTGTTATTTAAAATGGCGGCATGATTTAGCAGATAAATGATGTTAAACTTAGTTATATAATGTAAGAACATCGAAAAATTGGCACTTGACCGAATAATCTCTGAAATGATATGGTTTTCACCTGTGATGTTTAATAAATAATTTCTCATACGTCATTAACTATTTAGTGACATTCATCTCTCATACGACATTAACTATTTAGAGACATTCATATCTCATACGACATTAACTATTTAAAGACATTCATCTGTCATAAGTTAGTAACTATTTAAAGACATTCATCTGTCATAAGTTAGTAACTATTTAAAGACATTCATCTCTCAGGCGACATTAACTATTTAAAGACAATCATCTCTCAGGCGACATTAACTATTTAAAGACATTCATCTCTCAGGCGACATTAACTATTTAAAGACATTCATCTCTCAGGCGACATTAACTATTTAAAGACATTCATCTCTCATACGTTATTAACTATTTGCATACATTCTTGTTGTTTCTTTGCATACACCACGTTTACACCGGTAGCGATGTCTCGACGGGCTATGTGTTGAAGTGTCTCTCGCCTGACAGGCACATATTCTCAGTCTCTAGAGGTTCTCCAATTTCTTAATCGTCGAGAAATTTTACGTTAAGAGCAAAAATGTTCACATTTTCACATGGGCGACGGCTATTTTTGGCCCATTCTTTAACTATTTTCAGCTGATAAATGCTGCTTGACATGGGTAGCATTCACACTTGACCTCTTGATTTATAGCTCGTTTCAAATCACGTGCCCAACTTCAAAACGCTATTGCTCAGTAACCGTTTGTTAATAAGTGTTGAAATTTTCCAAATGTTATTAGAATGCAAAAGACCCTTTAAATGTATATTTAACAAATATCTTGCAGCAGCAGTTTTCTTAAAGCGGCGAATTTCTTTGATGTTTGTCAAAATTGTAAATTGTGAACCCCTAAATAATAGAAATTACCGTAGTTGCTGGTCTATGATTAATTTTCACTAGGTAAAGGCGTGGCCGTAATGGGGAAATAACCTAATAAGACAAAACACCAGGAGAATTATTGTCTTCTCAGTTCGAGGACGGACGATAATATCAAGGTATACCTGTATGTCCAATTTTCATAGTTGTGTGGTCCTGAAAAGGACCGTTTGTTGAACTAATTTAAGGTAATATAGGGGCCAACATTGTGGGGGCTATATACTTTCATTCTGAATCAGACGAGTCTAAAAGATTAATAACTGTTTGGGGTTGAACATTCCACAAACCATCATTTTTCCAATATTCCTCTTCCTGTTTTAAGACGTGGTCTTCACATTTAGCCCAATAATCTTTGTCTATATTTAATAAAGCGAGATTAGCAAGAGTCTTTACATCGCATATTTTGAATGTTGTATTTTCATCTGCCACTTGTCCTTTTAATTTTGCCCAGATTAGTTCTATTGGATTTAAATGAGCATGGTAAGGTGGCAGCCTCAAACTTATATGACCGTGCTCTTGGATAATCTTATCTATTTGAAAAATCTTTGTCCTTTGTTTTTGCTTTACTAGAGATAGTAATTCAGGTTTTAAGTACATGTTATTAAATTGTATGTGCTCCTTTGTGAGCCATATCTTAATAGCATCTTTTGTACTGGATGACGTCTGGACTTTATCTTCAAGTGCAACAATGTTGTGGTACGCTGCATTGTCCATTATTAGGCAAGATGGTCGATCTAGTGATGGGAGAACAGAATTTTCAATCCAATGTCTAAATATGTGACCATTCATCTCAGAGTGATAATCCCGATTGTCTATGGATTTTGAAAGAAAAATAAGCTCTGCATTCTGTATTAGTCCATGTTGTCGACTACCTGCATGAGCAATTATCAAGCGCTGTCCTTTGCTGCTGGGTATTAATCTCTTAATCTTTCCATCTGATGACTGCCATTCCCTTTGGTTAGTGTGGTGAGCATTGATCCATGTTTCATCCAAGTACACAATATCATAACCTTGCTTGCGCACCTCTTTTACTTCACGTAAGTACTTGCTTCTCATGACTACTATATGTGGCTTCTCACAGATGATGTTTCGTCCATTGGAATACTTTCTTAATGTAAAGCCTGCAGCTCTCACATTCCTCCATAATGTAGACTTTGATATTTCAATACTGTTGTTCTTTTTCAGCGATGCTTTTAATTTTCTTATTGTAACAGTTTCATTCATACCCAACATTTTTTCTCTTCCTTGTGATTTTGTATATTTTGAACATTGACGGTCACGTGCTTGAATCCAGTGATTAAATGACCGTTTAGATAAATCCAAAATGTGTCTTGTCCTATTCTCAGGGTTTTCTAAAGAATGAAATAATCTTCCTCGTTTAGCCTCTTTGCAAAAATAGTCATACATTTTTATTGCGATGTTTTGTAAACTGCAGAATTTCATTTTAAGACTCATGATAAATGTTATCGTTCCACGTCTACACCTATGAATGAACGGAAACGGAACACACAATTTCTCAAGTGTCTAATTGTGTCACAAAACCACGTTGAAAGCGTGTAAACACGTCAATTTTACCGTGTATGGATTTTTACTCGCTATTTTTAACTTAAAATACTGTAAACATTATGTTTTTACTACATCAATGGGTCGTTATAAATTTATATAAATCAAATAAGCAACAATAATAACCAAATGTTTTTTTTAATGAAATTAATTTCCTGTTGGGTTCTAATCATTATAACTTTACATGTAAATTTTGAACAACTTACAACAAGCGGTTAAAAAGCTATCGATTTTAAAAGTTGGGCACGAGTTATGAAACAAGCTATAGATCTACTTGTGTACAGTGAACTTGGTTGATACGTCATGATTTAGATCTGATTGTGTCTAGAACTTGATCACTAACTAATGATTAAGATCTGATTGTGTCTAGAACTTGATCACTACCTAATGATTAAGATCTGATTGTGTCTAGAACTTGATCACTACCTAATGATTTAGATCTACTGGTGTATAGAACTTTATTACGACCTCATGATTTAGATCTACTGGTGTATAGAACTTTATTACGACCTCATAATTTAGATATACTGGTGCATTAAACTTCATAATTACCTCATGATTTAGATCTGCTGGTGTATAGAACTTTATTACTACCTCATAATTTAGAACTGCTGGTGTATAAAATTTTATTACTACCTCATAATTTAGATCTGCTGGTGTATAGAACTTTATTACTACCTCATAATTTAGATCTGCTGGTGTATAGAACTTCATTATTACCTCATGATTTAGATCTGCTGGTGTATAGAACTTTATTACTATCTCATAATTTAGATCTGCTGGTGTATAGAACTTTATTATTATCTCATAATTTAGATCTGCTGGTGTATAGAACTTTATTACTATCTTATAATTTAGATCTGCTGGTGTATAGAACGTTATTATTATCTCATAAATTAGAGCTGCTGATGTATAGAACTTTACTACTATCTCATGATCAAAGGAAACACAAGTCAATGACCACGTTCAACACTATTAGATGTCTGCGGTGTTGTTCCAACACTCCAGCTGTTTATTATCATCATATTAGTCGCACTGGTGGTAGTTAAGAACAACACACCAGCGGAATTAATATTCCTGTTAAAAATCATTGGCGTAGGCGATCATGTCCTTCCACAACACTCTATCTACCGTACATCGTATCAGTTCTGATGTTGACTGTTTTCCATGCCATGACACCAAGCTATCTAGTAGTTGCTTTCTTTGTCGCCAGCGATTTCATCTATTTTGCCAGTTGTAACCAAATATTCCAACTTTCCTCTTCTCATAGTGTGCCAGAAAAATGTGTCGATTGCTTCTTTTTTATATCTTTTAGAAGCTGCCTTTTTGTGTTGACCTCTTTGAGAATCTCCTCATTGGTCTTTTTAGCTGTACAGGGAACTTTCAACATTCTTCTGAGAAATCTCATCGCCGTGGCCTCTAATCGTATTTACATTTGTTTGTCTACTGTCCATGATCCGCTTCCATTGATCAGAATTGGCTCTTTATCATCATTATCATCAAGTACCAGGCCTGCTGGCTTAGGTGATCATGTCTCTCCACAACTTTCGATCTCGACATCTATTTATCATTTCTGCTGTTGACCTTCTGCCAAGCCATTCTCTTAAGCTGTCTGTTATCTTTTCTCTTTGCTTCCCTCTATCTCTTCGTCCCTCAATTTTTCCAGTTGTTACAATATATTCCAGTTGTTCTCTTCTCATTACATGGCCAAAAAATTATGATTGTTTCGCCCTAATATTGGAAATTATCTTTCTTTTTGCATTGACCTCTCTCAGAACATCTTCATTACTCTTCTTAGCTGTCCATGGTATTCTCAACATTCTTCTGTAAAACCACATCTCTACAGACTCCAGTGATTTTCTTGTCTGTTGTCCTATTGTCCATGATTCGCATCCATATGTTAAGACTGGCTCTACATAACATTTAAGAATTCTTTTTCTTGTTTATATTGTAAAAAATGGATTGCATGGTATGTTCCGTACTTTTTGGAAAGCTGCTTTTGCCCGAGCCATTCTGCATCTCACCTCTTTTGTACATCTTCCGTCTGAGATTAACAAAAATCCCAAACATTTAAATTCATTTACCTGTTTTAATATTGTTCCACTTGTCTTTTTTTTTTGGACTGAGGTGATGTCTTTTTCTTTGTTGTTACCATTACCTCTGTCTTTTTGTTATTAAGGCTCAGTCCTTTATTTTTGCTTTCTTTCACTATAATGTCCAACATTTCTTGTAACTCATTTTCACTCTTAGCGATTAAGACTGTATCATCAGCATGCCTTAGATTATTTATATTTATTATTATATTATTATTTATTATATATGGCTCTATATAGGACAGATGAAATCTCTTTCTTACTTCTATCGACATATATTATGCTATTGGTAGTTGTAGGTTAGCGGGGTAGAGTTCTGCCCTACCAAAGGAGGAGTAAGACGTCTCCTTTCCTCCGCTAGTCTTCCGGACACCCCTGGGCAAGGTGGAGCTCCCCGTTTAGCCCCCCCCCCCCCCTATCAGGGTTATGTGAAGCCATTGGAGCAGGTGGTGAATGGTCTTGTGGGAGCAGCCGACAAGTAGTGCCGGTTATGGTCCCCACACCGCGATGGCAGGCAGAGGATCTCATGTATAGAGACAATGGCTGCGATCTCCGACTAGTACAGTCACTGCCAAGAAGGAAAGGAATGGCAAACTACCTTCTTAAATTGCCTAGACTAATCATGACAAATCACAACTTTATATTTACAGCCAACAAAAAGGGAGCTCTTAAAAAACATCAGAAAGAAACAATCAACATTTTTCGGGCACATCATGAGAAGAGGAAAGTTGGAATACTTGGTTACAACTGGCAAAATAAAATTAAAAAGAGATCGCGGACGACAAAGAGAGAAAATACTGGATAGCTTGGTGTCATGGCATGGAAAACAGTCAACAACAGAACTGATACGATGCACTGTAGATAGAAGATTGTGGAGGGACATGATCGCCTACGCCAACCGGTATGGCACATGATGATGATTGGTAGTTTATGAAGGGTATAGTCTCCGCACTTCCGGTGCGTGACTGTGCTGGCAACACGGCGCAATTTTTGCGATGGGAGTCAAATTTAAATTATATATGACTTCTCACTGCTCGTAGTAAAAACAAATTCAAATATTCTTGTGTGCGATTACGAAAGGATTTATTTGTGATTTATTTGTGATTTATTTGTGAAGACCAAGAAGAAGATGGATAGATGCAGTGATAGAGACATGTAACAACAAAGGAAAATCACTAATTCAGACAGTTCGAGCAGCTCAAGAACGACAAATGATATAAACCACGACACCTTTTAGGTATCAGTGAGAAAGAGAAAAGAAGATGATGGATAGATGCAGTGACAGAGACATGTAACAACAAAGGAAAATCACTAATTCAGACAGTTCGAGCAGCTCAAGAACGACAAATGATATAAACCACGACACCTTTTAGGTATCAGTGAGAAAGAGAAAAGAAGAAGATGGATAGATGCAGTGATAGAGACATGTAACAACAAAGGAAAACCACTAATTCAGACAGTTCGAGCAGCTCAAGAACGACAAATGATATAAACCACGACACCTTTTAGGTATCAGTGAGAAAGAGAAAAGAAGAAGATGGATAGATGCAGTGATAGAGACATGTAACAACAAAGGAAAACCACTAATTCAGACAGTTCGAGCAGCTCAAGAACGACAAATGATATAAACCACGACACCTTTTAGGTATCAGTGAGAAAGAGAAAAGAAGAAGCTGGATAGATGCAGTGACAGAGACATGTAACAACAAAGGAAAATCACTAATTCAGACAGTTCGAGCAGCTCAAGAACGACAAATGATATAAACCACAACACCTTTTAGGTATCAGTGAGAAAGAGAAAAGAAGAAGAAGAGAAAGAATAGTCACCGGAAAAAGAGAGTGAGGAAGACCTAGAATATGATGCGAGAAAGATGATATAAACAATTTGGGATTGGTTGTTGCAAGCACTGGGCATCTAGCGTTAAAAGCGTAAAATGTAGAGTAACTGTCCTGGGAGCAATGATAGTTGTCTAGGAGACAATAGTTACATCAATAATAACAATAGCAACTATAACAACTACAACAGCAATAACAGCAATAACAACAATATCAACTATAACAACTACAACAGCAATAACAGCAATAACAGCAATAACAACAATAACAACAATAACAGTAACAACAATAATAAGAATAACAACTACAACAATTATTGACATCATCAACAAAAGCGAACACAAATACTCACGAACATGTAGACTGCCGTCATACTGGACTTACCTATGAGGAAAAACAGGGAAAACTTGAAATAATAAACATTACAATGAATGTTATAATAAACATTACAATGAATGTTATAATAAACATTACAATGAATGTTATAATAAACATTACAGTCAACATTATAATGAATCTTACATTAAGCATTTTAATCAACATTACAATGAATCTTACAGTTACAAATACAGTGAAAAGTACAATAAACACTACAATGAACGTTACAATAAATATTATAATGAGCATTACAATAAACATTACAATGAACGGTACAATAAACATTACAATGAACGTTACAATAAACATTATAATGAGCATTACAATAAACATTACAATGAACTGTACAATAAACACTACAATGAACGTTACAATAAACATTATAATGAGCATTACAATAAACATTACAATGAACGGTACAATAAACATTTCAATGAGCATTACAATAAACATTTCAATGAGCATTACAATAAACATTTCAATGAGCATTACAATAAACATTTCAATGAGCATTACTATAAATATTACCATGAACGTTACACTGAACATTACAATGGGCGTTACAATAAACATTACAATGAACATTTCAATGAACAATTCAATAAACATTTCAATAAACATTAGAATGAAGGTTAAATAACGAATGACGTAATCAGCAATCGCGTCATTCTCTTCAACATTTACCTTTCTCACGTTGCGGGAAGATAAAGTTTGCGGTCTTCTGCTCTTTTGTTTGCCTTCTCCTTTGTTATGATCCGTGGTGTTTCTATTAGACAATCAATCCATCTCTTCCGTTGTCAGCCCTTTACTCTAGTCTTCTTCTTCTACCTTTCAGCTCCCTGTGTAGCATAGGTCTTCAATAAACACTTTCAGCTCCCTGTGTAGCATAGGTCTTCAACAAACACTTTCAGCTCCCTGTGTAGCATAGGTCTTCAACAAACACTTTCAGCTCCCTGTGTAGCATAGGTCTTCAACAAACACTTTCAGCTCCCTGTGTAGCATAGGTCTTCAATAAACACTTTCAGCTCCCTGTGTAGCATAGGTCTTCAATAAACACTTTCAGCTCCCTGTGTAGCATAGGTCTTCAACAAACACTTTCAGCTCCCTGTGTAGCATAGGTCTTCAACAAACACTTTCAGCTCCCTGTGTAGCATAGGTCTTCAATAAACACTTTCAGCTCCCTGTGTAGCATAGGTCTTCAATAAACACTTTCAGCTCCCTGTGTAGCATAGGTCTTCAACAAACACTTTCAGCTGTCTATGGAGCATAGGTCTTCAACAAACACTTTCAGCTGTCTATGGAGCATAAGTCTACAACAAACACTTTCAGCTGTCTATGGAGCATAAGTCTACAACAAACACTTTCAGCTGTCTATGGAGCATAAGTCTACAACAAACACTTTCAGCTGTCTATGGAGCATAAGTCTACAACAAACACTTTCAGCTGTCTATGGAGCATAAGTCTACAACAAACACTTTCAGCTGTCTATGGAGCATAAGTCTACAACAAACACTTTCAGCTGTCTATGGAGCATAAGTCTACAACAAACACTTTCAGCTGTCTATGGAGCATAAGTCTACAACAAACACTTTCAGCTGTCTATGGAGCATAGGTCTACAACAAACACTTTCAGCTGTCTATGGAGCATAGGTCTACAACAAACACTTTCAGCTGTCTATGGAGCATAAGTCTACAACAAACACTTTCAGCTGTCTATGGAGCATAAGTCTACAACAAACACTTTCAGCTGTCTATGGAGCATAAGTCTACAACAAACACTTTCAGCTGTCTATGGAGCATAAGTCTACAACAAACACTTTCAGCTGTCTATGGAGCATAAGTCTACAACAAACACTTTCAGCTGTCTATGGAGCATAAGTCTACAACAAACACTTTCAGCTGTCTATGGAGCATAGGTCCTCAACAAACACTTTCAGCTGTCTATGGAGCATAAGTCTACAACAAACACTTTCAGCTGTCTATGGAGCATAAGTCTACAACAAACACTTTCAGCTGTCTATGGAGCATAAGTCTACAACAAACACTTTCAGCTGTCTATGGAGCATAAGTCTACAACAAACACTTTCAGCTGTCTATGGAGCATAGGTCCTCAACAAACACTTTCAGCTGTCTATGGAGCATAAGTCTACAACAAACACTTTCAGCTGTCTATGGAGCATAAGTCTACAACAAACACTTTCAGCTGTCTATGGAGCATAAGTCTACAACAAACACTTTCAGCTGTCTATGGAGCATAAGTCTACAACAAACACTTTCAGCTGTCTATGGAGCATAAGTCTACAACAAACACTTTCAGCTGTCTATGGAGCATAAGTCTACAACAAACACTTTCAGCTGTCTATGGAGCATAAGTCTACAACAAACACGTTCAGCTGTCTATGGAGCATAAGTCTACAACAAACACTTTCAGCTGTCTATGGAGCATAAGTCTACAACAAACACTTTCAGCTGTCTATGGAGCATAGGTCTACAACAAACACTTTCAGCTGTCTATGGAGCATAAGTCTACAACAAACACTTTCAGCTGTCTATGGAGCATAGGTCTACAACAAACACTTTCAGCTGTCTATGGAGCATAGGTCTACAACAAACACTTTCAGCTGTCTATGGAGCATAAGTCTACAACAAACACTTTCAGCTGTCTATGGAGCATAAGTCTACAACAAACACTTTCAGCTGTCTATGGAGCATAAGTCTACAACAAACACTTTCAGCTGTCTATGGAGCATAAGTCTACAACAAACACTTTCAGCTGTCTATGGAGCATAAGTCTACAACAAACACTTTCAGCTGTCTATGGAGCATAAGTCTACAACAAACACTTTCAGCTGTCTATGGAGCATAGGTCCTCAACAAACACTTTCAGCTGTCTATGGAGCATAAGTCTACAACAAACACTTTCAGCTGTCTATGGAGCATAAGTCTACAACAAACACTTTCAGCTGTCTATGGAGCATAAGTCTACAACAAACACTTTCAGCTGTCTATGGAGCATAAGTCTACAACAAACACTTTCAGGTGTCTATGGAGCATAGGTCCTCAACAAACACTTTCAGCTGTCTATGGAGCATAAGTCTACAACAAACACGTTCAGCTGTCTATGGAGCATAAGTCTACAACAAACACTTTCAGCTGTCTATGGAGCATAGGTCCTCAACAAACACTTTCAGCTGTCTATGGAGCATAAGTCTACAACAAACACTTTCAGCTGTCTATGGAGCATAAGTCTACAACAAACACTTTCAGCTGTCTATGGAGCATAGGTCCTCAACAAACACTTTCAGCTGTCTATGGAGCATAAGTCTACAACAAACACTTTCAGCTGTCTATGGAGCATAAGTCTACAACAAACACTTTCAGCTGTCTATGGAGCATAAGTCTACAACAAACACTTTCAGCTGTCTATGGAGCATAAGTCTACAACAAACACTTTCAGCTGTCTGTGGAGCATAAGTCTACAACAAACACTTTCAGCTGTCTATGGAGCATAAGTCTACAACAAACACTTTCAGCTGTCTATGGAGCATAAGTCTACAACAAACACTTTCAGCTGTCTATGGAGCATAAGTCTACAACAAACACTTTCAGCTGTCTATGGAGCATAAGTCTACAACAAACACTTTCCAAGTCGTTCTGTTTCTTCCCATTCTTTTAAGATCATTCCATGTCTTCCCCATCATCTTCATCTCTGCTTCTATCTGTCTTCTCCAAGAATTCCTTGGTCTTCCTCTTTGACTTTTCCCCTGAGGATTCAAGAAAAGGGCCTGTTGTGTAATACTCTCAGTTGGCTTCCGTAGTGTGTGTCCTATCCAGCGCCATCGTCTTCGCAGTATCTCTTTATCCACTGGTGTTTGACTGGTACATTTCCATAATTCTATGTTAGTGATTTTGTCTTGCCATTTCCATCCTTTTATTCTACTTAAGCATCCATTAATGAAAGTCTGTATCTTCATGATTGTCAAAAGAATAGTTATGGCAAAAAGTAATTTCAATGCCATGAAAAATATACTAACAACAAAACAAATATCAACAGGGCTGAAACTAAGAATGGCAAAATGTTACATCTTCTCAATATTCCTGTATGGTGCAGAAACATGGACATTAGACAAGAAAACAGAACAGAAAATTGAAGCTTTTGAAATGTGGATTTATAGAAGAATAGGTAGAATTGGATGGAAAGAAAAGGTAACAAACGATGAAGTTTTAAAACAACTAAAAATAAAAAGAGAACTACTAAATACAATTAAGACAAGACAAATGAAATTTTGGGGGCATGTTAAAAGACACAACAGCCTACTAAAAGTAATATTGGAAGGAAAAATACAAGGTAAAAGAGGCAGAGGCAGACCAAGACTGACATGGACGAGTAACATCAACAGATGGACAAGTCAATCTATGACAGCCTGCACCATCAAAGCAAGAAACAGAGTAGAATGGCGATCCATGGTAGCCAACCTTCGTTGCGGAGAAGGCACTCGATGATGATGATGATGATTATAATAACGTTTAGTTGATGGATCAATGTTCATAACTGTTTACTCTGATCCCAGAGTAATATTTTTTAGATATAACTATGAAACTATTGTTACTTGTATAAGAGATCTAGGCAAAGAAATGTCAACGAATGCATAAAAATGCGAAGCCTTGTTTTAGCTCATCATCATTATCATCATCATCATCATCATCATCATCATCATCATCATCATCATCATCATCATCATCATCGTGTGCCTTCTCCGCAACGAAGGTTGGCTACCATGGATCGCCATTCTACTCTGTTTCTTGCTTAGATGGTGCAGGCTGTCATTGATTGACTTGTCCATCTTTTGATGTTACTCGTCCATGTTAGTCTTGGTCTGCCTCTGCCTCTTTTACCTTGTATTTTTCCTTCCAATATTACTGTTAGTAGGCTGGTGTGTCTTTTAACATGCCACACAAATTTCATTTGTCTTGTCTTAATTGTATTTAGTAGTTTTCTTTTTATTTTCAGTTGTTTTAAAACTTCATCGTTTGTTATCTTTTGTTTCCATCCAATTCTACCTATTCTTCTATAAATCCACATTTCAAAGGCTTCAATTTTCTGTTCTGTTTTCTTGTCTTATGTCCATGTTTCTGCACCATACAGGAATATTGAGAAGATGTAACATTTTGCCATTCTTAGTTTCAGCCCTGCTGATATTTGATTTGTTGTTAGTATATTTTTCATGGCATTAAAATTACTTTTTGCCATACCTATTCTTTTGTTTATTTCAGTTTTGCATTTTCCATCATGTCCCATATAGCTATATAGGATTAATTTGGTTCACTTAAACATCTGTGTGAGTTGTTTGTTTATTTGTTCCTGCTGAAGGCCTATTGAGCCGAAACGTCGTCCATAAATTAAAAAGTAAAAAGTAAGTAAAGTACCACCGTCACGCCAAGTGGCGTATAGGGAATATGGGTTAGTGATTATAAATTTTACAGACTTTCAGCACGTGATTTTTGGGTGTAATGTGGTCTGTATTACGTCCGTGCCGCTTTATTTTCCCAGAAAAAAATCCGGTACCCAAAAAGGCTGGGTGAGCCTGGAAGCCGTCGGTTGGGATGGAACCCTACCCCTTGTCCTTTGTAGTCCAGTTCACTAACAACTGAACTATCGCAGCTTCCCGTCCGCCAATTACCTAAAGCTTTAACCATTCTATTTTTACATTTTTTTGTTGTTCTATTCTACCGGTTCCTTGTATACTTGTGGTTTGGATGCTTTTTGATCAACTTTAATTGAAAGTAAGGCGTCTTTCTGGTGCTTCTGTTGAACATCTTTCCTGAGCTCGCAGCGCGTGCATTTTCACTGGCTCCACTCATAACCATTATCTAGTTCCGTGCCCTTTGTAGAACATTGCGCAACCAGCCAGAAGCATATTTTCATGGAGATCTGTTACTGCTGGTTATGTTGTAGAACATCACGGTTAATAGGAAGCTGCGATAGCTCAGTGGTTAGTGAACTGGACTGCAAAGGACAAGAGGTAGGGTTCGATCCCAACCGACGGCTTCCGGTTCACTCAGCCTTTAATGGGTACCGGATTTTTTCTGGGAAAGTAAAGCGGCACGGGCGTAATACCGACCAAATTATCCCAAAAATAATTTGCTCAAGGTCTGTAAAATTTATGGTCACTAACACCATATTCTCTATACGCCACTTGACGTGACAGGGTCTGTTCTATCTTTTTAGCTCCCAGTGGAGCATAGATCTTCAACAAACATTTTCCAAGTTAAACTGTTTTTTGCCATTCTTTTAAGATCATTCCATGTCTTCCCCATCATCTTTATCTCTGCTTCTATCTGTCTTCCCCAAGAATTCCTTGGTCTTCCTCTTTGTCTTTTCCTCTGGGGATTCCAAAAAAGGGCCTGTTGTGTTGTACTCTCAGTTGACTTTCGTAGTGTGTATCCTATCCAGCGCCATCGTTTTCTCTGTATCCACTGGTATTTGAATGGTACATTTCCATAATTCTATGTATTGGGTGACGGGGTACTTTACTTTTTTTCACATCACGGCTTATGTCTCAAAGGATTAGCTTAATTACAATAATGAAAGTGCCGTCACATGTAGAAATGAACATTTCCCTGAGGAAACTACATTCCTCTCATTATTGTGACTGATATTTTATAGGTGTGGTTCAATTTTATTTTTCGTTCACCAGCTTTCACATCTGACAAAGTCCCTAGAGACTAGGAACTGAAGTTTGCGTGTTGATCCTTTTTTCCCTGACAGCCGTTGGTACAGTGATCCCTCGCCGTACACGCAGATAACTCCGTCTTCGGAAGTACTCATATTTTTTCCCGTCGATGATTAATTGTGCGCGTGGCCGTGCGGCTAAAACCACTGTTCCGCTGACTGAAAAGCTGACGTACGGTGTTCAAAGCCCGCGGTAGACAGAAATGATTTTTTCTATCGGGGGTGAAATAAAAATCCCGAGTCTCACACGTCGTGGCGACTGCTTGACCAAGCGGCCTTTATCCCTCTGGTTCTATCGTTGCCCCCCGACATACACCAGCAATGGTACTATGTGTCGTAAAGATAGATGATTAATTGACGTTTCAAGTCCGGACCTTGTTGCTGAGACCAGTGGTGTTTGCCGCAGAGAGAAATCATAAATAAAAATCCCAACTGGTATAGCCGAGATTTAAACCCAAAACCTCTCTGTCTCGAGACCAACATCTTGCCTCGAGAAGAACCAGTTCACTTCTAGAAGAATTAATTGTTATTTCATTTATGTTTTAGTCTAGTAGCTACCATACGATTAAAGATGTCACATTTTGACAAATGTATCTCTTTCTGATGTAACATAATCATATTTTTACCACAGATATTGAAAAATTACAGTAACAGTATCTCTTGTGATAATAACACAGTAAAAAAAAAAGTAAAGTACACCCGTCACGCCAAGTGGCGTATAGATAACTCAGTGGTTAGTGAACTCGACTACAAAGGACAAGAGGTAGGGTTCGATCCCAACCCAACGGCTTCCGGGTTCACCCAGCCTTAAATTGTACCGGATTTTTTCTGAAAAAGTAAAGCGGCACGGGCGTAATGCCGACCACATTGCCCCAAAAATCATGTGCTGAAGGTCTGTAAAATTTATGGTAACTAACACCATATTCCCTATACGTCACTTGGCGGGACGGGTCTCTTTACGTTTTTGTTACTTTACAATAGATAGAGGGAGCCGCGATAGCTCAGTGGTTAGTGAACTGGACTACCACGGACAAGGGGTAGGGTTCGATCCCAACCGACGGCTTCCGGGTTCACCCAGCCTTAAATGGGTACCGGATTTTTTTCTGGGAAAGTAAAGCAGCACGGGCGTAATACTGACCACATTACCCCAAAAATCATGTGCTGAAGGTCTGTAAAATATAGGGTCACTAGCACCATATTTCCCTATACGCCACTTGGCGTGACAGGTCTCTTTACGTTTTTGTTACTTTACAATAGATATAAGATTATAGAAAGACATGATCTCCTTCGCTAACCGGTATGGCCAGTGATGGTGATGATGATAATGATAATGATGGTGATGAGAGGCCTGCCCTTGGTCGCACCCAATCCCGAATGCAAGGGATAATTTATATTTTTTACCACGTTCAAATAAGCCCGGACCTGAGCAGATCAATCTCACACTCGGTAAAGCTCGGTAGGTCAAATGTATATCTTTAAATGGCTACCGGAGATATCCTGTGGGAACGGAAGTCATCAAAGAACGGGATAGATAATTTCTCACAGAAGATTAGGCATCATCATCAAGTACCGAGCCTAGTGGCGTAAGTGATCATGACTCTCCACAACTTTCGATCTCGGCAGCTATTTATCATTTCTGTTGTTGACCTTCCGCCAAGCCATTCTCTTAAGCTGTCTGTTATTTTTTCTCTTTGCTTCCCTCTATTTCTTCGTCCCTCAATTTTCCCAGTTGTTACAATATATTCCAGTTGTTCTCTTCTCATTACATGACCAAAAAATGATGATTGTTTCTTCCTAATATTGGAAATTAGCTCTCTTTTTGCTTTGACCTCTCTCATAACATTTGTATTACTCTTCTTAGCTGTCCATGGTACTCTCAACATTTTTCTGTAAAACCACATCTCTACAGATTCCAGTGATTTTCTTGTCTGTCTCCTATTGTCCATGATTCGCATCCACATGTTAAGACTGGATCTACGTAACATTTAAGAACTATTTTTCTTGTTTCTATTGTCAAAAATGGATTGCATAGTATCATCCTCATTTTTTGGAAAGCTGCTTTTGCCTGAGCCATTCTCCATCTCACCTCTTTTGTACATCTTCCGTCTGAGGTTAACAAAGTTCCCAATTATTTAAATTCATTTACCTGTTTTAATATTGTTCCACTTGTCGATTGTTGTGGCGATTCATGATTGTACAAAGAATTTACAACGGTGGTTTTCTGTTGTCTTCCGTCGGTTTGTTTATGGTTGACTCCGCTAGCCTTAGACTAGAAAGTCTCGCCCACAAGGCAGTGGGGTTGTTTTATTTCGGGGTACCCTCCCTTAGCCTTTTACTCTCCCGAGCTTACCTGCAAGGCAGCAGGGCAGCCATGCACATAGATGTAATAAGTGCATCAAAATGCTAATCTCCAGTGAAGCTAATAGTTGGGAGAAATATATATATATATATATATATAAAGTAAAGAGCCCCGTCAGACCAAGTGGCTTATAGGGAATATGGTGTTCTATCTATTGTCCTTTCGAGCCGAAGAAGGCACATAGGGCAGAACCAAAATCTCAAAAACAGAAACCTTGCAGGCCAAAATGGCACATATTGCAGAGATCACTGCTTCTAAAATCTATGGTTCTGTTTCCATAACAATACTTTTTACTATGACAGCTTGTCAAGCCATCGATCAATCTCCTTAGTCGCCTCTTACGACATGCCTGGAAGGTCACACTGTCACTATGGTGTTAGTGACCATAAATTTTACAGACCTTCAGCACATGATTTTTGGGGTAATGTGGTCGGTATTACGCCCGTACCGCTTTACTTTCCCAGAAAAAAATCCGGTATCCATTAAAGGCTGGGTGAACCCGAAGCCGTCGGTTGGGATCGAACCATACCTATTGTCCTGTGTAGTCCAGTTCACTAACCACTGAGCTATCGCGAGCACTGATGAGCAGTGAGAGATGTTAAAAGAATTAATGCAACAAACATGAAAAGAGTTCATACCACCAGTGAGGACAAATTCAAGAATGAAATGGATGACAGATGATATTTTACAGGAAGAAGAATTAAGAAAAGTAAGGATAAGTATAAGAGATTGAATAAAATAATTACAAATTGTAATAGAAATATTTAAACATTGTAATAAAATGCAATGAAGCAATGAAGAATGGCTAAAACAGAGATGCAAAGAGAGTGAAATGCAAAAAAAAAAAAAAAAAAGATGTCAAGACTATATACAAACCAATTGAAGAATGAACAGGAAGAAAAACGCAATCTAAAACTAGATGTTTAAGATCAAAGGAAGAACTGTTGATTGTACAAGAAAGTATGAGGGGACGATGGACAGTATACATTGCAGATCTTTATAATGATGAACGAACAGAAGTAAATATTAAGGATAATGGGAAAATACCAGAAATACTCAAAGAAGACTCCTTGCGCAACATGAAGGCAGGAAAAGCTCCTGGATCAGATAATAAAACTAAAGCAAATATTGAAGCCATGGGTTATATCGGAATAGAAATAATAACATGAAGTGTCTAATGAAATGATTAAGAATTTGGGGACTGCAGCTAAAGCAAAACTACAGCAGATCTATAATATTTGCTGGATCACAGGTAGAGCGCCATAGACATGGAGAGAAGCAATTATTATACCATTACTAAAGCTAGGAGAAGCTGGTTCAACGACATCCAGCTATAGATCACCGTCTAACCACGGGGGTAGCTGATATTTGTATAATCCTTACTTTCATATAATGTCATATTATCATATCATGGGAGATAATATTAAATCTTTCTCGAATCAAAGGGACACAACTTTTTCAGAAAATATGCTACATGTACTTTCCTAAATAAATAAAAGACATGATCAAAATAGTATAATCCAGCACTTTAGACATCTAGAAATCGTAGTTACGGGAGGAGATCTATAGAAGTTGTGTAAGTACATAAAAAACACTTTTACTTTCAGTGACATATATTAATAATATAGTTAATGAGATAATACACGTTTACTTACAACTATTCCATATAAATAGACACATTTTCAGTTGCAAGTTGTAGTAATTATTCTGTAGTTAAAAAAATTAAAGAAGAATTTTTGGCCGGCACTTCTAGTGCCGATTTATATAAATGGAAAATTGGAGTGGGTCTAAGTGTGTTCAATACATGGTATCCTTCTACCACTCTAAGTGGCTACCAACAGATAATATCTCTCTACCACTCTAAGTGGCTACCAACAGATAATATCACTCTAAGTGGCTACCAACAGATAATATCTCTCTACCACTCTAAGTGGCTACCAACAAATAATATCTCTCTACCACTCTAAGTGGCTAACAACAGATAATATCACTCTAAGTGGCTACCAACAGATAATATCTCTCTACCACTCTAAGTGGCTAACAACAGATAATATCTCTCTACCACTCTAAGTGGCTAACAACAGATAATATCTCTCTACCACTCTAAGTGGCTAACAACAGATAATATCTCTCTACCACTCTAAGTGGCTACCAACAGATAATATCTCTCTACCACTCTAAGTGGCTACCAACAAATAATATATCCCTACCACTCTATGTGACTAACAATAAATGATATATCTCTACCACTCTAAGTGGCTACCAACAAATAATATCTCCATACCACTCTAAGTGGCTACCAACAAATAATATCTCTCTACCACTCTAAGTGGCTACCAACAAATAATATCTCTCTACCACTCTATGTGACTAACAATAAATGATATCTCTCTACCACTCTAAGTGGCTACCAACAAATAATATCTCCATACCACTCTAAGTGGCTACCAACAAATAATATCTCTCTACCACTCTAAGTGGCTACCAACAAATAATATCTCTCTACCACTCTAAGTGGCTACCAACAAATAATATCTCTCTAACACTCTAAGTGGCTACCAACAAATAATATCTCTCTACCACTCTATGTGACTAACAATAAATGATATCTCTCTACCACTCTAAGTGGCTACCAACAAATAATATATCCCTACCACTCTATGTGACTAACAATAAATGATATATCTCTACCACTCTAAGTGGCTACCAACAAATAATATCTCCATACCACTCTAAGTGGCTACCAACAAATAATATCTCTCTACCACTCTAAGTGGCTACCAACAAATAATATCTCTCTACCACTCTAAGTGGCTACCAACAAATAATATCTCTCTAACACTCTAAGTGGCTACCAACAAATAATATCTCTCTACCACTCTATGTGACTAACAATAAATGATATCTCTCTACCACTCTAAGTGGCTACCAACAAATGATATCTCTCTACCACTCTAAGTGGCTACCAACAAATGATATCTTTCTACCTCTCTAAGTGGCTACCAACAAATAAAATCTCTCTACCACTCTAAGTGGCTACCAACATGCTCTATCAAGAACCGACCTCTCCCTACAGCTCTATCAAGAACCGACCTATCACTACAGCTCTATCAAGAACCGACCTCTCACTACAGCTCTATCAAGAACCGACCTCTCCCTACAGCTCTATCAAGAACCGACCTCTCACTACAGCTCTATCAAGAACCGACCTATCACTACAGCTCTATCAAGAACCGACCTCTCACTACAGCTCTATCAAGAACTGACCTCTCACTACAGCTCTATCAAGAACCGACCTCTCCCTACAGCTCTATCAAGAACCGACCTCTCCCTACAGCTCTATCAAGAACCGACCTCTTCCTACAGCTCTATCAAGAACCGACCTCTCCCTACAGCTCTATCAAGAACCGACCTCTTCCTACAGCTCTATCAAGAACTGACCTCTCACTACAGCTCTATCAAGAACTGACCTCTCCCTACAGCTCTATCAAGAACTGACTTCTCCCTATAGCTCTATCAAGAACCGACCTCTTCCTACAGCTCTATCAAGAACTGACCTCTCCCTACAGCTCTATCAAGAACTGACCTCTCACTGCAGCTCTATCAAGAACCGACCTCTCCCTACAGCTCTATCAAGAACCGACCTCTCCCTACAGCTCTATCAAGAACTGACTTCTCCCTATAGCTCTATCAAGAACTGACCTCTCCCTACAGCTCTATCAAGAACTGACTTCTCCCTATAGCTCTATCAAGAACTGACCTCTCCCTACAGCTCTATCAAGAACCGACCTCTCCCTACAGCTCTATCAAGAACTGAGTTCTCCCTACAGCTCTATCAAGAACTGACCTCTCCCTACAGCTCTATCAAGAACCGACCTCTCCCTACAGCTCTATCAAGAACTGACTTCTCCCTATAGCTCTATCAAGAACTGACCTCTCCCTATAGCTCTATCAAGAACTGACCTCTCCCTACAGCTCTATCAAGAACCGACCTCTCCCTACAGCTCTATCAAGAACTGAGTTCTCCCTACAGCTCTATCAAGAACTGACCTCTCCCTACAGCTCTATCAAGAACCGACCTCTCCCTACAGCTCTATCAAGAACTGACCTCTCCCTATAGCTCTATCAAGAACCGACCTCTCCCTACATCTTTACCAACAACCGACCTCTCCCTACATCTCTACCAACAACCGACCTCTCCCTACATCTCTACCAACAACCGACCTCTCCCTACATCTCTACCAACAACCGACCTCTCCCTACATCTCTACCAACAACCGACCTCTCCCTACATCTCTACCAACAACCGACCTCTCCCTACATCTCTACCAACAACCGACCTCTCCCTACATCTCTACCAACAACCGACCTCTCCTTACATCTCTACCAACAACCGACCTCTCCCTACATCTCTACCAACAACCGACCTCTCCCTACATCCCTACGATATCCACAAAAGTTGTTTTTTTCTATTTACGATAAGTCGTCGTTTTAATAACTTTGCATGTTTAATTGAATAAGATGGAGTGTTTTATTAATTATTATTTTGGTCAAAAGTATTGGATGTGAATCATGGACAGTAGAACAACAGACAAGAAAGTCAAGGAGGCAGTAGAGATGTGATTTTACAGAAGAATGTTGAGAATGCCATGGACAACTAAAAAGAGTTATCGGAGAGTTATGAAAGAGGCCGAAGTATAAACAATCATCAAATTTTGTATGAGAACAGGTGGAATATATTGTGACAACTGGGAAAATTGAGGGACAGAAAAGATAGCGGGAAGCAAAGAGAGAAGATACCAGACAGCTTAAGAGAATGGCGTGGCTGTAAATCAACAACAGAAATGATAAATAACTGTCGTGATTGAAAGTTGTGGAGAGACATGATCACCTACGCCAGCAGGCGTGACATTAGATGATGATGATTATGGTTGGGTCCAGGAATCAAGCACATAAAGACATTTATCAGAAGTGACTGTTTTGTACATGTACTCTGTTTTGTGCATGTACTCTGTTTTGTACATGTACTCTGTTTTGTGCATGTACTCTGTTTTGTACCCTTACCCTGTTTTGTACATGTACTCTGTTTTGTACACTTACTCTGTTTTGCACACTTACTCTGTCTTGTACACTTACTCTGTTTTGTACATGTACCCTGTTTTGTACACTTACTCTGTTTTGTACATGTACTCTGTTTTGTACATGTACCCTGTTTTGCACACTTACTCTGTCTTGTACACTTACTCTGCCTTGTACACTTACTCTGTCTTGTACACTTACTCTGTTTTGTACATGTACCCTGTTTTGTACATGTACCCTGTTTTGTACACTTACTCTGTTTTGTACATGTATTCTGTTTTGTACATGTACCCTGTTTTGCACACTTACTCTGTCTTGTACACTTACTCTGCCTTGTACACTTACTCTGTTTTGTACATGTACCCTGTTTTGCACACTTACTCTGTCTTGTACACTTACTCTGGCTTGTACACTTACTCTGTTTTGTACATGTACTCTGTTTTGTACACTTACTCTGTTTTGCACACTTACCCTGTTTTGCACACTTGCTCTGTCTTGTACACTTACTCTGTTTTGTACATGTACCCTGTTTTTCACACTTACTCTGTCTTGCACACTTACTCTGTTTTGCACACTTACTCTGTCTTGTACTTTTACTCTGTTTTGTACACTTACTCTGTTTTGTACATGTACTCTGTTTTGTATACTTACTCTGTTTTGTACATGTACTCTGTTTTGTACACTTACTCTGTTTTGTATACTTACTCTGTTGTGTACACTTACTCTGTTTTGTATACTTACTCTGTTTTGTACACTTACTCTGTTTTGTACACTTACTCTGTTTTGTACACTTACTCTGTTTTGTACACTTACTCTGTTTTGTACACTTACTCTGTTTTGCACACTTACTCTGTTTTGTATACTTACTCTGTTTTGTACATGTACTCTGTTTTGTACACTTACTCTGTTGTGTACACTTACTCTGTTTTGTACACTTACTCTGTTTTGTACTCTTACTCTGTTTTGTACACTTACTCTGTTTTGTACACTTACTCTGTTTTGTATACTTACTCTGTTTTGTACACTTACTCTGTTTTGTACACTTACTCTGTTTTGTATACTTACTCTGTTTTGTACACTTACTCTGTTTTGTACACTTACTCTGTTTTGTATACTTACTCTGTTTTGCACACTTACTTTGTCTTGTACACTTACTCTGTTTTGTACATGTACTCTGTTTTGTACACTTACTCTGTTTTGTACATGTACTCTGTTTTGTATGCGTACTCTGTGTTGTACACTTACTCTGTTTTGTACATGTACCCTGTTTTGTAAACTTACTCTATTTTGTACATGTACTCTGTTTTGTATGCGTACTCTGTTTTGTACACTTACTCTGTTTTGGGACGTTAATTCTAAAATGGAAAACCTGCCAAGAATATATAGAACAACAACAACTTAAATGGTTGGACCACCTGGTCAGAATGAATCCTTACCAATCACCATCAAGGGCGTTCTTCTCGAGAATGCATGGAAAAAAGACCAAGAGGAAAACCTAGAAGAACATGGATAGACGCAGTGACAGAGACATGTAACAACAAAGGAAAATCACTAATTCATGAAAGTTGGAGCAGCTCAAGAACGACACATGATATAAACCACGACACCTTTGCGGTTTCAGTGAGAAAGAGAAAAGAAGAAGAAAGAAGAATCTTAAAATCTTCACAGAAAGAGTTGATCGACTGTAGTTTGGTGATATTCTATAGAACTTGTCTATCTATGTCACTTATGATGGCAACACAGTCTTTCCCTGTTCTGTGGTAACACCGACGTAATGTAGAGAAATGCTAAATCTTTATGTTTCCCTTACAATATTGGTATCAAACTGATGTATTTTGTGTTTGTGTTCGCCCAGTATGAAATATGATTAATTCTTCCTTTGTGTCGTGTGTTCGCGGTTCGATCGGCAAGCACATGGTCCGACAAAAGGATGTCGTTGGTAGCCGGGTGTGTTCAACCCGAATGTAAAAAGTCTGCGACGGTGGATGGGGCGGAGGAATTTAAAATAATCAACGGCCCAGAAAGCGAAAACAGCGAAGTGTGTGGTACACATGAGGCATATTCAGAACATGAAAGGCGAATATGGCAGACCACCGTGAAAGAGATTGGAGCCTCATCACGTAACAATCCAAAGAAAGCTAAGGAGAGAAATTCTAACAACTGTTTTAGGAACGAACTAAAAATAGCACATCAAAAGATGGACAAGCCAGCCTATGGCAATCTGCACCATCAAAGCAAGAGACAGAGTGGAATGGCGCTCCATGGTAGCCAACCTTCGATGCGGAGACGGCACTCGATGATGATGATGATGATGTTCGCCCAATCACGAGAATTACCTGCCATGTTTATAATCCTTAGACTTTGCATGTTATATAATTGTAATATCTATCTATCTATCTATCTATCTATCTATCTATCTATCTATCTATCTATCTATCTATCTATCTATCTATCTATCTATCTATCTATCTATCTATCTATCTATCTATCTATCTATCTATCTATCTATCTATCTATCTATCTATCTATCTATCTATCTATTGTCTTTTCGAGCCAAAGACAGCACATAGGGCAGAACCACAATCTCAAAAACAGAAACCTTGCGTGCCAAAATGGCACATATTGCAGAGATCACTGCTTCTAAACTCTACGGCTCTGTTTCCGTAACAATACTTTTAACAATGACAGCTTGTCAAGCCATCAATCAACCTCCTTAGTCGCCTCTTACGACATGCCTGGAAGGTCACAGTGTCACTATTCTTTGCTTCCCTCATAATGAAGCTCCTGGTAACACACGGGAAATAATTGTAACAGGGGAGGTAATAATTATAATTTCTCAAATTAAAGGGAAACGAGCTTCTTAGAAAGTTTGCTGTAAATTCTTTTAATATTAGAAAATATACGTGACCAAATATTATTGTAATATAGAGCTATACCAATCTGGAAAACTTATAGACTATAAAAAGTCTACAGAAGACACGCAATTTAATAGTCTTCAATTTAATTTATATAGACGTTAAAAAATTATAGGTAATGACAGAAAACACGTTTTCTTTGTAACAGTCTGTATTTAAATGACATTTGAATAATGGTTGTTTGTTTTGCTATTTTATGGAAAATAAATTTGTGACCGGCACTTTCAGTGTCGTATTTATGAAAGGAAAATCTGAGGGCCCCAAAGTGTGCTTTGCAAGTAAACAGAGGCATGTGGACACTTCTACATAAGAAAGCTACAAACATCCCACCACTAAACGTCAATCAAGTTCATAGAACGGTCTGTGAGGTCCTTTAAGAATTACCTATTGGGTTATTTTATGACCCATCATCATCAAGTGCCGTCATCGCAACGAAGGTTAGCTACATTGGGCGCCATTTCACTCTGTCTCTTACTTTGATGGTGCAGGTTGTCATAGGCTGACTTGTCCATCTTTTGATGTTACTCGTCCATGTTAGTCTTGGTCTGCCTCTGCCACTTTTACTTTGTATTCTCCATTCGAATATTACTTTTCGTAGGCTGTTGCGTCTTTTAACATGGCCTAAAATTTCATTTGTCTTTTCTGAATTGTATTTAGTAGTTCTGTTTTCATTTTTAGTTGTTTTAAAACTTCATCGTTTGTTTTCTTTTTTTCCATCCAATTCTACCTATTCTTCTATAAATCCACATTTCAAAGGCTTCAATTTTCTGTTCTATTTTCTTGTCTAATGTCCATGTTTCTGCACCATACAGGAATATTGAGAAGATATCTGTTTTGTTGTTAGTATATTTTTCATGGAATTAAAATTACTTTTAGCCATACCTATTCTTTTGTTTATTTCAATTTTACATTTTCCATCACTGGTTATAGTATGTCCCAGGTAGTTGTAACTCTGGACTGTCTCCAGATGTGTTCCCTCAACTGTGATATTTAATTGTAGGTCTTGAAAATTTTCTTTGTTTATGATCATAGTTTTAGTCTTTTTGATATTCTTATCTAGTCCATATTTTTTGCTTATTATGTTTATTTCATTAAGTAATTGTTGTATATCTTTAGGATTTTCTGCTAGTAGTACATTATCATCAGCATATCTTAGGTTATTGATTATCTTTCCATTAATGTGTGTGATCCACGAAATTCAAAAGAAATGTTATGGGAGAAATGAAAAGCGTCACCATCATAATAAATGAGAAAATAGCAGATCTTAAGCTTCTAACACACCGCAGAAAGTACAAAACTCTTATTCGGTTTGAGAGGTCACCAGATCATGTACTGTCCAAAAAGGTCTACTTGATTTCTCATTGATTTGCCTTGTACCGCTCATCCTAGATGCAGTAGAGTTTATCTCTATTTCGTTGTTCGTTGGCGTTGTTCTCGTTTTCGGAAGAAGGCCGTATGTGTGCCGAAACGTCAGTATTTTGTTGTGTTTTTTTTGGTTATTGTAAAACTGTCACCATAACTTGCAGGAGTGTTCGTTACACCCCGCTCCTAGTTCCTTGATACCAGCTTTACCGCAGCACTATTTGTCGGTTCCCTCCCAAAAAGTCCAAGAAAGAACAAAAATACAGACACTTCAGGGATAGTCCAAATCAACTTGGAAGGGGAACCTTCAGACACTATCGTTACTTGTACTCTTCTTCTCCTTCCACCTTTCAGCTTCTTCTGGAGCATAGGTCTTCAACAAACACTTTCCAAGCCTTTATTTTTCTTGCCATTCTTTTAAGATCATTTCAAGTCTTCCCCACCATCTTCATCTGTTTCTATCTGTCTTCTTCAAGAATTCTTTGGTCTTCCTCTTTGTCTTTTTCCATGGGGATTCCAAAAAGGGGTCATCTACATATATTAGAACCAAACAAAGACCTGTGCGAAATTCCCACACACCCGAATTGTAGTAGTTGTAGTAGTTGTAGTGGTTGTAGTAATTGTAGTAGTTGTAGTAGTTGTAGTAGTTGTAGTAGTTGTAGTAATTGTAGTAGTTGTAGTAGTTGTAGTATTTGTAGTAGTTGTAGTAGTTGTAGTAATTGTAGTAGTTGTATTAGTTGTAGTAGTTGTAGTAATTGTAGTAGTTGTATTAGTTGTAGTAGTTGTAGTAGTTGTAGTAGTTGTAGTAGTTGTAGTAGTTGTAGTAGTTGTAGTAGTTGTAGTAGTTGTAGTAGTTGTAGTAGTTGTAGTAATTGTAGTAGTTGTAGTAATTGTAGTAGTTGTAGTAGTTGTAGTAATTGTAGTAGCTGTAGTAGTTGTAGTAGCTGTAGTAATTGTAGTAGTTGTAGTAGTTGTAGTAGTTGTAGTAATTGTAGTAGTTGTAGTAGTTGTAGTAGTTGTGGTTGTAGCAGTAGTAGTATGGGTGTGGCTATCCCGTACTGTAAAAAATTAAACCGAAAAAACTTCACAAACATGGACAAGTCAAGGAAAAGAATAAAAGTAAATCCGCCACTCAGGAAAGATAAAGGCTCTTTGTCTAAAAGACGTATGACGAAAGCCGCAGAAAGCCGTAAGAAGTTCGGGTTCCTAACTCACCTTTTGTCTACCAGGAAATCCTCCAGAAGTGGCATTGGGAATGTAAAGTTCCCTAAACGAACAAGGAAGCCAACTGAGAGTATCACACAACAGGCCCCTTTTTGGAATCTTCAGGGGAAAAGACAAAGAGGAGGACCAAAGATTTCTTGGAGAAGACAGATAGAAGCAGAGACGAAGATGATGGGGAAAACATGGAATGATCTTAAAAAATGACAAAAAACAGAACGACTTGGAAAGTGTTTGTTGAAGACCTATGCTCCACAGGGAGCTGAAAGTGTTTGTTGAAGACATATGCTCCACAGGGAGCTGAAAGTGTTTGTTGAAGACCTATGCTCCACAGGGAGCTTAAATGGTTTGTTGAAGACCTATGCTCCACAGGGAGCTGAAAGTGTTTGTTGAAGACCTATGCTCTACAAGGAGATGAAAGTATTTGTTGAAGACCTATGCTCTACAGGGAGCTGAAAGGTAGAAGAGAAGAGAAGAGAAGTGGTCCGACATAAACATACTCCAGCCAGAGGAAGATGCGCAAATTTCAGAACGGATGCAATGACATTACAACTAAGTATAAAAATATCCATCCTTTGTAATGCAAGGTCAGTCGTACAAGTGACGTCCTGCTAGAAACATGGCAGACTCATTCAGGGAATAAAGAGCCAGATATGTTCGCTGTGGGAGCCGCGATAGCTCAGTGGTTAGTGAACTGGACTACCACGGACAAGGGGTAGGGTTCGATCCCAACCTACGGCTTCCGGGTTCACCCAGCCTTAAATGGGTACCGGATTTTTTTCTGGGAAAGTAAAGCAGCACGGGCGTAATACTGACCACATTACCCCAAAAATCATGTGCTGAAGGTCTGTAAAATATAGGGTCACTAACACCATATTTCCCTATACGCCACTTGGCGTGACGGGGGTACTTTACTTTACTTTTTTTTATATGTTCGCTGTCACAAAAAACAGAACTAGTCCTGCAGTGGATCATCATCATTATGTGCTTTACTGGTAGGCGCAGACGATCATGTCCCTCCACAATCTTATATCTACAGTGCATCGTATCAGTTCCGTTGTTGACTGTTTTCCATGCCATGACACAAAGCAATCCAGTATTTTCTCTCTTTTTTTGTCCGCGATCTCTCTATTCATGTATTTTGCCAGTTTAAACCAAGTATTTCCAACTTTCCTCTTCTCATGATGTTCCCGAAAAATGTTGATTGTTTGTTTTCTGATGTTTCTTAGGAGCTCCCTTTTTGTGTTGGCCTCTTTGAGAATTTCCTCGTTGGTCTTTTTAACTGTCTAGGGGACTTTCAACATTCTTCTGAGAAATCCCATCTCTGTGGCCTATAATCGTCTTTTCATTTGTTTGTCTCGACTCAAAGAACACAATCGACTCCACAGTCACATGTATACACAATTCAAGATCGGCACATCAACTACTTGTACATGTGGACAGGCGCCCCAGACTGCTGAACACATACTTCAAGACTACACTGAATATAGTAGACTGAGGAAAATCCATTGGCCCATAGATACAACACTACAGACAAAGCTATATGGGCCACTGCAAGAATTACAAAAGACAGTAAAATTTATACAGGAAACGACATTGCCGATATAGACAATACTTCAGGCGAACGAAAGATTATGGTTTTGGGGTCTGGGCTACCGCTGACATAATAAATAAAAACATACATTATATTCAGCAGGCTAAAACATAAAGTAATATTTTCTAATGACATCACTACATTTTAAATTACTTACTTATTTATGTTAATTATATCCGTCTTGTTTGGGACGAAAATGTCTTGATGACTTTGTCATTGAAAGTACTGTTGGGTTGGTTTCTAAGTTTCTGAAGCAATGATTTCTCAATGGACATTAATGCCAAACCAGATAAGCGTTCTTGTGTCTGAGTTGAGCGACAATAAGATTTGATTCTCTTGAGAGCAGAACAAGTTCATTCTACAGATGCTGATGCGCATAACGTAGTTATAAATAGCTAAGGAAGTTCCGGTAATCAGAAATAGTTTCACTTTAACTTTGTGACGATTCTGATTGGCTAGAGCTAAAAATATCACATGAAACCGCATTCATCTAGCGGCAACATCCCCCTATATTATTTTTATTCCAAGTTTTGAATGTCAAGGTCGTTATACTTAGTCCGGATAGAGGAAATATGTACCGCTGGCTCCTAGAGGTTTCAATGTAGAATAGTTATAACATTCACAAACGTTATAGTGGCCAGAGGAAAACCTTGCTTTAATAAATTAAAATCAAAGCAAATAAATCATATTGGCCTACGAAATGTGTAATAGAATTTTCAAAAATTTATAGAATTAATAATGGAAAAAAATATAATAAATTATCATTTCCTTTTGTATTTCGTTAATATGTTCAGACTACCGGCGGTAGCTGCGGTAGCATTGAGAATACGCCACTGATGTACGCCATCGGAGCCTCCTTAGCTGAGCGGGTAGTGCTCTTGTTTCCTGATCAGTAGGCTTCGGGTTCGATTCAGAGAAGTGGAGGATTATTGTTTTTACGGATCGACAAGGCTCTGGTACATCAAGTGCCTTGCCTGCTGGCGTAGGCGATCATGTCTCTCCACAACTTTCAATCTGTTCAGTTGTGGATACCCCAACCAGTTTGGCACATGATGATTGTAAAAAATTGATTGCATAGAAACTTCCTCCTTTTTTTGGAAAGCTACTTTTGCCTGAGCCATTCAGCATCTCACCTCTGTTGTGCATCTACCATCTGAGGTTAATATTGTAGTTAAATTCATTTACCTGTTTTAATATTGTTCCACTTGTCTTTATTGTGCATTGCTGTGAAGTCTTTTTTCCCTACAGGTGCAAACAACCTATCAAAATAGGTACCAGAGAGGAAAGTAAAGTTATCGGCCTGGCGTGATACTGACCACATCACCCAAAAATGTGCCATAAAAAAAAGTAAAGTACCCCCGTCACGCCAAGTGTCGTATAGAGAATATGGTGTTAGTGACCATAAATTATACAGACCTTCGGCACATGATTTTTGGGGTAATGTGGTCGGTATTACGGCCGTGCCGCTTCACTTTCCCAGAAAAAAAAATCCGGTACCCATTAAAGGCTGGGTGAACCCGGAAGCCGTCGGTTGGGATCGAACCCTACCCCTTGTCCTTTGTAGTCCTGTTCACTAACCACTGAGCTATCGCGCCTAAAAAAAAAAAAATGTGCTATGGTCATGGAAAAATTACGGTCACTATCATCATGTTCCTCATAAAACTAGCAGCGCGTGGGGGAACCCTTAACAGCATTTCTAAGGAAAATTGAAACCTTTTTGTGATTTCTTTGTTGAAAACGCTTCAAGGCAAATAAGAAAAAGTGCACATAACAAGAAGAAAAGAGGCAGATTAAAAAATAACTAAGATAATAATGTACTTTAGAGCGATCATTCCTGTTGCAATTATTGTGTATTCTTAAAGGCAATAAAATGTTCATTTTTAACCCGTTCTCATGTAGACTCATTACTCTCATTTGTTTTGTTCATGTTTGAAGGGCAGTGCCCTAAAGATATTCTGCCCCGAGAGAGATTCCATATATTGTTATTTCCGTGTTGCGTTATCATCAATTATTTCTTATTAGTGTTCCCATGACAACATTAGGAAGGATAATTCACGTCTTTGACAAACTTCCTATTCAGCATTGTCCTTTTGAAATTGAAAATTGTCAATTGAATTTGTTGTCTTTTGTTTCGGTCTATTTCTGGATGTTTTTTGTTTGTTTTGTTTTTCTTCATAATATAGGACATTGTGAATAGCTGTGTTTCCCGTGTGTTACCGGGGCTTCATTATGAGGGAAGTAAAGAACAGTGACACTGTGACCTTCCAGGAATGTCGTAAGAGACGACTAAGGAGGTTGATTGATGTTGCCAAGCTGTCATTGTAAAAAGTATTGTTATGGAAACAGAGCATAGATTTTAAAAGCAGTGATCTCTTCAATATGTGCCATTTTGGCAAGCAAGGTTTCTGCGTTTGAGATTGTGGTTCTGTTCTATGTGCCGTCTTCGGCTCGAAAGGACAATAGATGGATAGATAGAATAGCTGTAGCGTGGTGGTAAGGCTTTTCTTTAAAATAAATAGATGGCAGTTAATGAGATCCTGTTAAAGTTAAATTTGAAACGATCGGGTTGTCAATCACTGACTTCTGGTCTCAATGTAGATTAGGATGGGTACATTGTCTTATCGGGAGCGGCGATAGCTCAGTGGTTAGTGAACAGGACTACAAAGGACAATGAGGTAGGGTTCAATCCCAACCGGCGGCTTCCGGGTTCACCCAGCCTTAAATGGGTACCGGATTTTTTTCTGGGAAAGTAAAGTGGCACGGGCGCAATACCGACCACATTACCCCAAAAAGCATGCGCTGAAGGTCTGTAAAATTTATGGTCACTAACAATAATTTCCCTATTCGCCAATTGGCGTGACTGGGGTACTTTAATTTTTTTTTTTTTTTTTACTTTTTTTTCAAAACCCAGAGGATCATAGGTCTTCAACAAACACTTTCAGTAACCTGTGGAGCATAGGTCTTCAACAAATACTTTTATCTCCCTGTGTAGCATAAGTCTTCAACAAACAATTTCAGCTCCCTGTGGATCATATGTCTTCAATAAACACTGTCCAAACTGTTCTGTTTCTTGCCATGCTTTTAAGATCATTCCATGTCTTCCCCATCATCTTCATCTCTGCTTCCATCTGTCTTCTCTAAGAATATTTATTTCTTGCTCTTTGTTTTTTTTTCTTTGGGGATACCAAAAAAGGGCCTGTTGTGTAATACTCTCAGTTGACTTCCGTAGTATGTGTCCTATCCAGCGCCATCGTCTTCGCTGTATCTCTTTATCCACTGGTGTTTGACTGGTACATTTTCATCATTCTATGTTAGTGATTTTATCCTGCCATTTCCATCCTTTTATTCTGCGTAAGCACCCATTAATGAAAGTCGGTATCTCCATGATTGTCATTTTAGTTGTTCTCCATGTTTCACACCCGTATAATAGGATTGACTTAACATTGGTGTTGAATATTTTTATTTTTTTATTTAACCTAATTTCTCTGGACTTCCGTATGTTTCCCAGTGCAATAAATGCTGCTCTTGCTTTTGCTATCCTTAATTTGGTATCATTACGTTGTTCCTCCTTATTTTTTTGTATGACTGCCCAGATATATGTAAGACTGGTTACAGCTGGCAAAATACAGGGAAAGATAGATCGCAGATGACAAAGAGAGAAGATACTGGATTGCTTGGTCTCATGGGGCAATTTACAATCAACAAATGAATTGATTCAATGTAATAGAGAAATATATAAGGACATAATCGTGTACACAGACCACACTACACCAACAAATCATGTGCCGAAGTTATGTAAAGATTATGGTCCATAACACCATATTCCCTAGATCGCCACTTGGCGATGGGGGCACTTTACTGATACTTTTGATGATCGTCTAGACCAGCCGGTATGGCACATGATCATGATAATGATTCCTGGTAAGTGTAAAAACTAACGCACCCCAAATTCCAACGGCAGTAAAAACAGCTTGCCACACTCACAGATTTTTTGGTTAACAAAGACGTTCTTTTTTTGTTTCGTGGAAAAGTCTAAAGCTCTTTCTGATGCTCCTCCAACTTTTTATATGGCCGTTCTTGGAAACGATATTTGCGAATGGCTAAAAATAGCCTGTGAATGCTGAAAACAAACCACACAGTTTTCACAGGTCGTGATTGTGTGGTGGGGAGTTGCTAAAGTTCAGAATGATTATGATCGAACGAATGTGTGTTTAAATGTAAGAAAATGTGAGAGAAATCAATATGATGTGTCGTGCCGCTTGTGAATGTGATATTTCTTTCTATTGCGAGGATTGTAAGGTCAGTAAGTTAGATTTTACAATTTTATTTGATTTTTTTTTTCGCTTTTTGTTTTGTATCTAATTCTAAACAGGAAATCATCAAAATGTATACTTCTGAACTCAGAATCATCAAAATGTGTACTTCTGAACTCAGAATCGTCAAAATGTATACCTCTGAAATCAGAATCATCAAAATGTATACTTCTGAACTCGGAATCATCAAAATGTATACTTCTGAACTCGGGATCATCAAAATGTGTACTTCTGAACTCAGAATCGTCAAAATGTATACCTCTGAACTCAGAATCATTAAAATTCATATTGCTCGACTGAGAATAATGAAAGTGCCTTATTTTTCACTAAGAATCGTCAAAAATCTACAACGCGACAAGCGATTATCAAAATGTCTACAACTGGATCATAGATTATCAAAATGTCTACAACTCGATCATAGATTATCAAAATGTCTACAACTCGATCATAGATTATCAAAATGTCTACAACTCGATCATAGATTATCAAAATGTCTACAACTCGATCATATATTATCAAAATGTCTACAACTCGATCATAGATTATCAAAATGTCTACAACTCGATCATAGATTATCAAAATGTCTACAACTCGATCATAGATTATCAAAATGTCTACAACTCGACCATCGATTTTCAAAATGTCTACAATTCGACCATCAAAATGATTATCAAAATGTCTACAACTCGACTCATAAGACTATGAGACGCTTTACCAATCGTAGCCGGTTTGCTCTTGAGAATCGTTTCATATTCCAGTTAGGTTTGCTGTGGCCACAAGGCATGAATATACCGCTCTCCTACACATAGGATACCCGCTACACATTTCTTACCCTCATGCGTACTCGCACCTATATATGTTTATATATTTGTCTGCATGTGTAAATGCGGATAGGTACGCATATGTTTCATACACATATTTTTCTATGTGCACACCCATAGCTGCGGATATACACAGATTTATTTGTTCACTTTCTCCACGTGGATTTACGTATTAGGAATCAACTCATAGAAACGTTTCCAGTAATAGTAAAAGCTAGGATCTTGGACATAGGTAGACAGGCAGACAGGCAGACAGATTGATTGATTGGTAAATAGGTTGGTAATTAGGTAGGTAGGTAGGAAGTAGGCAGGAGGTAGGTAGGTAGAAATGAAGAAAATAAGGAAAGAAAAAGAAAAAAAGAAAGAATAAAAAAGAAAGATAGAGAAAGAAAGAAAGAAGAAAGAAAGAAAGAAAGAAAGAAAGAGAGAGAGAAAGATAGATAGATAGATAGATAGATAGATAGATAGATAGATAGATAGATAGATAGATAGATAGATAGATAGATAGATAGATAGATAGATAGATAGATAGATAGATAGATAGATAGATAGATAGATAGATAGATAGATAGATAGATAGATAGATAGATAGATAGATAGATAGATAGATAGATAGATAGATAGATAGATTAGATAGATTAGACAGACAGACAGACAGACAGACAGACAGACAGACAGACAGACAGACAGACAGACAGACAGACAGACAGACAGACAGACAGACAGATAGAGAAGGGAAGAAAGAAAGAAAGATGAAACAAACAAGCAAGGAAATAATAAAGAAAGAAAGAAAGAAAGAAAGAAAAGAAAGAAAGAAAGAAAGAAAGAAATGCTACATTGAACATTTACACGTGCATCAATGTAGTTTGGGGAAGCAATTCACTGGCGAGATCGATCGAGGACTAGACGAGTCTGGAAATGACCGAGTGACGGAAGTAACGATCGGAGAAATTGTTCCATCCACGTTAATCATGTCGCTCCACAACGCTCTATTTTGATATTCTTTATTCTATCCCTTATTTTGTTGACATTTTAACAAACCATTTCTCTCTGTTTCTTTTACACTCACATTTTCCAGTTGTCACAACACATTCCAACTGCTTCATCCTCATTTCATTAAAAAATACAAGAAATATTATAACCGGCTATTTCTTTCTGATGTCCATGATTTGCTTTTAATTTTCTTTGGATTCAATTCTTCTTCTTGGTGTAACTTTCAGCTCCTTGTGGAGCATAGGTCTTCAACAAACACTTTCAAAATCGTTTTGTTTCATGCCATTCTTTTAAGATCATTCCATGTCTTCCCCATCATCTTCATCTTTAACTGTCTTCTTCAAAAATATGTTGGTCTTCCTCCTTGTCTTTTTCCTTGGGGATTTAAAAAAAAACGGTATGTTGTGTAATACTCTCAGTTGGCTTCCGCAGTGTGTGTCCCATCCAGTGCCATCGTCTTCACTAAATCACATTCTCCACCTATATTTGACTGCTACATTTCCATCCTTTTATCCCTGTGCCAGCATCCATTAATATCACCATAATCAAGTAACAAGCCTGCTGGCGTGGGTGGTCATGTCTCTCCACAACTTTCGATCTCGACAGTTATCTATCAATTAAGCTGTCTGGTATCTTTTCTCTTTGCTTCCCTCTATCTCTTCGTCCCTAAATTTTCCCAGTTGTTACAATATATTCCAGTTGTTCCCTTCTCATTACGTGGCTAAAAATGAAGATTGTTTCTTTCTAAAATTGGAAATTAACTTTCTCTTTGCGTTTGCCTCTTTCAGAACATTTTCATAACTCTTCTTAGATGCCCGTGGTATTCTCAACATTCCTCTATAAAACCACATTTCTACAGCCTCCAATGATGTTGCCCATTAATATAGTTATAGTTATTTGAAAGCCCCGTTATCTCTGCAAACATATTAAAATCCATATTTGTTCAATCGCCCGTGACAGGGGAATCATCTGAATTAATAGCATCTCATCGAATATCAAATTCAAGAAAGTCAGCTGCAGTCCCTATCGTAGCAAATACAGCACACGTCAAAAGACATAAGGCGTATCAGCACCGACAGTGAATTGGCCTTCGTCATACGATATTATTATTATTCATCACTTTTCAGACTGTGCCTCAACGGTTCCTGCAGGTAATCCGCCATATTGACCGGAAGTCCCTAATCCATTAACTCTTTCCGTACGTCTCGCCGCACTGTGCGTCATGCCGATTTCAGCAAAGTACCTTTACACCGCTTAGTGCGCTACACTCAATCTCATTAGTGTGAACGTCATCAAACCATATTCTTTTTATGTATCTTGTGGGGGAGCTTAAGCGCCTGCGACCTCCAGGCGCAATAGCAGGGCCGGCGCACCATCAGCTGGCCAAGACCTAGCAGATCTACCTCCTCGTGGTCTCCCCTGGTAACAGTCTGCGTCAAAACAGATTGGCTAACAGAAGCTAGGATCGACATGTTCCCTGTAGTGGAGGCCGTTACTGATTGAGGACCCAGTATTGCAGTACCTCTGGGCTTGACTAGTAGTTTCCCAGCGTAGCCTGGGACAGACGACCTCCAACCTCCAGTAAGAGCCGGGAATGTCAAGAAAGCCATTTACGACCCGCCAAATTCTATGAGTCAAAGGGCAAACATGCTCGTATCAACTCGTGGCAATCCATCAACAACAACGTATCTTGTATCATCTGGATATTGGTGAAATCTAATAGCTTGTTCAATTATCTAAACACTCATATATAATATGTTAGATACATATTTATATGTAGATTAATTCTTCAAACCATGGTCATTTTGTCTCTAAAAACTCTTTCATTCTGTCGATAAAAAGCTTCCGTATGGCAAGAGTTAATTCTTAACTCCAAATAGATCACATTTTTGCCAGGTATTCTCAACATATTCTTATGTTAAAACCAGAGTTGTTGCTTACAACGACTCTATTATGTGCTATCACTATGTTCACAATGCACGTCCATATGTCTATATCAAAAACTATCTTTACTGCTATCACTATGTTCACAATGCACGTCCATATGTCTATATCAAAAACTATCTTTACTGCTATCACTATGTTCACAATGCACGTCCATATGTCTATATCAAAAACTATCTTTACTGCTATCACTATGTTCACAATGCACGTCCATATGTCTATATCAAAAACTATCTTTACTGCTATCACTATGTTCACAATGCACGTCCATATGTCTATATCAAAAACTATCTTTACTGCTATCACTATGTTCACAATGCACGTCAATATGTCTATATCAAAAACTATCTTTACTGCTATCACTATGTTCACAATGCACGTCCATATGTCTATATCAAAAACTATCTTTACTGCTATCACTATGTTCACAATGCACGTCCATATGTCTATATCAAAAACTATCTTTACTGCTATCACTATGTTCACAATGCACGTCCATATGTCTATATCAAAAACTATCTTTACTGCTATCACTATGTTCACAATGCACGTCCATATGTCTATATCAAAAACTATCTTTACTGCTATCACTATGTTCACAATGCACGTCCATATGTCTATATCAAAAACTATCTTTACTGCTATCACTATGTTCACAATGCACGTCCATATGTCTATATCAAAAACTATCTTTACTGCTATCACTATGTTCACAATGCACGTCCATATGTCTATATCAAAAACTATCTTTACTGCTATCACTATGTTCACAATGCACGTCCATATGTCTATATCAAAAACTATCTTTACTGCTATCACTATGTTCACAATGCACGTCCATATGTCTATATCAAAAACTATCTTTACGACACATATGACCATTGCTGGTGTGTGTATGTGTGTGTGGGGGGGGGGAAGCACACAATAGAACCAGAGGGATAAAGGCCGCTTGGTCAAAGCAGGGACCTCTATAGCCTAAGTTAGGAAACCCACCCGACTGGACTGCCGACGTTCGGACAACCCGTGTTCGATTCCCGCTGGGAACAGTGTGAGTTGTACTCGTGGTTGGAAAAAAAAATACCCCCACGGTCAACCCAGCCGTTGGCAGAAATACCAGGGTATTTCTCTGGGAAGATGAGGAATGTCGCCTCGCATCTGAGTTTCAATGCTTGAGGCGACACTATAGAGAAATTGCCGAACATTTCTGGACAGGCGGCCGAGCACATATGGGTGGAAACTAGCGTGCTAAGACGGCGGTTCAAGTCTCGTACTTTACCTTTACCTTTACCTTTACCTTGGTCAAAGCAGTGGCCAGGACGTGTGAGACGATTTTTATTTCACCCCCGATACAAACAATTCTAAATCCATTCTTGTCTACCGCGGGTTTCGAATAACGTCGGTCAATTTTTCAGCCAACACTACAGCAGTTTTAGCCGCACCGCCACGCGCACCTCTATGTGCATATAGATTCTACATCATCATCGTTATCATTGAGTGCCGTCTCCGCAACGAGGGTTGGCTACCATGGAGCGCCATTCCACTCCGTCTCTAGCTCTGATGGTGCAGATTGTCATAGATTGACTTGTCCATCTTTTGATGTTACTCGTCCATGTTAGTCTTGGTCTGCCTCTGCCTCTTTTACCTTGTATTTTCCCTTCCAATATTACTTTTATTAGGCTGTTGTGTTTTTTAACATGCCCCAAAAATGTCATTTGTCTTGTTCTAAATATTTTTAGTAGTTCTCTTTTCATTTTTAGTTGTTTTAAAACTTCATCGTTTGTTTTCTTTTCTTCTCATCCAATTCTACATATTCTTCTATAGATCCACATTTCAAAGGCTTCAATTTTCTGCACTGATGTCCATGTTTCTGCACCATACAAGAATGTTGAGAAGATGTAACATTTTGCTATTCTTAATTTTAGCCCTGGTGTTATTTGTTTTGATGTTAGTATGTTCTTCATGGCATTAACATTCCATTTTGCCATTTCTATTCTTTTGTTTATTTCAGTTGTTCATTTCCCATCACTGGTTATAGTATGACCGAGGATAATTCTTTAGGTAATTTCCTAGTTTGATCAGATATATTATTTCAGTTTGGAAGAGTGATGTCCCCTAAAATATGTCTGCCAAAATACAGTGGTTCTACGCATTCTTGGCGTTGGGGTCATTACGCTGGCATGTAATCATTTCGGAGTATCTGTTGATTGGGCGTTGGGTCCAGGGGTTAGGTTTAGCTTTAGTGTTAAATATTTATAAATATATTATAACGCGTGACAAAAACGACGCCACTCGGCCTAATTATGATCTTCTGATCGAAGGGAATTGTGCGGTTGATTACCAATCGCCGTAATTTACTGCCAAATGTTGGAAGATTGTCAAACTCAGAACTGCTTAGCTGGTTTTTTAATATTAGACAAACTAGCCTATATATATAGGCTAATAATTAGTAAGAAGAAGCATAAGAAAGGATAGGGGTTCAGCCAATTATTAATTAACATCTCGATTTGGACGCAGACGCTGACCCGAACGCCACGCTGACCCAAACGCCAGTGTGAGTGACACATGCCAGCGTAATGACCCCAACGCCAAGAATGCGTAGAACCACTGTATTTTGGCAGACATATTTTAGGGGACATCACTCTTCCAAACTGAAATAATATATCTGATCAAACTAGGAAATTACCATTCTTTATATAATTATAATACAACTGGTTCTACATACATAAATATTATTATATGGGGAACTTCCGAGGCGATAATAGGGAATAATAGAACAAAGAAGTATGTGTTAGCACTCGGAAAAATTGACAGACAAACAACAATAGAAAAAAACGAAGAACAATATATGGTCCGAAGTGGGATCGAACCCGTACTCAGTGGCACCGCGCCTTGCCACGAGAAGCCGAACGCTTGGCACACTACCACGCAGCCAACTAAAAAATTGGCTATTGCAGTAGTGTCTTACACGATGACGTTCTCAATGACTATAGCATAGGGTAACGATCACAGACCGGAAATAAATTGTATATTTGTACTTTCCTATTAATGCAAGTATCTCCCAGTAGGGCTGAATACTTGTGTTGTAGACAAACATTTATTGGACGAAACAGCACGAATAGTAGTTCCCAGTGATTATATACTGGGTACAAATAATAATACATAAATATTATTATATGGGGAACTTCCGAGGCGATAATAGGGAATAATAGAACAAAGAAGTATGTGTTAGCACTCGGAAAAATTGACAGACAAACAACAATAGAAAAAAACGAAGAACAATATATGGTCCGAAGTGGGATCGAACCCGTACTCAGTGGCACCGCGCCTTGCCACGAGAAGCCGAACGCTTGGCACACTACCACGCAGCCAACTAAAAAATTGGCTATTGCAGTAGTGTCTTACACGATGACGTTCTCAATGACTATAGCATAGGGTAACGATCACAGACCGGAAATAAATTGTATATTTGTACTTTCCTATTAATGCAAGTATCTCCCAGTAGGGCTGAATACTTGTGTTGTAGACAAACATTTATTGGACGAAACAGCACGAATAGTAGTTCCCAGTGATTATATACTGGGTACAAATAATAATACATAAATATTATTATATGGGGAACTTCCGAGGCGATAATAGGGAATAATAGAACAAAGAAGTATGTGTTAGCACTCGGAAAAATTGACAGACAAACAACAATAGAAAAAAACGAAGAACAATATATGGTCCGAAGTGGGATCGAACCCGTACTCAGTGGCACCGCGCCTTGCCACGAGAAGCCGAACGCTTGGCACACTACCACGCAGCCAACTAAAAAATTGGCTATTGCAGTAGTGTCTTACACGATGACGTTCTCAATGACTATAGCATAGGGTAACGATCACAGACCGGAAATAAATTGTATATTTGTACTTTCCTATTAATGCAAGTATCTCCCAGTAGGGCTGAATACTTGTGTTGTAGACAAACATTTATTGGACGAAACAGCACGAATAGTAGTTCCCAGTGATTATATACTGGGTACAAATAATAATACATAAATATTATTATATGGGGAACTTCCGAGGCGATAATAGGGAATAATAGAACAAAGAAGTATGTGTTAGCACTCGGAAAAATTGACAGACAAACAACAATAGAAAAAAACGAAGAACAATATATGGTCCGAAGTGGGATCGAACCCGTACTCAGTGGCACCGCGCCTTGCCACGAGAAGCCGAACGCTTGGCACACTACCACGCAGCCAACTAAAAAATTGGCTATTGCAGTAGTGTCTGACACGATGACGTTCTCAATGACTATAGCATAGGGTAACGATCACAGACCGGAAATAAATTGTATATTTGTACTTTCCTATTAATGCAAGTATCTCCCAGTAGGGCTGAATACTTGTGTTGTAGACAAACATTTATTGGACGAAACAGCACGAATAGTAGTTCCCAGTGATTATATACTGGGTACAAATAATAATACATAAATATTATTATATGGGGAACTTCCGAGGCGATAATAGGGAATAATAGAACAAAGAAGTATGTGTTAGCACTCGGAAAAATGGACAGACAAACAACAATAGAAAAAAACGAAGAACAATATATGGTCCGAAGTGGGATCGAACCCGTACTCAGTGGCACCGCGCCTTGCCACGAGAAGCCGAACGCTTGGCACACTACCACGCAGCCAACTAAAAAATTGGCTATTGCAGTAGTGTCTTACACGATGACGTTCTCAATGACTATAGCATAGGGTAACGATAGTAGTAGCGGTGGCTGTGAACTCAACAGAAAAGTGGAATAACATGCACCGAAATACAATAGATTTGGCACCGACTTTGCACCGACTTTGCACCAAAACGGTGCCAAAAAAAAAAAAAATTTTTTTTCGAATTCGCGATTTTTTCGAACTTCATTATTTTTTGGGGGAAAATTTTTTTTTTTGGTGTTCGTCAGTTTGTCGAATCACTGAGAGCTTAACTCAGGTAAATTCAATAGAGACTCGGTGCTAATCCGGTGATCGTCGCTCCGTGTCCGGTGATCGCCTCGCTCGTGTTAGAAATTTGTGAAAGAGTATTTTAAAAGAGTATGTGAAAGTAAAAATTCAGAATTATTTAAAAAATATGTATTTGTGAAAGTAAACTCAGAATTATTAAAAATAAAAAAAAATAAAAAAATAAAAAAAACAGTCTCCCTTCAGGATTCGAACACGGGTCTACTACGTGACAGGCCAGGCAACATGTAAAAAAAAAATGCTGACAAGCAATAACATTGAAAGGTTAGTTTTGTCGAACGGTCTCCTGTGTTTCTGAGAGCTTAACCGCAGGTAAATTCAATAGAGACTCGGTGCTAAGCGGCTTATTGTCCGGTGATCGTCGCTCGCTGTGTGTTAGAAATTTGTGAAAGAGTATTTTTAAATTCCGTTAGCCAACTCAGGTAGAACCCCCGATTGAAAAAGAAAACGGACTTTTGTTAAAAATAGTAAAATATAAGTGGTCGTGTGTGTTATCGCTACCAACATCATCATGTGTCGTGTAGTAAGGTGTGCTAATATTAAATAGTGACGCTCGCTTTTTCTCATTCAATGAAAAGCAAAACAAAATTCTATATTTCACAACTTTATTAATACATCATATATATTACTGTCCGGTCGTTGATAATTTTAAGCGTCTGGGTTCCTCCCTCCTGTTTTGGTGGTACTGTTTGTTAAATGTCTATCAAACACGGGTGCATAGGAAGTTTCATTAGCCTTCAAAACACAACCGCCCTCCATTTTGACAAAACCTTGATCAAAGCTGGAATAGGTAATCGGTGACTTTGCTGAAACATCCTGGGCATCCATACTGGCTGCCGGAGCTGTCGTCTGATTAACAAGAGTGAGGTCCCCTTGGTTAACAAAAAAGGGCGTGTAGTTGATGTTAGCATAAGCGTTTTCGAGACTGCCTTAACGCCATCTATAGACAATGGAACTACCCCCTCTGCCTTCATGTCCTATCATCATCATGTGCCACCCTCAACACCATCACCCCTTCATGTCCTATCATCATCAAGCCACACAAAGTATCAACCCCTTCATGGCCTATCATCATCATGTGCCACCCTCAACACTATCATCATCATGTGCCACCCTCAACACTATCATCATCATGCGCCACCCCCAACACCATCATCAAACCTTCATATCCCATCATCATCTTGTGCCCTACCATTAAATAGTGACTCTCTCTCTCTCTCTCTCTTTCTCTATCGCATATCCAAGCTAACTCAAGTCAAATAAAAATCATCACCAAGCCACACAAATTGACACATCATCATCATGTGCCACCCTCAACACCATCATCAAACCTTCATGTCCTATCATCATCATGTGCCACCCTCAACATCAAACCTTCCGGCTTGGACGGAGGAACTGTTTTCCATCAGTCGAGTAAATGAAACAAACCCCGTTACATATGTGTTGAAAGACGATAAGGGCGATGAGATAGAGGGGTCATTCTACACACCGAAAATTCAAAAAGTTGGAGACAAACTCATCATCCCTGCATGTCCTATCATCAACCCACACAAAGTATCAACAAGCGAAATTCTCTCTCTCTCTCTCTCTCTCTCTCTCTCTCCTCTCTCACTCTCTCTCTCTTTCTCTCTCTCTCTCGCTCTGTCTCTCTCACATTCATGATAAACCAAAAAAAATAGGCTCATATTAAAAAAGTCGACCTAAAACCGTAAAATATTCCACTACAACACAGACCGCTAGACTGAACAGTACTATGAAAAATAAACGTCCGTGAATCAAGCGCGCTTATAACACGAAGTCTCACATCCGACTAGTTTAAATATAATCCGGTAAATCAAAGTTAGGAGGCAAGGGCAGAAACTTAGGAGGTAAGGGCAGAAACCAAAGAGGCAAGGTCAGAAAACAAGGGGGGAAGGTCAGAAATCTAAGAGGCAAGGGCAGAAACCTAGGAGACAAGGGCAGAAACCTAGGAGACAAGGTCAGAAATCTAGGAAGCTGTGTTAGAAAACAAGGAGGCGAGGGCAGAAACCTAGGAGACAAGGGCAGAAACTTAGGAGGTAAGGGCAGAAACCAAAGAGACAAGGTTAGAAAAACAAGGAGGGAGGGTCAGAAATCTAAGAGGCAAGGGCAGAAACCTAGGAGGCGAGGTCAGAAACCTAGGACACGAGGTCAGAAAACAAGGAGGGAAGGTCAGAAACCTAGGAGACATGGACAGAAAACTAGGAAGCAAAGGCTGAAAACCAAAGAGGCAAGGTCAGAAATCTAGGAAGCTGCATTAGAAAACAAGGAGGGAAGGTAAGAAACCTATCTACTTCCATACTGATACTAGTTAGACACATCGATCAGATAGTTACATCCAAATCGCAAACATTTTACCCCAGAACACAAAATTTAGGGTCATACTCAAAAAGTCGACCTAAAATCCCGAAAGCTACTCACATAGTCATACTAGTTAGACACAACGAGCAGGAAGTTATATTCTAGGTCCAAAATGTTGGACCAAATCACAACGAACCACGAACCACAACCCCACGATCCATGGACTTAACGAACCATCAACTCACGAACGCGCCGATGAACGCATCGGGTTTCGTGTATACCCAGGCTCCAATGTCACGTTGACATCAAATCTAGCGTCGCAAATATCGTCGTTATCGAGAGATTCGTAGCGAATCCAGACATCACCCTCTATTACATTGAAATAATTTAGCGGAAATTGTATCTCCACCAGTGCGATCTCATACTGCGTCGAAAATTGCCTCCAGCGTTCTCTAACATTGCCTCGATCGTTCGTTAACATTGCCTCCAGCGTTCTCTAACATTGCCTCCAGCGTTCTCTAACATTGCCTCCAGCGTTCTCTAACATTGCCTCCAGCGTTCTCTAACATTGCCTCGATCGTTCTTTAACATTACCTCCAGCGTTCTCTAACATTGCCTCGATCGTTCGTTAACATTGCCTCCAGCGTTCTCTAACATTGCTTCGATCGTTCTTTAACATTACCTCCAGCGTTCTCTAACATTGCCTCGATCGTTCTTTAACATTACCTCCAGCGTTCTCTAACATTGCCTCGATCGTTCGTTAACATTGCCTCCAGCGTTCTCTAACATTGCCTCCAGCGTTCTATAACATTGCCTCCAGCGTTCTCTAACATTACCTCGAGCGTTCTCTAACATTGCCTCGATCGTTCTTTAACATTGCCTCGATCGTTCTTTAACATTGCCTCCAGTATTCTCTTCACAAGTTTCGTAAGGGAAACATTTGTCGTACTGGGAGAAAAACTCGTTTACCCTATCCATTTTAACGACCCCTTCTAATGATGACTCGCTGAGTGCCAAGTACAGACTATCTGTATCCATTTCACAGAGTCGAAAGTCGGACCTCTCTACGAATCTATCCAGGAAGTCATAGTAAAATTCCAACATTCCCAATTTGGTGTACTGGTAGACGAAAAAACCAAGCTGTGAAGGAAGATCCCACAGGATACTTCGATTTCCAAGCGACACCTCATACAGGTCTTCACCAATAGGCGTCATGGTTTTAAACAGGGGGTTAATTACCAACTTTGTTGTATTGGCCCCCTCTTTAACATAGGTCACGTTCACATGTTTCCCCAAATTCGTCAAGGTCTTCCCATAGGCCGAGAAAAATATTACCACCAGATCACAAAAATGTAGGCAGAAACCTAGGAGGCAAGGTCAGAAACCTAGGAGACAAGGTCAGAAACATAGGAGGCAAGGGCAGAAACCTAAGAGGCAATGATGGGGGCTATTCCTAACTTTCTTCTCAGTTCTTCATTTCTGAGCTTATCTCTCAGACTGTTTCCTGTCATTCGTCTAACACATTTCATCTCTGAGATCACAAAAATTTAGGCACATACTCAAAAAGTCGACCTCAAAACCATAAAAAGCTACTCCCACATTCATCTAAAAGTTACACCAAAACCGCACCAGATTTGCACCGTGCAAAAACATGCACAAGTTTGACACGCGCACCAGTTTGGCACAATGCACCTTCGTAAGGGGCGTAACAATCAGCCTTCGTAAGGGGCGTAACAATCAGCCTTCGTAAGGGGCGTATCAATCATAAAAGTGATTATCAAAGTAAAGCTGGAATAGGTAATCGGTGACTTTGCTGAAACATCCTGGGCATCCATACTGGCTGCCGGAGCTGTCGTCTGATTAACAAGAGTGAGGTCCCCTTGGTTAACAAAAAAGGGCGTGTAGTTGATGTTAGCATAAGCGTTTTCGAGACTGCCTTAACGCCATCTATAGACAATGGAACTACCCCTCTGCCTTCATGTCCTATCATCATCATGTGCCACCCTCAACACCATCACCCCTTCATGTCCTATCATCATCAAGCCACACAAAGTATCAACTCCTTCATGGCCTATCATCATCATGTGCCACCCTCAACACTATCATCATCATGTGCCACCCTCAACACTATCATCATCATGCGCCACCCCCAACACCATCATCAAACCTTCATATCCCATCATCATCTTGTGCCCTACCATTAAATAGTGACTCTCTCTCTCTCTCTCTCTCTCTCTCTCTCTCTCTTTCTCTATCGCATATCCAAGCTAACTCAAGTCAAAAAAAATCATCACCAAGCCACACAAATTGACACATCATCATCATGTGCCACCCTCAACACTATCATCATCATGCGCCACCCCCAACAACCAACCCTTCATGTCCTATCATCATGTGCCACCCTCAACACCATCATCAAACCTTCATGTCCTATCATCATCATGTGCCACCCTCAACATCAAACCTTCCGGCTTGGACGGAGGAACTGTTTTCCATCAGTCGAGTAAATGAAACAAACCCCGTTACATATGTGTTGAAAGACGATAAGGGCGATGAGATAGAGGGGTCATTCTACACACCGAAAATTCAAAAAGTTGGAGACAAACTCATCATCCCTGCATGTCCTATCATCAACCACACAAAGTATCAACAAGCGAAATTCTCTCTCTCTCTCTCTCTCTCTCTCTCTCACTCTCTCTCTCTCTCTTTCTCTCTCTCTCGCTCTGTCTCTCTCACATTCATGATAAACCAAAACAAAATAGGCTCATATTAAAAAAGTCGACCTAAAACCGTAAAATATTCCACTACAACACAGACCGCTAGACTGAACAGTACTATGAAAATAAACGTCCGTGAATCAAGCGCGCTTATAACACGAAGTCTCACATCCGACTAGTTTAAATATAATCCGGTAAATCAAAGTTAGGAGGCAAGGCAGAAACTTAGGAGGTAAGGGCAGAAACCAAAGAGGCAAGGTCAGAAAACAAGGAGGGGAGGTCAGAAATCTAGGAAGCTGTGTTAGAAAACAAGGAGGGAAGGTCAGAAACCTAGGAGGCATGGTCAGAAATCTAGGAAGCTGTGTTAGAAAACAAGGAGGCGAGGGCAGAAACCTAGGAGACAAGGGCAGAAACTTAGGAGGTAAGGGCAGAAACCAAAGAGACAAGGTTAGAAAACAAGGAGGGAGGGTCAGAAATCTAAGAGGCAAGGGCAGAAACCTAGGAGGCGATGTCAGAAACCTAGGAGGCGAGGTCAGAAAACAAGGAGGGAAGGTCAGAAACCTAGGAGACAAGGCAGAAACTTAGGAGGTAAGGGCAGAAACCAAAGAGACAAGGTTAGAAAACAAGGAGGGAGGGTCAGAAATCTAAGAGGCAAGGGCAGAAACCTAGGAGGCGAGGTCAGAAACCTAGGAGGCGATGTCAGAAACCTAGGAGGCGATGTCAGAAAACAAGGAGGGAAGGTAAGAAACCTATCTACTTCCATACTGATACTAGTTAGACACATCGATCAGATAGTTACATCCAAATCGCAAACATTTTACCCCAGAACACAAAAATTTAGGGTCATACTCAAAAAGTCGACCTAAAAATCCCAAAAGCTACTCACATAGTCATACTAGTTAGACACAACGAGCAGGAAGTTATATTCTAGGTCCAAACAGTTGGACCAAAGCACAACGAACCACGAACCACAACCCCACGAACCATGGACTTAACGAACCATCAACTCACGAACGCGCCGATGAACGCATCGGGTTTCGTGTATAACCCAGGCTCCAATGTCACGTTTGACATCAAATCTAGCGTCGCAAATATCGTCGTTATCGAGAGATTCGTAGCGAATCCAGACATCACCCTCTATTACATTGAAATAATTAGCGGAAATTGTATCTCCACCAGTGCGATCTCATACTGCGTCGAAAATTACCTCCAGCGTTCTCTAACATTGCCTCGATCGTTCGTTAACATTGCCTCCAGCGTTCTCTAACATTGCCTCGATCGTTCTTTAACATTGCCTCGATCGTTCTTTAACATTGCCTCGATCGTTCGTTAACATTGCCTCGATCGTTCGTTAACATTGCCTCCAGCGTTCTCTAACATTGCCTCCACCGTTCTCTAACATTGCCTCGAGCGTTCTCTAACATTGCCTCGATCGTTCGTTAACATTGCCTCGATCGTTCTTTAACATTACCTCCAGCGTTCTCTAACATTGCCTCGATCGTTCGTTAACATTGCCTCCAGCGTTCTCTAACATTGCCTCCAGCGTTCTCTAACATTGCCTCCAGCGTTCTATAACATTGCCTCCAGCGTTCTCTAACATTACCTCGAGAGTTCTCTAACATTGCCTCGATCGTTCTTTAACATTGCCTCCAGTGTTCTCTTCACAAGTTTCGTAAGGAAACATTTGTCGTACTGGGAGAAAAACTCGTTTACCCTATCCATTTTAACGACCCCTTCTAATGATGACTCGCTGAGTGCCAAGTACAGACTATCTGTATCCATTTCACAGAGTCGAAAGTCGGACCTCTCTACGAATCTATCCAGGAAGTCATAGTAAAATTCCAACATTCCCAATTTGGTGTACTGGTAGACGAAAAAACCAAGCTGTGAAGGAAGATCCCACAGGATACTTCGATTTCCAAGCGACACCTCATACAGGTCTTCACCAATAGGCGTCATGGTTTTAAACAGGGGGTTAATTACCAACTTTGTTGTATTGGCCCCCTCTTTAACATAGGTCACGTTCACATGTTTCCCCAAATTCGTCAAGGTCTTCCCATAGGCCGAGAAAATATTACCACCAGATCACAAAAATGTAGGCAGAAACCTAGGAGGCAAGGTCAGAAACCTAGGAGACAAGGTCAGAAACATAGGAGGCAAGGGCAGAAACCTAAGAGGCAAGGCAGAAACCTAAGAGGCAATGATGGGGGCTATTCCTAACTTTCTTCTCAGTTCTTCATTTCTGAGCTTATCTCTCAGACTGTTTCCTGTCATTCGTCTAACACATTTCATCTCTGAGATCACAAAAATTTAGGCACATACTCAAAAAGTCGACCTCAAAACCATAAAAAGCTACTCCCACATTCATCTAAAAGTTACACCAAAACCGCACCAGATTTGCACCGTGCAAAAACATGCACAAGTTTGACACGCGCACCAGTTTGCCACAATGCACCTTCGTAAGGGGCGTAACAATCAGCCTTCGTAAGGGGCGTAACAATCAGCCTTCGTAAGGGGCGTATCAATCATAAAAGTGATTTTTAAGTAAATTTTTGGTGTGGGGATGTCTAAAATAAAGTTTAAGGTAAGCCTACGTGTTAAATTTACGATTTTTATCAATTCTATGGGCGTAACCCTCAAAAAATGATAAGGGGGTAAAATCCTAAAAGTGGTTTTTTATGTAAATTTTTGGTGTGGGATGTCTAAAATAAAGTTTTAAGTAAGCCTACGTGCTAAATTTACGATTTTTATCGATTTCAGGGGCGTAACCCTCAAAAATGGTAAGGGGGGTTACAATTTCAAAAGTGATTTTTAAGTAAATTTTTGGTGTGTGGATGTCTAAAATAAAGTTTGGGGTATGCCTAGAGTGAAAATTTACGATTTTTACCGATTTCAGGGGCGTAACCCTCAAAAACGGTAAGGGGGGTAACAATTTCAAAAGTGATTTTTAAGTAATTTTTGGTATGGGGATGTCTAAAATAAAGTTTTAAGTAAGCCTACGTGCTAAATTTACGATTTTTATCGATTTCAGGGGCGTAACCCTCAAAAATGCTAAGGGGGTAAAATCCTAAAAGTGGTTTTTTATGTAAATTTTTGCAATGGGGATGTCTAAAATAAAGTTGGGGGTATGCCTAGCGTGAAAATTTACGATTTTTTACCGATTTTATGGCGTAACCCTCAAAAATGCTAAGGGGGTAAAATCCTAAAAGTGGTTTTTATGTAAATTTTTGCATGGGGATGTCTAAAATAACGTTTTGTTTTTTTTTGGACCTTGAATATAACTTTCTACTCGTTGTGTCTAACTAGTATGACTATGTGAGTACCTTTTTATGGTGTTTGAGGTCGATTTTTTGAGTATGAGCCTACATTTTTGTGTTCTGTGGTAAAATATTTTCGATTTGACCAAACTTTTTTTTTTTTTTTTTTTTGGGACTTTGGCTGTAACTATCTGTTCGATGTGTCTAACTAGTATGACTATGTGAGTAGATTTTTATGTTTTGAGGTCGCTTTTTTGAGTATGAGCCTACATTTTTGTGTTCTGGAGGTAAAATGTTAGTGATTTGGCCACTCTTTTTGGGGCTTTGGCTGTAACTATCTGTTCGATGTGTCTAACTATTATGACTATGTGAGTAGATTTTTAGGGTTTTGAGGTCGACTTTTTTGAGTATGAGCCTACATTTTTGTGTTCTGGAGGTAAAATGTTAGTGATTTGGCCACTCTTTTTGGGACTTTGGATGTAACTATCTGTTCGATGTGTCTAACTAGTATGACTATGTGAGTACCTTTTTATGGTGTTGAGGTCTATTTTTTTTTTTTTTAGTATGAGCCTACATTTTTTTGTTCTGTGGGTAAAATATTTTCGATTTGACCAACAGCCTTTGCTTCCTAGTTTTCTGTCCTTGCCACTTAGGTTCTGCCCTTGCCTCTTAGGTTTCTGCCCTTGCCTCCTAGGTTTCTGCCTTGCCTCCTAGGTTTCTGTCCTTGCCTCCTAGGTTTCTGTCCTTGCCTCCTAGGTTTCTGCCCTACCTCTTAGGTTTCTGCCCTTGCCTCCTAGGTTTCTGACCTTCCCTCCTTGTTTTCAGCCTTTGCTTCCTAGTTTTCTGTCCTTGCCTCCTAAGATTCTGCCCTTGCCTCCTAGGTTTCTGACCTTGCCTCCTAGGTTTCTGTCTTTGCCTCTTAGGTTTCTGCCCTTGCCTCATAGGTTTCTAGGAGGTTTCTGCCTTGCTCCTAGGTTTCTGCCCTTCCCTCCTTCCTAGGTTTCTGACCATGCCTCCTAGGTTTCTGTCCTTGCCTCCTAGGTTTCTGCCCTTGCCTCCTAGGTTTCTGCCTTGCCTCCTAGGTTTCTGACCTTGCCTCCTAGGTTTTCTGACCTTGCCTTCTAGGTTTCTGACCTTGCCTCCTAGGTTTCTGACCTTCCTCGTTGGTTTCTGCCCTTGCCTCTTAGGTTTCTGTCCCTGCCTCCTAGGTTTCTGTCCTTGCCTCCTAGGTTTCTGTCCTTGCCTCCTAGGTTTTGCCCTTGCCTCCTAGGTTTCTGCCCTTGCCTCCTAGGTTTCTGCCTTGTCTCCTAACTTTTATTTACAAGATTAAACTAGTCGGATGTGAGACTTCGTGTTATAAGCGCGCTTGATTCACGGACGTTTATTTTCATAGTACTGTTCAGTCTAGCGGTCTGTGTTGTAGTGGAATATTTTACGGTGTAAGTTGAATTTTTTTTTTCTGTTTTTCTCTTAGCTCATAACGATGTGATAGGTTATCATTAAAGGAATTTCAGTTGTATTAATGGTGATGTGTATAAAGTACGTCTGTTAAGCCTTGTCGAGTGTATTATTCCTTCGTTTTTCATATGTTTATCTTATTGGTTCTTTAAAAAGTAGATATTTCAAGTCTTTTTGTAATTGATATTCAATGTTATTAATGTGTTACACTGGTGGTAAGGTAAAAATACGAATGAAGGCGGAACGTTAGGCGAGGTAGAGAGAGAGAGAGAGAGAGAGAGAAGAAGAGGTGGAATGGTAGGAGAGAAGTCTAGTAGGGGTTAGAAGAGCGAGAGAGAGAGAGAGAGAGAGAGAGAGAGAGCGAGAGAGATCGAGAGAAGCCTATGAGAAAGAAGGCGAGATGCTATGTATTATGGTGAGAATAATCAAGTTGTTACAATAGGAGGGACGCTAAAAATATGAGGGAGGGCGGGGGAGCTAAAGGGAGAGGCGGAGGGTGGAGTGATAGGTTAGATGTCTAAGAGAGGCTAGGGGAGAAAGCGAGAGAGGAGAGAGAGAGAGAGAAGAAAGATGGAATGGTAGGAGAGAAGTCTAGTAGGGGTTAGAAGAGCGAGAGAGAGAAAGAGAGAGAGAGAAGAGAGCGAGAGAAGCCTATGCGAAAGAAGGCGAGATGCTATGTATTAATGGTGAGAATAATCAAGTGTTACAATAGGAGGGACGCTAAAAAATATGAGGGAGGGCGGGGAGCTAAAGGGAGAGGCGGAGGGTGGAGTGATAGGTTAGAAGTCTAAGAGAGGCTAGGGGAGAAAGCGAGAGAGAGAGAGAGAGAGAGAGAGAGAAGGAAGGCGCGATGATAGGGATAAATGGAGAGAATGAGTAAGTGTTTCAATGGAGGGAAATCTTGGCTGGAATAGTAGAGAGAGAAGAGAGAGAGAGAAAGAGAGAGAGAAAGAGAGAAAGTAGAGAAAGAGATGAAGAGAGAGAGAGAGAGAGAGATAGCGAACCACTAACACCGAGGAATATATTTACACTACCAGCTTAGACTAACCAGTAATCTCTAACTGTTTCACCCTTATGCTTCATTTATGGTACAAACGTTAAGCAGGACCCCAATACATAGCTATAAATATTTCTAACGTCTACCTGGCGCGATAGCGTCAATACCGAATCGAAACTAATCCCCGATCCGATAGCACGCTGTCCGAAAACACTCGAGATATCCCGAGGGGGTCACCCGCCAACACGGACGCGATCCGCCCTCGAGGTCAACACGACGACCTCCCATGATCCGCCGCGGGGTCACCACTCGCCGCCACATGAGGGTCACGCCCTCGCAT
>JAVIAB010000099.1:11818231-11828269 GCA_032433765.1 Megaustenia siamemsis | reverse complement strand
ATGGAAGTAAGGAAGTAAGTAAGTAAGTAAGGAAGTAAGGAAGTAAGTAAGTAAGTAAGGAAGTAAGTAAGTAAGCAGTAAGTAAGTAAGGAGTAAGTAAGTAAGTATGTAAGGAAGTATGCAAGGTAAGTATGTAAGTAATATGTAACTAAGTAAGTAAGTATATAAGTAAGTAAGTAAGAAAGTAAGTAAGTTAGTAAGTAAGTAAGTTAGTAAATAAGTAAGTAAGTAGGTAAGTAAGTAAGCAGTAAGTAAGTAAGAAAGTAAGTAAGTTAGTAAATAAGTAAGTAAGTAAGTAAGTAAGTAAGCAGGTAAGTAAGTAAGTAAGAAAGTAAGTAAGTAAGAAAGGAAGTAAGTAAGTAAGTAAGGTACCCCCGTCACGCCAGTGACGTAAAGGAAATATGTGTTAGTGACCATAATTTTACAGACCTTCGGCACATGGTTTTTTCGGGTAATGTGGTCGGTATTACGCCCGCGCCGCTTTACTTTCCCAGAAAAAATTCGGTACCCATTTAAGGCTGGGGGAACGTTGAAGCCGTCGGTCAGTCAGATCGACCCTACCTCTAGTCCATTGTAGCCCAGTTCACTAACCACTGAGCTTTCGCGGCTACCTTGCAACGTCAAGGGGAGATATAATTTGTGGTCTCTTGCGCTTCTGTTGGCCTCTGCTGCTGTTATGTTTCCTAGTGTTTCTAATATTCCATCAATCCACCTTTTGCTCTTCTCTCTACTGTTATGTTTCCTAGTGTTTTAATATTCCATCAATCCACCTTTTTGCTCTTCTCTCTACTGTTATGTTTCCTAGTGTTTCTAATATTCCATCAATCCACCTTTTGCTCTTCTCTCTACGTTTGTTCCTAGTGTTTCTAATATTCCATCAATCTACCTTTTGCTCTTCTCTCTACTGTTATGTTTCCTAGTGTTTCTAATATTCCATCAATCAGTCTTTTGCTCTTCACTCTACTGTTATGTTTGCCTAGTGTTTCTAATATTCCATCAATCAGTCTTTGCTCTTCTCTCTACTGTTATGTTTCCTAGTGTTTATAATATTCCATCAATCATTCTATTGCTCTTCTCTCTACTGTCATGTTTCCTAGTGTTTTTAATATTCCATCAATCAGTCTTTTGCTCTTCTGTTGGCCTCTGCTGTTGTTATGTTTCCTAGTGTTTCTAATATTCCATCATCAGTCTTTTGCTCTTCTGTTGGCCTCTGCTGTTGTTATGTTTCCTAGTGTTTCTAATATTCCATCAATCCACCTTTTGCTCTTCTCTCTACTGTTATGTTTCCTAGTGTTTCTAATATTCCATCAATCCACCTTTGCTCTTCTGTTGGCCTCTGCTGTTGTTATATTTCCTAGTATTTCTACCTAGTATTGAGACTGTGTCAATCCAGACTGGCTAACAGAAGCTAGAATCGCTGTGTTGCTTGTAGTGGTGGCTCTTACTGATGTCGACTATCTTGTATTGCAGTACCTCTGGCTGGACTAGTAGTTTCCCCACTATAGCCTGGCATAGACGAAACCACCTCTCCAGTAAGAGCCGGGAATGTCAATAAAGCCAATACGACCCGCCACATGAATGAATAAAAGGGCACCCTGCCGTATCAACTCGCGGCATTACGTCAACAACAATAACAACAACACAATAACATTCTCTAATTTTGTTTACGCATTTCTTATACATTTCATTTCGAATGTTGTTATTTAACGCTTGTGTCTTTCATGAATTGTTCACGTTTGACACTGGTAACACAATGCGGGTATAATTAATGTTATTAATTTCATCTTTTAATTTGTAATTAATTTGTAAAATTATTCTTTATCAGTTATTTCTTCTTTTAATTCTACTTTTTAAAAATGAACTAACGATGAATCATTTCCGTATAATTACATCAGAAAAATAGGCATAAACAAAAATATTAGCAACAAACAGCAGTGGAGATAATAATAGAAATTTTATTTCATGGAAAGGGTGGTTTCAAGACATCAAATTGAATTTGAACTTGGCAATAGTAGTTGAAGATGTGGCTAGAGACAGAGATTCTGTCAGACAGGCTGTGGTGAAGGCTAGTTCTGTGTGGGATTCTGGCTAGAGACAGAGATTCTGTCAGACAGGCTGTGGTGAAGGCTAGTTCTGTGTGGGATCTGGCTAGAGACAGAGATTCTGTCAGACGGGCTGTGGTGAAGGCTAGTTCTGTGTGGGATCTGGCTAGAGACAGAGATTCTGTCAGACAGGCTGTGGTGAAGGCTAGTTCTGTGTGGGATCTGGCTAGAGACAGAGATTCTGTCAGACGGGCTGTGGTGAAGGCTAGTTCTGTGTGGGATCTGGCTAGGGACAGAGATTCTGTCAGACGGGCTGTGGTGAAGGCTAGTTCTGTGTGGGATCTGGCTAGAGACAGAGATTCTGTCAGACGGGCTGTGGTGAAGGCTAGTTCTGTGTGGGATCTGGCTAGAGACAGAGATTCTGTCAGACGGGCTGTGGTGAAGGCTAGTTCTGTGTGAGATCTGGCTAGAGACAGAGGTTCTGTCAGACGGGCTGTGGTGAAGGCTAGTTCTGTGTGGGATCTGGCTAGAGACAGAGATTCTGTCAGACGGGCTGTGGTGAAGGCTAGTTCTGTGTGGGATCTGGCTAGAGACAGAGATTCCGTCAGACGGCTGTGATGAAGGCTAGTTCTGTGTGGGATCTGGCTAGAGACAGAGATTCTGTCAGACGGGCTGTCGTGAAGGCTAGTTCTGTGTGGGATCTGGCTAGAGACAGAGATTCTGTCAGACGGGCTGTGGTGAAGGCTAGTTCTGTGTGGGATCTGGCTAGAGACAGAGATTCTGTCAGACGGGCTGTGGTGAAGGCTAGTTCTGTGTGGGATCTGGCTAGAGACAGAGATTCTGTCAGACAGGCTGTGGTGAAGGCTAGTTCTGTGTGGGATCTGGCTAGAGACAGAGATTCTGTCAGACGGGCTGTGGTGAAGGCTAGTTCTGTGTGGGATCTGGCTAGAGACAGAGATTCTGTCAGACGGGCTGTGGTGAAGGCTAGTTCTGTGTGGGATCTGGCTAGAGACAGAGATTCTGTCAGACGGGCTGTGGTGAAGGCTAGTTCTGTGTGGGATCTGGCTAGAGACAGAGATTCTGTCAGACGGGCTGTGGTGAAGGCTAGTTCTGTGTGAGATCTGGCTAGAGACAGAGGTTCTGTCAGACGGGCTGTGGTGAAGGCTAGTTCTGTGTGGGATCTGGCTAGAGACAGAGATTCTGTCAGACGGGCTGTGGTGAAGGCTAGTTCTGTGTGGGATCTGGCTAGAGACAGAGATTCTGTCAGACGGGCTGTGATGAAGGCTAGTTCTGTGTGGGATCTGGCTAGAGACAGAGATTCTGTCAGACGGGCTGTCGTGAAGGCTAGTTCTGTGTGGGATCTGGCTAGAGACAGAGATTCTGTCAGACGGGTTGTGGTGTAGGCTAGTTCTGTGTGGGATCTGGCTAGAGACAGAGATTCTGTCAGACGGGCTGTGGTGAAGGCTAGTTCTGTGTGGGATCTGGCTAGAGACAGAGATTCTGTCAGACGGGCTGTGGTGAAGGCTAGTTCTGTGTGGGATCTGGCTAGAGACAGAGATTCTGTCAGACGGGCTGTGGTGAAGGCTAGTTCTGTGTGGGATCTGGCTAGAGACAGAGATTCTGTCAGACGGGCTGTGGTGAAGGCAACTTACTGCAAAGGACATGCGACCTGATGATTAATTGTAGTCTCCACGACAGATGTATGTCTTTTGACTGTTTCTCCTAGACACAGCTTCCTAGGGATATTTGTTGAACATGTGAAGGATAAGTTAAGGTAAAGGTTAAGGTAAAAGTAAAAGTAAAGGTAAAATACGAGACTTGAACCGGCGTCTTAGCACGTGAGTTCCCACCCATATGTGCTCGGCAGCCTATCCAGAAATGTTCGAAGACTTCTGGATAGTGTCGCTTCAAGCATCGAAACTCACGATGCGAGGCGACATTGCTCTCCTTCCCAGGGTAAGACCCTTGTACCCATCTCTGCCAGCGGCTGGGTCGACCGTTGCGGTATATTTTCTTTTCCAAACACGAGTACAGCTCCCACTGCTCCAAGCGGTAATCGAAAAGGGGTTGTCGGAACGTCGCTAGTGCAGTCGGGTGGTTTCCCAACTAGGCTACCGAGGCCCCGAGATGCTCCATGTACCCAAGAAGTTGTTTGTGAGAGAGCAGACCACAAACTCGACAAATGTGATTAAAAATAGATAACCCGTGCTGGAAGGCAATGACAACTTTGGCGAGCTACGAAGATATGACAGGAAGTGACGAAGTAATGACAGGAAGTGACGAAGTTATGACAGGAAGTGACGAAGATATGACAGGAAGTGACGAAGTTATGACAGGAAGTGACGAAGTTATGACAGGAAGTGACGAAGATATGACAGGAAGTGACGAAGTTATGACGGGAAGTGACGAAGTTATGACAGGAAGTGACGAAGTTATGACGGGAAGTGACGAAGTTATGACAGGAAGTGACGAAGTTATGACAGGAAGTGACGAAGTAATGACAGGAAGTGACGAAGTTATGACAGGAAGTGACGAAGTTATGACAGGAAGTGACGAAGTTATGACAGGAAGTGACGAAGTTATGACAGGAAGTGACGAAGTTATGACAGGAAGTGACGAAGTTATGACGGGAAGTGACGAAGTTATGACGGGAAGTGACGAAGTTATGACAGGAAGTGACGAAGATATGACAGGAAGTGACGAAGATATGAAAGGAAGTGACGAAGATATGACAGGAAGTGACGAAGTAATGACAGGAAGTGACGAAGTAATGACAGGAAGTGACGAAGTTATGACATGAAGTGACGAAGTTATGACAGGAAGTGACGAAGTTATGACATGAAGTGACGAAGTTAACAAAAAATAAATCTGATTTCAAATATGGAGGCGAAGCACCAAAGCTGGAAGTTGTAAGCGACCCACAGTTGATGGCTATTTGCGCCGGATCGGTGAACCAAAACCATCCAGACCCTGCTCCACCTCTCCGCGGTGCCTCCAGTAACAGACTAACCTGTCTAGTCTGGCCAAGCGTGCAGGGATCGAAGAGTGAAGACCCGGTACTCAAAATGTTGTGCTGAAGTCGGATGTGTTGGGACTAAAGGCGCTAATATAACGGTTATACTGCAAACCATAAAACAACGCAGACACGTCCACTACGTCCTTGTAAGGGCGGATGATGAAGAGGAATATTCTAGTCTACCACGATACTCTAGAATACTTTAGTCATCAGGCAAACGCAACCAACCATTTTAATATGGCCACAAGCAAAAGTATTTTCAAGAAATAGTGAAGCTGCTAATAACAGTAATGTCTGGAGAGAATTACATAAACAGAAAAGAAATAAAGAAAGAAAGAAAGCCAAGAGAGACAGTAAAAAAGAAAGAAAGAAAGAAAGCCAAGAGAGACAGTAAAAAAAGAAGAGAAAGAAAGAAAGCCAAGAGAGACAGTAAAATAGAAAGAAAGAAAGAAAGCCAAGAGAAACAGTAAAATAGAAAGAAAGAAAGAAAGCCAAGAGAAACAGTAAAATAGAAAGAAAGAAAGAAAGCCAAGAGAGACAGTAAAAAAGAAATAAAGAAAGAAAGCCAAGAGAGACAGTAAAACAGAAAGAAAGAGATAAAGAAAGCCAAGAGAGACAGTAAAATAGAAAGAAAGAAAGAAAGCCAAGACAGATAGTAAAAAAGAAAGAAAGAAAGAAAGCCAAGAGAGACACTAAAAAAGAAAGAAAGCCAAGAGAGACAGTAAAAAAGAAAGAAAGAAAGAAAGCCAAGAGAGACAGTAAAAAAGAAAGAAAGCCAAGAGAGACAGTAAAAAAGAAAGAAAGCCAAGAGAGACAGTAAAAAGAAAGAAAGAAAGAAAGCCAAGAGAGACAGTAAAAAAGAAAGAAAGAAAGAAAGCCAAGAGAGACAGTAAAAAAGAAAGAAAGAAAGAAAGCCAAGAGAGACAGTAAAAAAGAAAGAAAGCCAAGAGAGACAGTAAAAAGAAATATAGAAAGCCAAGAGAGACAGTAAAAAGAAAGAAAGAAAGCAAGAGAGACAGTAAAAAGAAAGAAAGAAAGAAAGCCAAGAGAGACAGTAAAAACGAAAGAAAGAAAGCCAAGAGAGACAGTAAAAAAGAAATATAGAAAGCCAAGAGAAACAGTAAAAAAGAAAGAAAGCCAAGAGAGACAGTAAAAAATAAAGAATGAAAGCCAAGAGAGACAGCAAAAAAGAAAGAAAAGAAAGAAAGAAAGCCAAGAGAGACAGTAAAAACGAAAGAAAGAAAGCCAAGAGAGACAGTAAAAAAGAAATATAGAAAGCCAAGAGAGGCAGACAGAAAAGAAAGAAAGCCAAGAGAGACAGTAAAAAGAAATATAGAAAGCCAAGAGAGGCAGACAGAAAAGAAAGAAAGAACGGAAGCCATGAGAGTAAGACCAAAGAAAAAAATAAGAAAGAAAGAATGCCAAGAGAGACAGAAAAAAAAAAAAAGAAAGTCAAGAGAGACAGTAAAAAGAAAGAAAGAAAGTCAAGAGAGACAGTAAAAAAGAAAGAAAGAAAGAAAGCGAAAAGAGGCAGACAGAAAAGAAAGAAAGAAAGCCAAGAGAGGCAGACAGAAAAGAAAGAAAGAAAGCCAAGAGAGGCAGACAGAAAAGAAAGAAAGAAAGCGAAAAGAGGCAGACAGAAAAGAAAGAAAGAAAGCCAAGAGAGACAGTAAACAAGAAAGGAAGAAACCCAAGAGAGGGAGACAAAAAAGAAAAAAAGCCAGGAGAGGCAGACCAAAAAGAAAAAAAAAGGCAAGAGAGAAAGACAAAAAAAATAACGAAAGAAAGTAAGCCAAGAGAGACAGACAAAAAAAGAAAGAAAGCCAAGAGAAGCTGACAAAAAAAAGAAAAAAGAAAAAGAAAAGAAAGAAAGAAACCAAGAGAGAGAGAGAGAGAGAGAGAGAGAGAGAGAGAGAGAGAGAGAACAACCTATAAGACTTAGTCTAAGGATGATACGACCGTGTCTGGCCATGAAAAAGACAACACATCACAAACAAGAAGGTCCACATTATAATTTTCCTACTACCTCAATCCTTGGGAGCCGCAATAGCTCAGTGGTTAGTGAACTGGACTACAAAGGACAAGAGTGAGTGTTCGATCCCAACCGACGTCTTCCGGGCTCACCCAGCCTTTAATGGGTGCCGGATTTTTTGTCCGGGACTGTTAAGCGGCACGGGCGTAATATCGACCACATTACCCCAAAAATCATGTGCTGAAGGTCTGTAAAATTTATGGTCACTAACACAATATTCCCTATACGCCACTTGGCGTGACGGGTCACTAACACCATATTCCCTATACGACACTTGGCGTGACGGGGGCTCCTTACCCTTTTTTTCACCTCCATCCTGTCTTCCAACTCTTCCACTTCCATCTTTCTCTCCAACTCTTTTCCCCAACCTTGTTATAAAAGACATCAGTTCCCTCCCCCTCCCCTTCCCTCTAATTATCGGTTCCTGTATTCATCCATCACTCCTGACAAAACCTGTCCACCACTGACCATCTGAACTGGCCCCTCGTCCTTCACCTAATAATAAACATTGCCATCACTGACTATTCCTCTATTAACTCTTTCCGTACGGAAGTTTTTTTATCGACCCAACAGAAGAGATTTCAGAGACAAAATTTTTCATGGTTTTAATAATCAATCTACATATTTATATTTATCTAACATATACCATATTATATATGAATGTTTAGATATTTGAACAAGATATTAAATTTCACCAATATCCAAATGATACAAGATATGTAAAATGAATATGGATTGATCGTGTTCACAATGAGCATACTTGATGAGAGATCACAACAGCTAGGACTGAAGATTAATAGAGATATGACTAACATTAAGAGAATTAATACAGTTGGCAATAACCAAATAAAACTAGGAGAATTACCTCTATTAGATGTACAATCTTACATATATCTGGGCAGTAATATAGATAAAGAGGGAGGAACAGAAAATGATACCAAAATAAGGATATCAAAAGCAAGAGGAGCTTTCATCGCACTGGGAAACATATGGAAATCCAAAGAAATTAGGTTAAATACTAAAATAAAAATTTTCAAGTCAATGTTAAGGCGGTGCTATTATATGGCTGTGAAACATGGAGAACAACAAAATTGACAATCACGAAGATACAGACTTTCATTAATGGATGCTTACGCAGGACAAAAGAATGGAAATGGCAGGACAAAATCACTAACATAGAATTATGGAAATGTACCAGTCAAACACCAGTGGATAAATAGATACAGCGAAGACAATGGCGCTGGATAGGACACACACTACGGAAGCCAACTGAGAGTATTACACAACAGACCTTTTTTTGGAATCCCCAGGGGAAAAGACAAAGAGGAAGACCAAGGAATTCTTGGAGACGACAGACAGAAGCAGAGATGAAGATGATGGGGAAGACATGGAAGGATCTTAAAAGAATGGCACAAAACATAACGACTTGGAAAGTGTTTGTTGAAGATCTATGCTCCACTGGGAGCTGAAAGGGTAGAAGAAGAAGTGTTCACACTAATCAAATTGATCGTTGCGCACTATACGTCGAAACGTACACTGCCGAAATCGACGTGGCGCATAGTGTGGCGAAACGTATAGAAAGAGTTAAGTGATCTCTTCACAGATACCACCCCTAACATCGTGAAACCAATTACACTAATTCCTTCATTCACTTTATCTTTGAGTGGACAGGCCAGATTTTAATAAAAATAAATCCAAATCTACCGATCTCCTAATTCTATATTTTAATCTTACCAATTGTTGAGTTCCCAATATTAGGTGTTTCTTATCTGGCATATTAAAAGTATATTAATTACCTAAACCGAGAAAAAAGACTGAAGAAATTGTAGCAACAAAGAAAAAGACATCACAGCAGTGCACAATAAAGACAAGTGGAACAATATTAAAACAGGTAAATGAATTTAAATATCTGGGAACAATGTTAACCTCAGATGGTAGATGTACAACAGAGGTGAGATGCACAATGGCTCAGGTAAAATCTCAAAAATGAGGAAGATATTATGTAATCCATTTTTTACAATAGAAACAAGAAAAAAAGATCTTAAATGTTTTGTAGAGCCAGTTTTAACATATGCGTGTGAATCATGGACAAAAGACAAAAAAATAACTAAAGGCCGTAGAAATGTGGTTTTACAGAAGAATGTTGAGAATACCGTGGACAGCTAAGAAGAGTAATGAAAAAAGTCTGAAAAAAGTCAAAGCAAAAAGAAAAATTTCCAATATTAGGAAGAAACAATCATCATTTTTGGCCATGTAATGAGAAGAGAACAACTGGAATATATTGTAACAACTGGAAAAATTGAGGGACGAAAATACAGATGGAAGCAAAGAGAAAAGATACCAGACAGCTTAAGAGAATGGCTTGGCAGAAGGTCAACAACAGAAATGATAAATAATTGTCGAGATCGAAAGTTGTGGAGAGATATGATCACCTACGCCAGCAGGCCCGGTACTTGATGATGATGATGATGGCTATGTCCAAACAAAACTTAAAACAAGTGTCATCATAAAACAAGTGTCATCATAAAACAAGTGTCATCATAAAACAAGTGTCATCATAAAACAAGTGTCATCATAAAACAAGTGTCATCATAAAACAAGTGTCATCATAAAACAAGTGTCATCATAAAACAAGTGTCATCATAAAACAAGTGTCATCATCAGATATCTTTTAGACAAACTAACCCAAGGAGTCAGTCATGAACAACAAGGAGACAAAATGTAACGACGTCATTAAATGTCTTTGAACTCATTAATCACAAATAATTCTCGACAACAATAGACATAATCAGACATCGAGTTAGCAAGCACGAAAAGAGTTTCCGAATGAAGAAGAGAATTGTACGAGATAACCCAATCATTAATGTGAAATCAGCAACGTTCAATGCATTAATACGGAAAAGGAATACATCGCATCGCAATTACTGGACACGGGAATGCACATCGAT
>JAVIAB010000099.1:11715731-11813231 GCA_032433765.1 Megaustenia siamemsis | reverse complement strand
ACTGTGTTGGTAGTGGTGATGACTGTGGTGGTAGTGGTGATGACTGTGATGGTAGTAGTGATAACTGTGTTGTAGTGGTGATGACTGTGATGGTAGTGGTGATGATTCTGATAGTAGTTGTGATGACTGTGGTGGTAGTGGTGATGACTGTGGTGGTAGTGGTGATGACTCTGGTGGTTGTGGTGATAACTGTGGTGGTAGTGCTGATAACTGTGGTGGTAGTGCTGATAACAGTAGTGGTAGTGGTGATAACAGTGGTGGTTGTGGTGATAACGGTGGTGGTTATGGTGATAACAGTGGTGGTTGTGGTGATAACTCTGGTGGTAGTGGTGATAACTATGGTGGTAGTCGTGATAACAGTTGTGTTAGTGGTGATAACAGTGGTGGTTGTGGTGATAACAGTGGTGGTTGTGGTGATGACTGTGCTGGTAGTGGTGATAACTGTGGTGGTTGTGGTGATAACTGTAGTGGTTGTGGTGATAACTATGGTGGTAGTGGTGATGATTGTGGTGGTAGTGGTGATGACTGTGATGGTAGTGATGTAAACTGTGGTGGTAGTGGTGATGATTGTTGTGGTAGTGGTGATGACTGTGGTGGTAGTGGTAATGACTGTGATGGTAGTTATGATAACTGTGGTGGTAGTGGTGATGACTGTGGTGGTAGTGGTGATGACTGTGGTGGTAGTTTTGATGATTGTGGTCGTAGTGTTGATGATTGTGGTGGTAATGGTGATGATTGTGGTAGTAGTGATGATGATTATGGTGGTAGTGGTGATGATTGTGGTGGTAGTGGTGATGATTGTGGTGGAAGTGTTGATGATTGTGGTGATAGTGGTGATGATTGTGGTGGCAGTGTTGATGATTGTGGTGGTAGTGGTGATGATTGTCGTAGCAGTGTTGATGATTGTGGTGGTAATGGTGATGATTGTGGTGGTAGTTGTGATAACTGTGGTGGTAGTGTTGATGATTTTGGTGGCAGTGTTTATGATTGTGGTGGTAGTGCTGATGATTGTGGTGGCAGTGTTGATGATTGTGGTGGTAGTGGTGATGATTGTGGTGGTAGTGGTGATGATTGTGGTGGTAATGTTGATGATTTTGGTGGTAGTGGTGATGATTGTGGTGGTAGTGTTGATGATTGATGCGGTAGAGGTGATGATTGAGATGGTAGTGGTGATGATTGAGGTGGTAATGGTGATGACTGTGGTGGCAGTGTTGATGATTGTGATGGTAGTGGTGATGTTTGTGGTGGTAGTGGTGATGATTTTGGTGGTAGCGATGATGATTGAGGTGGTAGTGGTGATGATTGTGGTGGTAGTGGTGATGATTGAGGTGGTAATGGTGATGACTGTGGTGGCAGTGTTGATGATTGTGATGGTAGTGGTGATGATTGTGGTGGTAGCGATGATGATTGTGGAGATGGTATTGTTAATGATAATAATGACGATGGTATTAATAATGATAATGTTGCTAATGGTGATCAAATGAACGCGTCTAACGCGAATCGTTAACCCTTTAACATAGACCTTTGGAAGTCAATGTACCTATTACTGTTTTTTCTTGCTTTCGCTTGTTCTTCTGTATCTGTAAGATCTATCATATCTTGGTGTGTCTACAATACTAGGTTATCTACATCATCAGCCATCACTCATCATCATCATCATGTGCCATACCGGTTGGCGTAGGTGATCATGTCCCTCCACAATCTTCTATCTACAGTGCATCGTATCAGTTCTGTTGTTGACTGTTTTCCATTCCATGACACCAAGCTATCCAGTATTTTCTCTCTTTGTCGTCCGCAATCTCTCTTTCCTTTTATTTTGCCAGTTGTAACCAAGTATTCCAACTTTCCTCTTCTCATGATGTGCCCGAAAAATGTTGATTGTTTCTTTCTGATGTTTTTTTAAGAGCTCCTTTTTTGTGTTGGCCTCTTTGAGAACTTCCTCATTGGTATTTTTACCTGTCCAGGGAACTTTCAACATTCTTCTGAGAGATCCCATCTCTGTGGCCTCCAATCGTCTTTTCATTCATTCCTCTAATCACGTACAAGAAAACATAGAGTTGGACAAAATATTTACTTATCAAGTGGTCTCGCTCAGGAAGAGACAATCATAATCTTATGACCATGTAATGAGAAGAGAACAACTGGAATATATTGTAACAACTGGGGAAATTGAGGGACGAAGAGACAGAGGGAAGCAAAGAGACAATATACCAGACAGCTTAAGAGAATGGCTTTCGCAAAAGGTCACATAACTGATAAATAACTGTCATATATGATGGTATGCATACAGCAAGCATGGAAAAGCGGACAGGTTGGCTAGCTGTGCTGTTGTTGAAGACTGTCAACCAATAGATCGGGCGGATATCATCAATGTCTTCTGAGATGTGGGAAGAGCACAAATGAATTCGACAGACACAGATCCACGTCGCTTCTTCGGATGATGGAAATGGGAGCTAAGATGGGCACAGCCAGAAATGAGAAACTTAGTGGCCGTGTAAGAAGACTTATCAACCAACATAGAACTGGAGTCGTCAGTCGCTGGACACTGCGAGACTTAGCTGAGGAGGGGATCTGAGCACCTATGGACATGTACGGAGAGCAATGATGATGACTAGCAAATAACTCAATAACACAATAAGCATAAATTAATGTTAAACAGTTAAACCCTGTTGACAGATGAGGCAGACAACGTTTCGGCAAAAACCTTCATCAGGTACAGAATTTAGTTGTTTTTTTTTCAACGATATGGATACGCAGCTTTAAGTTTATGGAAATTCTGAGCGGTGCGGGGTGACAGCTTTTGTGAATCACTAGGTCCTTTATAGAAGGACATACTATCACTGCATGAGATAGAGGGAAAATCAAGATTTTATCGGGACGAACACTTAGAGACGATGTAGGGTTGGCTTGTTCAATGAATTCATTATGTGGCATCTCTACATCCAGGGTTGACTTATTAAATGAATTCATTATGTGGTATCTCTACATCCAGGGTTGACTTGTTCAATGAATTCATTATGTGGCATCTGTACATCCAGGGTTGACTTGTTCAATGAATTCATTATGTGGCATCTGTACATCCAGGGTTGACTTGTTCAATGAATTCATTATGTGGCATCTGTACATCCAGGGTTGACTTGTTCAATGAATTCATTATGTGGCATCTCTACATCCAGGGTTGACTTATTCAATGAATTCATTATGTGGCATCTCTACATCCAGGGTTGACTTATTCATTTAATGCATTATGTGGCATCTCTACATCCAGGGTTGACTTGTTCAATGAATTCATTATGTGGCATCTCTACATCCAGGGTTGACTTATTCAATGAATTCATTATGTGGCATCTCTACATCCAGGGTTGACTTATTCAATAAATTCATTATGTGGCATCTCTACATCCAGGGTGACTTATTCAATGAATTCATTATGTGGCATCTCTACATCCAGGGTTGACCTATTTAATGAATTCATTATGTGGCATCTCTACATCCGGGGTTGACCTATTTAATGAATTCATTATGTGACATCTCTACATCCAGGGTTGACTTATTCAATGAATTCATTATGTGGCATCTCTACATCCAGGGTTGACTTATTCAATGAATTCATTATGTGGCATCTGTACATCCAGGGTTGACTTGTTCAATGAATTCATTATGTGGCATCTCTACATCCAGGGTTGACTTATTCAATGAATTCATTATGTGGCATCTCTACATCCAGGGTTGACTTATTCAATGAATTCATTATGTGGCATCTCTACATCCAGGGTTGACTTATTCATTTAATGCATTATGTGGCATCTCTACATCCAGGGTTGACTTGTTCAATGAATTCATTATGTGGCATCTCTACATCCAGGGTTGACTTATTCAATGAATTCATTATGTGGCATCTCTACATCCAGGGTTGACTTATTCAATAAATTCATTATGTGGCATCACTACATCCAGGGTTGACTTATTCAATGAATTCATTATGTGGCATCTCTACATCCAGGGCTGACTTATTCAATGAATTCATTATGTGGCATCTCCACATCCAGGGTTGACTTATTCAATGAATTCATTATGTGGCATCTCTACATCCAGGGTTGACTTATTCATTTAATTATTTATGTCACATCTGTACATCCAGGGTTGACTTATTCCATGAATTCATTATGTGGCATATTTACATCCAGGGTTGACTTATTCAATGTTTTCATCATGTGGCATATTTACATCCAGGGTTGACTTATTCAATGAATTCATTATGTGGCATCTCTACATCCAGGGTTGACTTATTTCTTTAATTCTTTATGTGGCATCTCTACATCCAGGGTTGACTTATTTCTTTAATTCTTTATGTGGCATCTCTACATCCAGGGTTGACTTATTCAATGTTTTCATCATGTGACATATTTACATCCAGGGTTGACTTATTTCTTTAATTCTTTATGTGGCATCTCTACATCCAGGGTTGACTTATTCAATGAATTCATTATGTGGCATCTCTACATCCAGGGTTGACTTATTCAATGAATTCATTATGTGGCATCTCTACATCCAGGGTTGACTTATTTCTTTAATTCTTTATGTGGCATCTCTACATCCAGGGTTGACTTATTTCTTTAATTCTTTATGTGGCATCTCTACATCGAAGGTTGGCTACCATGGGTTGACATTCAATCATTGACTGGCATTTCCACATCGAAGTTTGGCCATTATGTTACTATTATTATTTTGTTTATTATTACTTATTATTTTTTACATGTTAAATTCTAGGTAGAAATTATTATTATTACTTATTATTTTTTACATGTTAAATTCTAGGTAGAAATTATTATTATTACTTATTATTTTTTACATGTTAAATTCTAGGTAGAAATTATTATTATTACTTATTATTTTTACATGTTAAATTCTAGGTAGAAATTATTATTATTACTTATTATTTTTTACATGTTAAATTCTAGGTAGAAATTATTATTATTACTTATTATTTTTTACATGTTAAATTCTAGGTAGAAATTATTATTATTACTTATTATTTTTTACATGTTAAATTCTAGGTAGAAATTATTATTATTACTTATTATTTTTTATATTTAAAATACCTATCTGTGTGTGCTGTCTGTTTGTTCCTGTTAAAGGGCTATTGAGCCGAAACTTCGTTATAATTTGTGCCGTCCTCTTATTACGTACAGCTTTATCCATGCCGTTTTAAAACATTGTTTCCCTATAGTTTTTTTGTTTTTTCCTGGCAGTAATACTGGCTTCGCTACTTTGTCTTTGTACTTACCAAGTATTTCTTAATGTATTGTCATATATTATATATATATATATATATATATATATATATATATATATATATATATATATATATATTAACATAAACAAAATAATAGACATGGCACAAAGTAGTTTTAATGTCATGAAAAATATACTAACAACAAAACGAATATCAGCAGGGCTGAAACTAAGAATTGCAAAATGTTACATCTTCTCAATATTCCTGCTGTATGGTGCAGAAACATGGACATTAGACAAGAAAACAGAAGAGAAAATTGATGCCTTTGAAATGTGGGTTTATAGAAGAATAGGTAGAATTGGATGGAAAGAAAAGAAAACAAACGATGAAGTTTTAAAACAACTTAAAATAAAAAGAGAACTACTAAATACAATTAAAACAAGACAAATGACATTTTTGGGGCAAGTTAAAAGACACAACAGCCTGCTAAAAGTAATATTGGAAGGGAAAATACCAGTTAAAAGACGCAGAGGCAGACCAAGACTAACATGGACGAGTAACATCAAAATATGGACAAGTCAATCTATGATAGGCTACACCATCAAAGCAAGAAACAGAGTAAAATCGCGATCTGTGGTAGCCAACCTTCGTTGCGGAGAAGGCACTCGATGATGAATGTATAGGCCTGGCGTTTAGTTATATAGTTATGTTTTAGTGCACACGATCTCTCTCAGCTATGAGTCACAGATTTACATAACCTCACGCCACCAAATGATGGAACCACATAATTAGATATATATATTGCCAATTAAACGTAGACAACATATTTAATCATCAAACAACAGATTTAAAAAATAACCAAATTTAGAGAATGTTTAAAACTTTCTTTTCACGCAATTCTAAATCCTATTTTTTAATGAAATACTTCCACACGAAACCGCAAAAACAGCCAGCCACCTCATACACACACACAATAAAACGCATTTTCCAATTGGTCTCGTTAAGAGCTTACGCATTACAGCAAATCCTGTTAAACGAAAATTGGGCTAATGACAAATTCATTACATCAATTGTAGCCATCTTTGTCCTGTTCATATTTTTTTGTGATTGCGCGAATGCAAAGAGAGCTATTCAAGACAGGGACGTAGACATGCGTCAATAGACTCAAGAAAATGCATAAAGAACTATAAAAATAGCCCCTGGTTTTCCTTATGAAACATGGCAGCATCATTACTTGAAATATAACGCATTTTCCTGGAAATGAAAGAGCTCCATTCTTGGAAATCACTCAGCGATAGATATGTTCAGAACTCTTCAGGGTGTGCCAAAAAGCACCCGACATTTTTTTTTTCGAAATTGAAAAATGTTTTAAGGAAAATGTGTCTCTTTATTTTATGATAACCTGTCATGTCTTGCAATCGTCATGTTGACTAGCATTTCAATTCAGCGAGAGAATACATGATTGCTTGTTTTTGGATATAAGACTATAATTATTGTGTACTGTAATCAAATAGTTTACTGAAGCCAACTGAGAGTATTACACAACAGGCCCTTTTTTGGAATCACCTGGGGAAAAGACAAAGAGGAAGACCAAGAAATTCTTGGAGAAGACAGACAGAAGCAGAGATGAAGATGATGGGGAAGACATGCAAAGATCTTAAAAGAACTGCAAGAAACAGAACGGCTTGGAAAGTGTTTGTTTAAGACATATTCCACAGGGAGCTGAAAATGTTGAAGACTTATGTTCCACAGGGAGCTGAAAGTGTTTCTTGAAGGCCTATGCTCCACAGGGAGCTGAAAGTATTTGTTGAAGACCTATGCTCCACAGGGAGCTGAAAGTGTTTGTTGAAGACCTATGCTCCACAGGGAGCTGAAAGTGTTTGTTGAAGACCTATGCTCCACAGGGAGCTGAAAGTGTTTGTTGAAGACCTATGCTCCACAGGGAGCTGAAAGTGTTTGTTGAAGACCTATGCTCCACAGGGAGCTGAAAGTGTTTGTTGAAGATCTATGCTCCACAGGGAGCTGAAAGTGTTTGTTGAAGACCTATGCTCCACAGGGAGCTGAAAGTGTTTCTTGAAGGCCTATGCTCCACAGGGAGCTGAAAGTATTTGTTGAAAACCTATGCTCCACAGGGAGCTGAAAGTGTTTGTTGAAGACCTATGCTCCACAGGGAGCTGAAAGTGTTTGTTGAAGACCTATGCTCCACAGGGAGCTGAAAGTGTTTGTTGAAGACCTATGCTCCACAGGGAGCTGAAAGTGTTTGTTGAAGACCTATGCTCCACAGGGAGCTGAAAGTGTTTGTTGAAGACCTATGCTCCACAGGGAGCTGAAAGTGTTTGTTGAAGATCTATGCTCCACAGGGAGCTGAAAGTGTTTGTTGAAGACCTATGCTCCACAGGGAGCTGAAAGTGTTTGTTGAAGACCTATGCTCCACAGGGAGCTGAAAGTGTTTGTTGAAGATCTATGCTCCACAGGGACTGAAAGTGTTTGTTGAAGACCTATGCTTCACAGGGAGCTGAAAGGTAGAAGAAGAAGAAGAATCAAATAGTGTCCATTAGTACTCCGTCTTTGTCCTGACCAAAAAAATTAAGATTTTAGAACGGTGCACGAACTCCGTAACGCACACGAGATTGGTTTAAAAATAAATAATTCTTAAAATTTGATTTCTTTAAAAAAATGAATTTTAACATTTTCTTCCTTTTAATAATTTTCTCTCTTTTTTCTTCTTCTTCTTCCCTTGCTCTTTTCTATCTTTTTTTTTTTATAATCTCCTAACCTCCGTATTGTATTCTTTTACTATTATCCGTCTTCTCTTCTGCCTCATCTTCTCCTTTTGATGAATCATCTTAATGTTTATCTTTCTCCCCTCCCTCCTTTTCTCCACACACTTATTCTTTTCTCCGTCTTCTTTTCTATTTGTTTTAATCTTTTCCTTCTATCTCCTAATCCTTTCTTCTTCAACTACCTCCTTCCCTCTTTCTTTCTAATTTCCCTTTATATTTGTATACACTATTTTTTGTTCTAATATTTGATTCTTTTTCTCTCCTGCCTATTGGTCTGGAGCAGAGGAATATGGTGTCTAATTACAATATTGATGGTAATTAACAAGCACTCTACAATACAATCTTCATCCCAACGTTGTGATCTTCTTCCTCTTCTCTCCTTCCTCGTTTGCCTTTCAGCGTCGAGAGGAGATGTAATTTGCGTTCTTTTGCTTTTTTGTTCGACTCAGCTGCTGTTATGTTTCCTAGTGCTTCTAATATTCCATCGATCCATCTTTTTCGTGGTCGACCCTTGGGTCTTGTTCTCACAACGTTTATTAAAGGCTCGTTGTGTTGTGTTTTGTTCTTTCTGCCTTGCCACGTAGCCAAACCATTTTATCTGTTGTTTCCTTATATATTCTATGGCGAGGGCTATTCCTAGCTTTTTTCTCAGTTCTTCATTTCTGATCTTATCTCTCAGACTGTTTCCTGCCATTCGTCTGACACATTTAATCTCTGTAGAGGTTATTTTTCTTATTGTTCTTGCATCTAGGGTCCAGGTCTGACATTGGTAGCACAACGTTGGGATGAAGATTGTACTGTATAGTGCCCGTTTTGCCTCTATATTTATTTCCTTGTTGGACAATAGTGGTGATAACTGTCCAATGATTTGACAAGCTTTGTTGCATCTTGATTCTATCTCTCCTGTTTAAGAATTATCGTTTGTCACTAAACTGCCAAGGTATTTGATTTCCTCTACCTGTTTTAGTTGCCTGCCTTCTATAGTTATGTTGATGTTCTGTTAATTTTTGGCGACATTCACGATTTCTGTTTTGTTGATGTTGATTTTCATGTTGTATTTTGTACCTGAGCTGTTGAGTTTGTTTAAGTGTTCTTGTAGGTCTTCTATTGTTTCATGTATTAGTGCCTGATATTCTGCAAATAATGGCTCGTCGATCTCCTCTGTCTCTGATGGGTTGGCTAACTTGCTTACATAGTCTATGTATGTAATAAACAGTAAGGGGGGGGGGATAGTTCGCACAACTGTCTTACACCTGATCTAACTTCGAAGTGGTCTGTGTACCAATGCCATACCTTTACTCTAAACTCTCGAGCAATAAGAAAAATAACGACAATCGACATGAAATGTGGTAGACGAAAGACAGAAACAGCTTGAGATACAAAATCAGAAATGAAGAACTGAGAAAAAACTAAAAAATAACGTGCATTAAAAAAATAACAGACAAAATGGTTGGTCGCGTGATTAGATAGAAACATCAAAACACTACAGAACCAGCCATCAATAAACGTTGTGAGAACACCAGACTAATGGGCCGACCAAGTAAAGGATGGATTGATAGAATATTAGAAACACTAGAAAACATAACAGCAACAGGGACACAACAGAAGAGCAAAAAACCCTAAATTATATCTCCAGAGACAAATAATAATAAATGAATATTATTATAGAGGGAAACTTCCGAGGCGATAATTCCTTATTTGTCATTTTTCCTAAGAAATTATATTTCCCCACTACGCTGAAAGGAGCCGCGATAGCTCAGTGGTTAGTGAACTGGACTACAAAGGACAAGAGGTAGGGTTCGATCCCAACCGACGGCTTTCGGGTTCACCCAGCTTTTAATGGGTACCGGATATTTTCTGGAAAAGTAAAGCGGCACGGGCGTAATACCGACCACATTACCTCAAAAATCATGTGCTGAAGGTTTGTAAAATTTATGGTCACTAACACCATATTCCCTATACGCCACTTGGCGTGATGGCGGTACATTTTAGTCAGTTGTCATAATACACTGTATTTGTTGATCTTATCGTTTGTTTACCAGCTTTGCCACAATATCGACATTTGTTGTTTGTGCCATGAATGGACTTTGTGCTTTCATTCTCTTTGTTTGTTGAATCACGTCTCTTGTATGTGATCTCCCAATTATATTTCTGTACTTTCTTTTACAATTCTTTGAAATAAAATTCTGATTTCATTTTTTTAAACGCGGTACCTTGACCTCAGCTATTCTGCTTTTATTTCTGTGGTGCATTTGTTGTCAGATGTTGTTCATCATCATCATCATCATCATCATCATCATCATCATCATCATCATAATAATCGAGTGCCATCTCCGCATCGAAGGTTGGCTACCATGGAGCGCCATTCTGCTCTGTCTCTTGCTTTGATGGTGCAGGCTGTCATAGGCTGGTTTGTCCATCTTTTGATGTTACTCGTCCATGTTAGTCTTGGTTTGCCTCTGCCTCTTTTACCTTGTATTTTCCCTTCCAATATTACTTTTAGTAGGCTGTTGTGTCTTTTAACATGGCCCAAAAATGTAATTTGTCTTGTTCTAATTGTGTTTAGTAGTTCTCTTTTCATTTTTATTTGTTTTAAGACTTCATCATTTGTTTTCTTTTCCTTCCATCCAATTCTACCTATTCTTCTATATATCCATTTTTAAAAGGCTTCAATTCTCTGTTTTGTTTTCTTGTCTAATGAATGTCCATGTTTCTGCACCATATAGGAATGTTGCAGATGTTATTATTGTGCCTAAATATTTGATGTTTTGTACTTGTTTCTGAACAAAAAACTTCTGATACAAGCATATGTCAATAGAAGTGAGAAAAAAAGTTTATCAGTGCCAAATATTACCGATGGTAGTAAATCAAGGACAGTAGACAAGCATATGAAAAGACGATTAGAGGCTACAGAGATGTATTTCTCAGAAGAATGTTGAGAGTTCCATGAACTGCTAAAAAGACCAACAGGACAATTTTTAAGAAGAGGCCAACACAAAAATGGGTCTCCTAAAAACATTAGAAAAAAAACCAGTAGACATTTTTCGGACACATGAAGTAAAGGTAAAGTGCGAGACTTGAATCGGCGTTTTAACACGTGAGTTTTCACCCATATATGCTCGGCCGCCTATCCACAAGTGTTCGGAGACTTCTGGATAGTGTCGCTTCAAGCATTGAAGCTCACTATCAAAGACAGCATTCTTCGTCTTCCCAGAGTACTACCCTGGTACCCATTTCTACCATAGGCTGGGGTATTTTTTTTGTCAAACCACGAGTACAACTCACACTGCTCCCAGCGGGAATCGAACACGGGTCGTCTGAACGTCGGTAGCCCAGTCGAGTGGTTCTTCCCAAGTAGGCTACCGAGACCTTCACGGATACATCATGAGAAGAGGAAAGTTGGAATACTTATTTATAACTGGCAAAATAAAGGGAAAGAGAGATCGTGGACGTCAAAATGATAAGATACTAAAAAACTTCGAGTTGTGGTAAAATGAACAACAGAACAGATACAATGAACTCCGAACAGGGAATCTAAAGATACTAAATAGCTTCAAGTTGTGGTAAAATGAACAACAGAACTGATACAATGAACTCCGAACAGGGAATCTAAAGATACTAAATAGCTTCGCTTTGTGGTAAAATGAACAACAGAACAGATACAATGAACTCCGAACAGAGAATCTAAAGATACTAAATAGCTTCAAGTTGTGGTAAAATGAACAACAGAACTGATACAATGAACTCCGAACAGGGAATCTAAAGATACTAAATAGCTTCGCTTTGTGGTAAAATGAACAACAGAACTGATACAATGAACTCCGAACAGGGAATCTAAAGATACTAAATAGCTTCGCTTTGTGGTAAAATGAACAACAGAACAGATACAATGCGCTCCAAACAGAGTCTGTAAGAACTTTATCACCTACGTCAACTGGTAAACTACATGGTGATGGCGTTCACTTGGTTTATATTCTTCATTCAAGCAATACTTGTGTTGGTGCAGAAGATCACGTGGATTGTATCAAAACGAGGTTGGAGATTTGTGACCCAAGAGTGCCTGCCCCTTGGGGGTTTCCAAACAAAACTAAAGTTCAGATGCACTTTCCCATCGGCCGTTTCTCATGGTTACGTTGATTTCGGTGGCAAGTATTTTCTACTGTTTGAACTGTAACTAAGGTAATTTTCCTCGTTTATGAATTCAAACGTGAACACAAAAGAGTAGTAATCGCATACGTCACATACAGATAAAAATACGACCATTTTCTTTATCAAACATTGCAGGGGTTTCTATAAATAGACAATATCATTGTGTGTAGCATATAATTCTCTTTATGATCAATGTCGAGAAGAATATACCAGCTATAGAGATGGAATAGAATACTCTTACAAGCGTGTATGGATAGCTGCTGGATAGGACACACACTGTGGAAACCAACGGTCAACCAATGGATCGGGCGAACATCATCAGTGCCCTCCGATATGTGGAAAGAGCACAGGACTTCGACAACCACGAGTCCATGTCACTCTTTCGGATGAAAATGATGGGAGTTAAGATGGGCACAGCCAGAAATGAGAAACTTAGAGGGTGTGTAAGAAGACTTATCAACCAACACAGAACTGGAGTCGTCAGTCGCTGGACACTGCGGGACTTGCTGATGAGGGGATCTGAGCACCTATGGACATGTTCGGAGTGCAATGATGATGTCCCGCAAATAACTCAATAACTCAACACAATAACTCAATAACTCAACTGAGAGTATTACACAACATGTCCCTTTTAGGATCCTCAAAGAAAAATACATAGAGGAAGACCAAGATATTCTTAGAGAGGACAGATGGAAGCAGAGATGAAGACTATGGGGAAGACATGGAATGATCCTAAAAGAATGACAAGAACCAGAATGGCTTAGAAAGTGTTTGTTTAAGACCTATACTCTACAGGAAGCTGAAAGTGCTTCTTGAAGACCTATACTCTACAGGAAGCTGAAAGTGCTCCTTGAAGACCTATGCTCTACAGGAAGCTGAAAGTGCTCCTTGAAGACCTATGCTCTACAGGAAGCTGAAAGTGCTCCTTGAAGACCTATGCTCTACAGGAAGCTGAAAGTGCTTCTTGAAGACCTATGCTCTACAGGAAGCTGAAAGTGCTCCTTGAAGACCTATGCTCTACAGGAAGCTGAAAGTGCTTCTTGAAGACCTATGCTCTACAGGAAGCTGAAAGTGCTTCTTGAAGACCTATGCTCTACAGGAAGCTGAAAGTGCTTCTTGAAGACCTATGCTCTACAGGAAGCTGAAAGTGCTTCTAGAAGACCTATGCTCTACAGGAAGCTGAAAGTGCTTCTTGAAGACCTATGCTCTAGAGGGGGCTGAAAGGAAGAAGAAGAAGAGATGAAATAGTTACAGTCAGTCAAAGGCCCCGGTATGGCTGCAAAGGAATTAAAACACATAATTGCTCAACCGCCCGTGCCAGTGGAATCAACCAAATTAACCGCTCATCTCATTGAATGATCTAAACAAAGAAAGGCAGCTTATATCCCCATGATGACAGCCACATCACACACTAAAGGACATAAGCCGAAGCCGCACCGGAAGTGAACGGAGCTGTACTGTCCTTCATCGTACGATATCATAATTCATCGTAAACAATCGCAATATCGAAACACGACCCGGATGAAACACACAGCTCACGGTGTGCACAGAGCACTAAACTCAGTAGCTCCGGTAACAAGCCGGACTTGGAATATGAGGAAACGACAATAAGGGACACTTTTCAGTTTGAGCCTCGACGGTTCCTGACGCCTATCCGCCATATTGACCGGAAGTCCAGAGATGAAATGTTATCGTAAAATGTTGGACATATATTACTTAAATCGTATCACAAATAAAAAAAGGTTCACAAAACGATACAACAAGTAAGTGTGGTGTATTGCGGTATTTTGACTATTGAGAAGAAACTCAAAATAAAATGGTTTGGCCACATATCACTCGATCGTCTCGTCTAGCAAAGACTAGCCTGCAGGGAACTGTGAAAGGAGGGAGAAGAAGAGATAGGTAGAAAAAGAGATGGGAAGATAACATCAAAGAGCGGATAGGAATCGACCGTGCAGAGCCCCAAATAGTGACTGAAGAATAGAGAAAAGCCACAGGACCAGATGAAATTCCTTCGGAAGCCATCAAAGCAGATATTAACACCTCTGCCAAGATGTTACATAATCTATAAGATAAAATTTGGGAGAGGGAAGAAATACATAAAGACTGGAAAGAAGGTTATATGATCAAACTACCAACGAAAGGAAGTTTACAGGAGTGCACAAATTATAGGGGAATTATGCTACTATCAGTGCCAGGAAAATTATTAAGCAGAATCATTCTGGAGAGACTAAAGGAGGCCATAGAGAAACATTTGAGAGATGAACAAGAAGGTTTTAGGAAGAACAGATCATGTGCTGATCAAATAACTACTCTACGTATAATAGTTGAACAAATTTTAGAACTAAAATCCCCATTTTATATTGGATTCATAGATTACGAAAAGGCATTTGATAGTTTAGACAGAAGAATGCTTTGGAAGTTGCTGAGTCATTACGGAATCTTTTGGAAGCCCAAAAACTTCATTTGTCTTGTTCTAATTGTGTTTAGAAGTTCTCTTTTTATTTTCAGTTGTTTTAAAACTTCTTCGTTTGTTTTCTTTTATTTCCATCCAACTCTACCTATTCTTCTATAAATCCACATTTCAAAGGCTTCAATTTTCTGTTCTGTTTTCTTGTCTACTGTCAATGTTTCTGCACCATAAAGGAATATTGAGAAGATATCACATTTTGCTATTCTTTCCAGCTATTGACTATGTTAAACAACAAAGAATCAAATGGGACATCTGACCAGATTGAAACCAACGAACCTGCAGCTCGAGCATATTACATGAAAACACCCTTTTACAAAGGAAAAAGAAGGAGATTAAAGACTCGAATCAAGGATCATCATCATTATCAAGTGTCATGCCTGCTGGCGAAGGTGATCATGTCACTCCACAACTCTCGATCTAGACATTTATTTATCATTTCTGTTGTTGACCTTCTGCCTGGCTAATCTTTTAAGCTGTCTGGTATCTTTTCTCTTTGCTTCCTTCTATCTCTTCGTTCCTCAATTTTTATATTTTTTTTTTACAGTCTTCTGTAAAACCACATTTCTACAGACTCCAGTGATTTTCTTGTCTGTTGTCCTATTGTCCATGATTCATATCCATATGTTAAAACTGGCTCTACAGAACGTTTAAGAACTCTTTTTCTTGTTTCTATTATCAAAAATGGATTGCATAGTATCTTACTCATTTTCTGGAAAACTGCTCCTTGCCTGAGCCATTCTGCATCTCACCTCCGTTGTACATCTACCATCTCACCTTTTTTGTACATCTACCATCTCACCTCTGTTGTACATCTACCATCTCACCTCTTTTGTACATCTACCATCTCACCTCTGTTGTACATCTACCATCTCACCTCTTTTGTACATCTACCATCTCACCTCTGTTGTACATCTACCATCTCACCTCTGTTGTGCATCTACCATCTGAACTCTGTTGTACATCTACCATCTCACCTCTGTTGTACATCTACCATCTAACTTCTGTTGTGTATCTACCATCTCACCTCTGTTGTACATCTATCATCTCACCTCTGTTGTACATCTACCATCTCACCTCTGTTGTACATCTACCATCTAACCTCTGTTGTACATCTAACATCTCACCTCTGTTGTACATCTACCATCTCACCTCTGTTGTACATTTTCCATCTCACCTCTGTTGTACATCTACCATCTCACCTCTGTTGTACATCTACCATCTCACCTCTGTTGTACATCTACCATCCCACCTCTGTTGTACATCTACAATCTCACCTCTGTTGTACATCTACCATCTCACCTCTGTTGTACATCTACCATCCCACCTCTGTTGTACATCTACCATCTCACCTCTATTGTACATATACCATCTCACCTCTGTTGTACATCTACCATCTCACCTCTGTTGTACATCTACCATCTCACCTCTGTTGTACATCTACCATCTCACCTATGTTGTACATCTACCATCTCACCTCTGTTGTACATCTACCATCTCAACTCTGTTGTACATCTACCATTTCACCTCTGTTGTACATCTACCACCTCACCTCTGTTGTGCATCTACCATCTCACCTCTGTTGTACATCTACCATCTCACCTCTGTTGTGCATCTACCATCTGAACTCTGTTGTACATCTACCATCTCACCTCTGTTGTACATCTACCATCTAACCTCTGTTGTGCATCTACCATCTCACCTCGGTTGTACATCTACCATCTCACCTCTGTTGTACATCTACATTCTCACCTCTGTTGTACATCTAGCATCTCACCTCTGTTGTACATCTACCATCTCACCTCTGTTGTACATCTACATTCTCACCTCTGTTGTACATCTACCATCTCAACTCTGTTGTACATCTACCATTTCACCTCTCTTGTACATCTACCACCTCACCTCTGTTGTGCATCTACCATCTGAACTCTGTTGTACATCTACCATCTGAACTCTGTTGTACATCTACCATCTCACCTCTGTTGTGCATCTACCATCTAACCTCTGTTGTGCATCTACCATCTCACCTCTGTTGTACACCTACCATCTCACCTCTGTTGTACATCTACCATCTCACCTCTTTTGTACATCTACCATCTCACCTCTGTTGTACACCAACCATCTCACCTCTGTTGTACATCTACCATCTCACCTCTGTTGTACATCTACCATCTGGGTTTAACCTTATTCTCATACATTTAAATTCAGTTTCTTAGTTTTAAAATTGTCCCACTTGTCCTTATTGTGCATTCAGGTGATGCCGTTTTCTTTGTTGCTACCATTACTTCTGTCTTTTTGCTATTAAGGCTGAGTCCTTTATTGGAACCAAGGATACATTAGGTAAGGGGTTAAGGCAAAGAAATGCAAATGAATGCATAAAAATGCGAAGCTGCAGTAAAGCTGAATATGAGGAAAAATAAAAAAAATAATAATAACAATGGTATGTAAGAAGCTTTACGTGATAAATGGACGACACAGACTAAACGACGTTTCGGCCCAATAGGCCTTCAGCAGGAACAAACAAGAAAGAAACAAGAAAAACACACACACACAAGTAATCTAATAACGAAACATAGAAAAACAAAATATTCGAAAAAAGTTTAGACATGACAACAACACAAGCTACACAACTCGCGAAGGTCAGACAATGGCAGAGTCCTCATCTGTATGTCAGTTCACGGCACAAGCAGTAGGACAAATAAAAAAAGAAAAGATCTTCATATTCATCTTGTATCATTCTCTTCATGAAGCCATGCACACGGTATGTATGTATGTGTATCTTTAAGAAAAAAGATACAAGAAAGCTTAAGAGAAGGGCTTTGGCAGAAGGTCAACCACAGAACTGATAAACAACTGTAGAGATCGAAAGTTGTGGAGAGACATGATCATCTACGCCAGAAGGCATAGCACTTGATGATGATGATAGAAACTTAACACGACTGAAGTGAGGTAAAGAAACACTTCTATTACCTGACAATTGTGAAGTAAAGAAACACTTTTATTACCTGGCAACTGTGAAGTAAAGAAATACTTCTATTACCTGGCAACTATGAAGTAAAGAAACACTTCTATCACATGGCAACTGTGAAGTAAAGAAACACTTCTATTACCTGGCAACTGTGAAGTAAAGAAACACTTCTATTACCTGGCAACTGTGAAGTAAAGAAACACTTCTATTACCTGGCAACTGTGAAGTAAAGAAACACTTTTATTACCTGGTAACTATGAAGTAAAGAAACACTTTTATTACCTGGCAACTGTGAAGTAAAGAAACACTTCTATTGCCTGACAACTATGAAGTAAAGAAACACTTTTATTACCTGGCAACTGTGAAGTAAAGAAACACTTCTATTACCTGGCAACTATGAAGTAAAGAAGCACTTTTATTGCCTGGCAACTGTGAAGTAAAGAAACACTTTTATTACCTGGCAGCTGTGAAGTAAAGAAACACTTCTATTACCTGGCAACTGTGAAGTAAAGAAACACTTCTATTACCTGGCAACTATGAAGTAAAGAAACACTTCTATTACCTGGCAACTATGAAGTAAAGAAACACTTCTATTACCTGGCAACTGTGAAGTAAAGAAACACTTCTATTACCTGGAAACTGTGAAGTAAAGAAACATTTCTATTACCTGGCTACTGTGAAGTACAGAAACACTTCTATTACCTGACAACTGTGAAGTAAAGAAACACTCATGGGTATGTTTAATGTGAAGTGAACAAACAACCAACAAACTGACTAACACGAATTGACCAAACAACCAACAATCTGACTAACACGAAGTGACCAAACAACCAACAATCTGACTAACACGAAGTGACCAAACACCCAACAATCTGACTAACACGAAGTGACCAAACACCCAACTGGTGCGACAAGATCTAAATATGGCCCATTCTAAACTTAACACAGAATCTGCAAATTGCAAATTTGAATTATCATTTCCGACAATATGTCTCCGGCTCTTCAGTAAACCGTCCTTCACATAGCAGCCAATGATTGTTGTACGGAATGTACACACACGGAATGTACACACGCGGAATGTATACACACGGAAGTCAAGGATCATTGGCATTAACTAAGAGGCGGTCACAAGAGGGGAGGGGGGGGGGGGGGACACTGGAGCATGATATTTCCAAAATATGCCGGATATTCAGGCCCTATTGCTGCATCACGTGACAGAGGTCAGTGAATGTTGTCAAAGCAGAAAACGGACAGGAAGTTACGTATTTAGGTCAATGGCCAATCAAAAAGCTGCTATCTGCCTGGGTGGAAAGGGAGCTCACTTTCAAAAAAGAATTTAACATGGACAATCCCCCACCCCCTCCCTTCCTAACACCTCCCCCCTCATGACGTTAAAATACGTCGCAGGACGCAATTTTAATGGTTTAATGGAAGTTATTAGTGGTGTAGTGATGGAGCATTAGCTTGGCGATACAGTGAAAGTGGGTTCCATCCAAGACTTGAAGCTCTCCAGTCTAGTCTGTTTTCTCTAGCTTTTCCTTTCTTGTATTTCCCCTCAAAAGGCATGTTATGTTATATTATGGTTATATTATAGTTATATTATGGTTATATTATGGTTATATTATGGTTATATTATGGTTATATTATAGTTATATTATGGTTATATTATGGTTATATTATGGTTATATTATGTTATTTCATATTATATTATATTATTTTATATTAGGCTATGTCATATTGAGTTACGTTACATTGTATTGTATTATATTATGTTATATTATAATTATATTATGTTATCTGCTATGATGGGAACTGCAACTGCCCTTCTTTGTTTGGACCCTTCAATGCTATGATTCAGTAATTCGGATGATTCCACTGGCACGAGCGGTTGAGCAATTATGGATTTGAATTCGTTTGCAGCGATACCGGGGCCCTCCATAACCAAAGAGTCACTCAACACAGACGCATGAGTAGACTCTTGAGTCTACAACCAGTCAAGAAACCTCGTCACTGCCATTGTTTCCATCGTCAATCTCTTGCTTGTTATTGCGCTTTCAAATGAAAAGAATATAGAGACAAGGAATATAGAACAGAAGAATATAGAGAAAGGAATATAGAGAAAAGGAATATAGAGGCAAGTAATATAGAGCAGAAGAATATAGAGAAAAGGAATATAGAGAAGCGGAATATAGAGCAGAAGAATAAAGAGAAAAAAGAATAAAGAGAAAGGAATATAGAGCAGAATAATATAGAGTAAAAGAATATATAGAGAAAAAGAATATATAGAGAAAAGGAATATAGAGCAGAAGAAAAAGAGAAAAAGAATAAAGAGAAAAGGAATATAGAGCAGAAGAATATAGAGTAAAAGAATATAGAGAAAAAAGGATATAGAGATAAAGAGAAAAGGAATATAGAGCAGAAGAATATAGAGTAAAAGAATATAGAGAAAAAAGAATATAGAGATAAAGAGAAAAGGAATATAGAGCAGAAGAATATAGAGTAAAAGAATATAGAGAAAAGAATATAGAGATAAAGAGAAAAGGAATAGAGCAGAAGAATATAGAGTAAAAGATAATAGAGAAAAGAATATAGAGATAAATAGAAAAGGAATATAGAGCAGAAGAATATAGAGTAAAAGAATATAGCGAAAAGAATATAGAGATAAAGAGAAAAGGAATATAGAGCAGAAGAATATAGAGTAAAAGAATATAGAGTAAAAGAATATATAGAGCTGAAGAATATAGAGTAAATGAATATAGAGAAAAAAGAATATAGAGATAAAGAGAAAAGGAATATAGAGCAGAAGAATATAGAGTAAAAGAATATAGAGTTAAAGAATATAGAGTTAAAGAGAAAAGGAATATAGAGCAGAAGAATATAGAGTATAAGAATATAGAGAAAAAGAATATAGAGTTAAAGAGAAAAGGAATATAAAGCAGAAGAATATAGAGTAAAAGAATATAGAGAAAAGAATATAGAGATAAAGAGAAAAGGAATATAGAGCAGAAGAATATAGAGTAAAAGAATATAGAGAAAAAGAATATAGAGATAAAGAGAAAAGGAATATAGAGCAGAAGAATATAGAGTAAAAGAATATATAGTAAAAGAATATAAAGATAAAAAGAATATAGAGAAAATAAAATATAGGGAAAAAGAATATAGAGATAAAGAGAAAAGGAATATAGAGAAAAAAGAATATAGAGAAAGGGAATATAGAGCAATAGAATATAGAGAAAAGGAATATAGAGCAAAAGAATATAGAGAAAAGGAATATAGAGCAAAAGAATATAGAGAAAAGGAATATAGAGCAAAAGAATCTAGAGAAAAGGAATATAGAGCAAAAGAATATAGAGAAAAGGAATATAGAGCAAAAGAATATAGAGAAAAGGAATATAGAGCAAAAGAATATAGAGAAAAGGAATATAGAGCAGCAGAATATAGAGAAAAGGAATATAGAGCAAAAGAATATAGAGAAAAGGAATATAGAGCAAAAGAATATGGAGCAAAAGAATATAGAGAAAAGGAATATAGAGCAGAAGAATATAGAGTAAAAGAATATATAGAAAAAGATTTTGAGGTTTTGTTTTTGTCGAACAGCTTCTCTCATGGCTAATTCTACCAATGTTTGACAAACACACGCGGTCACAGAATGATCAAGTCAGGCCCACTGATCCACATGGTTTTCCATCCTTTTTCATGAGTCTTTTCTTTTCTAAGTTTTGTCTTAGCACAGCCTCAAATGATGTTATACCATTCCTTATACACGTTCTCCATGATGTGTGATCACTTGCTAGATGTTCCCAGTCATATTCACATATGGAGAAGCCATTCAGAGATGAGTTAGAGATAACAAAGGAAATGAAAAATAACTGTCAAGATCGAAAGTCGTGAAGAGACATGATCACCTGCGCCAGCAGGCCCGGTACTTGATGATGATGATATAGTTATCAAACTGATACTAAAAACAGACAGCGAGTTCTAACATTCGATTATTGTTAACGTCCTAAACTGAAACGCGTTCCGGACTGTTCAGGCACACACAAACAACCTGATACGAAAGTAGATTCACAGCAGAACACAAATGAGCAACAGAGACAAGAATATGAAACATTCGTACCTAATCTCTTGACCACGGCACATGATGATGGTTGCACTCCGACTACTGGTCATTAATTTTAAATTACGGAGATTAGGTATTTAATTTAGCTGGAAATTGTGGCAAATAGAAGGAGGCAAAAATGTAAAATAGATATAAATTAGGTTATTAGGTATTCCGTATCACACAAACGTGGATGTCATTTCCGAATAATACAAAAAATTAATCCTAAGGATTTTATCTATCTGTCTATTGACCTTTCGAGCCGTAGTCGGCCCATAGGGCGTAGACCAAGATACTCCTTCTCTTATCTAAATTTTTGTTCTAGCGGTTTTCAATTCTTTTAAAGATATGTTCACAAGGAGTAAATACGGGGAGAAAAAAACGACTGCCTTCAAGGGTTTCCATGACACGTTAAACTGTGTGAGATTAGCAGCGTAACCTTTCTTTCATTATATTAACATTGAGGATAAAGGCCAAATGCCCTCAAGCAGGCGAACCTATAATCTAAGCAATACCGGAGTCGCAGCAATTACTATATTAAAACTCGCGAAGCTGTTTGTTGAATTACGACAGCTACTGTTTATCTTCATTGACAGCAATTACTGACAACCATCCTTATTTTGTACAGACTGTTTAACTCTTTCCTTACGTTGTGACGCACCATGCGTCATGCCGACTTCAGTCATGTACGTCTAGCCGCACAGTGCGTCACTCTCAATTTGATTAGTGTAAACTGTCATCAAAGAGCATATACTTTGTATATGTCTTGTATCATCTTGGTATTGGTGAAGTCTAATGTCTTGTTCAATTTTCTATATAAAATCAGATATAACATGTTAAAGTGTTCGATAAATATAAACATGTAGATTAATAATTAAAAACTTGGAAAATGTTGTCTCTGGAATATATACCGCTAAATTGATTAAAACCTATGTCATATCTCATATCTTTGTGTGCATGTATATGTTAGGCATATGTCATATCTTTGTGTGTGCATGTCTATGTTAGTCATATCTCATATCTTTATCTGCATGCTTATGTTAGTCATGTGTCATATCTTTGTGTGTGCATGTCTATGTTAGTCATATCTCATATCTTTGTGTGTGCATGTCTATGTTAGTTATATCTCATATCTTTGTGTGTGCATGCATGTCTATGTTAGTCATATCTCATATCTATATCTGCACGTCTATGTTGGTCATGTGTCATATCTTTGTGTGTGCATGTCTATGTTAGTCATATCTCATATCTTTATCTGCATGTTTATGTTAGTCATGTGTCATATCTTTGTGTGTGCATGTCTATGTTAGTCATATCTCATATCTTTGTGTGTGCATGTCTATGTTAGTCATATCTCATATCTTTATCTGCACGTCTATGTTAGTCATATGTCATATCTTTGTGTGTGCATGTCTATGTTAGTCATATCTCATATCTTTATCTGCATGTTTATGTTAGTCATATCTCATATCTTTGTGTGTGCATGTCTATGTTAGTCATATCTTATATCTTTGTGTGTGCATGTCTATGTTAGTCATATCTCATATCTTTGTGTGTGCATGTCTATGTTAGTCATATCTTATATATTTATCTGCATGTCTATGTTAGTCATGTGTTACATATCTTGATGTGAGTCAGTGTTAGTCACATCTCATATATTGATGTGTGTCAGTGTTAGTCACATCTCATATATTGATGTGTGTCAGTGTTAGTCATACCTCGTATCGCTGTGTGCCTGTCTATGTTAGTCATATCTCATATCTTGGTGTGTGTCAGTGTTAATCATGCCTCGTATCGCTGTGTACATGTCTGTGTTAGTCACATCTCATATCTGTGTGTGTGCTTGTTTGTGTTAGTCACCTCTAATGACTCGGGCAGATTAAGCTCGTAAACCTGGGAGGGCCGACCATCTAAGGGCAGAATCCCCCTACAGAAAAGACAATCTGCTGCCTTGCAGGAAGATTGGGGACAATCAAAGGCTAAGGAATGCAAACCTGAATAAAATGCTGGCTGAAATCCGATGCACTGGGCCACTGGCGCACAACACAGTGCAACGTTTTAACGGGTGTTCAATCAGAGTGGATCTGGTGGACTCTAATTGTGATGTTTTGTCTGTGGGGGCGATCAACACACTTAACCTGACAGCTGACTTCATGTGAGAGTCTGGAATCCTACTCTGATTGAGTCTTGATCGCAGAGAGAGAGAGAGAGAGAGAGAGAGAGAGAGAGAGAGAGAGAGAGAGAGAGAGAGAGAGATAAAAACCTTCCGTGCTGGAAGTGTTAAGTGTTTCGTTGATAGATAGTGAGGTTTCTTGTTTCTTTCTGTTGGATGTTTTAGTGAATATTTGTCATGGGTCCTGTTTGTGTGTCACTGTTGGATGTTTTAGTGAATATTTGTCATGGGTCCTGTTTGTGTGTCACTGTTGGATGTTTTAGTGAATATTTGTCATGGGTCCTGTTTGTGTGTCACTGTTGGATGTTTTAGTGAATATTTGTCATGGGTCCTGTTTGTGTGTCACTGTTGGATGTTTTAGTGAATATTTGTCATGGGTCCTGTTTGTGTGTCACTGTTGGATGTTTTAGTGAATATTTGTCATGGGTCCTGTTTGTGTGTCACTGTTGGATGTTTTAGTGAATATTTGTCATGGGTCCTGTTTGTGTGTCACTGTTGGATGTTTTAGTGAATATTTGTCATGGGTCCTGTTTGTGTGTCACTGTTGGATGTTTTAGTGAATATTTGTCATGGGTCCTGTTTGTGTGTCACTGTTGGATGTTTTAGTGAATATTTGTCATGGGTCCTGTTTGTGTGTCACTGTTGGATGTTTTAGTGAATATTTGTCATGGGTCCTGTTTGTGTGTCACTGTTGGATGTTTTAGTGAATATTTGTCATGGGTCCTGTTTGTGTGTCACTGTTGGATGTTTTAGTGAATATTTGTCATGGGTCCTGTTTGTGTGTCACTGTTGGATGTTTTAGTGAATATTTGTCATGGGTCCTGTTTGTGTGTCACTGTTGGATGTTTTAGTGAATATTTGTCATGGGTCCTGTTTGTGTGTCACTGTTGGATGTTTTAGTGAATATTTGTCATGGGTCCTGTTTGTGTGTCACTGTTGGATGTTTTAGTGAATATTTGTCATGGGTCCTGTTTGTGTGTCACTGTTGGATGTTTTAGTGAATATTTGTCATGGGTCCTGTTTGTGTGTCACTGTTGGATGTTTTAGTGAATATTTGTCATGGGTCCTGTTTGTGTGTCACTGTTGGATGTTTTAGTGAATATTTGTCATGGGTCCTGTTTGTGTGTCACTGTTGGATGTTTTAGTGAATATTTGTCATGGGTCCTGTTTGTGTGTCACTGTTGGATGTTTTAGTGAATATTTGTCATGGGTCCTGTTTGTGTGTCACTGTTGGATGTTTTAGTGAATATTTGTCATGTGTCCTGTTTGTGTGTCACTGTTGGATGTTTTAGTGAATATTTGTCATGGGTCCTGTTTGTGTGTCACTGTTGGATGTTTTAGTGAATATTTGTCATGGGTCCTGTTTGTGTGTCACTGTTGGATGTTTTAGTGAATATTTGTCATGGGTCCTGTTTGTGTGTCACTGTTGGATGTTTTAGTGAATATTTGTCAGGGGTCCTGTTTGTGTGTCACTGTTGGATGTTTTAGTGAATATTTGTGAGGGGTCCTGTTTGTGTGTCACTGTTGGATGTTTTAGTGAATATTTGTCATGGGTCCTGTTTGTGTGTCACTGTTGGATGTTTTAGTGAATATTTGTGAGGGTCCTGTTTGTGTGTCACTGTTGGATGTTTTAGTGAATATTTGTCATGGGTCCTGTTTGTGTGTCACTGTTGGATGTTTTAGTGAATATTTGTCATGGGTCCTGTTTGTGTGTCACTGTTGGATGTTTTAGTGAATATTTGTCATGGGTCCTGTTTGTGTGTCACTGTTGGATGTTTTAGTGAATATTTGTCATGGGTCCTGTTTGTGTGTCACTGTTGGATGTTTTAGTGAATATTTGTCATGGGTCATGTTGGTGTGTCACTGTTGGATGTTTTAGTGAATATTTGTCATGGGTCATGTTTGTGTGTCACTGTTGGATGTTTTAGTGAATATTTGTCATGGGTCATGTTTGTGTGTCACTGTTGGATGTTTTAGTGAATATTTGTCATGGGTCCTGTTTGTGTGTCACTGTTGGATGTTTTAGTGAATATTTGTCATGGGTCCTGTTTGTGTGTCACTGTTGGATGTTTTAGTGAATATTTGTCATGGGTCCTGTTTGTGTGTCACTGTTGGATGTTTTAGTGAATATTTGTCATGGGTCCTGTTTGTGTGTCACTGTTGGATGTTTTAGTGAATATTTGTCATGGGTCCTGTTTGTGTGTCACTGTTGGATGTTTTAGTGAATATTTGTCATGGGTCCTGTTTGTGTGTCACTGTTGGATGTTTTAGTGAATATTTGTCATGGGTCCTGTTTGTGTGTCACTGTTGGATGTTTTAGTGAATATTTGTCATGGGTCCTGTTTGTGTGTCACTGTTGGATGTTTTAGTGAATATTTGTCATGGGTCCTGTTTGTGTGTCACTGTTGGATGTTTTAGTGAATATTTGTCATGGGTCCTGTTTGTGTGTCACTGTTGGATGTTTTAGTGAATATTTGTCATGGGTCCTGTTTGTGTGTCACTGTTGGATGTTTTAGTGAATATTTGTCATGGGTCCTGTTTGTGTGTCACTGTTGGATGTTTTAGTGAATATTTGTCATGGGTCCTGTTTGTGTGTCACTGTTGGATGTTTTAGTGAATATTTGTCATGGGTCCTGTTTGTGTGTCACTGTTGGATGTTTTAGTGAATATTTGTCATGGGTCCTGTTTGTGTGTCACTGTTGGATGTTTTAGTGAATATTTGTCATGGGTCCTGTTTGTGTGTCACTGTTGGATGTTTTAGTGAATATTTGTCATGGGTCCTGTTTGTGTGTCACTGTTGGATGTTTTAGTGAATATTTGTCATGGGTCCTGTTTGTGTGTCACTGTTGGATGTTTTAGTGAATATTTGTCATGGGTCCTGTTTGTGTGTCACTGTTGGATGTTTTAGTGAATATTTGTCATGGGTCCTGTTTGTGTGTCACTGTTGGATGTTTTAGTGAATATTTGTCATGGGTCCTGTTTGTGTGTCACTGTTGGATGTTTTAGTGAATATTTGTCATGGGTCCTGTTTGTGTGTCACTGTTGGATGTTTTAGTGAATATTTGTCATGGGTCCTGTTTGTGTGTCACTGTTGGATGTTTTAGTGAATATTTGTGATGGTCCTGTTTGTGTGTCACTGTTGGATGTTTTAGTGAATATTTGTCATGGGTCCTGTTTGTGTGTCACTGTTGGATGTTTTAGTGAATATTTGTCATGTGTCCTGTTTGTGTGTCACTGTTGGATGTTTTAGTGAATATTTGTCATGGGTCCTGTTTGTGTGTCACTGTTGGATGTTTTAGTGAATATTTGTCATGGGTCCTGTTTGTGTGTCACTGTTGGATGTTTTAGTGAATATTTGTCATGGGTCCTGTTTGTGTGTCACTGTTGGATGTTTTAGTGAATATTTGTGATGGGTCCTGTTTGTGTGTCACTGTTGGATGTTTTAGTGAATATTTGTCAGGGGTCCTGTTTGTGTGTCACTGTTGGATGTTTTAGTGAATATTTGTCATGGGTCCTGTTTGTGTGTCACTGTTGGATGTTTTAGTGAATATTTGTCATGGGTCCTGTTTGTGTGTCACTGTTGGATGTTTTAGTGAATATTTGTCATGGGTCCTGTTTGTGTGTCACTGTTGGATGTTTTAGTGAATATTTTTAGTGATGGGTCCTGTTTGTGTGTCACTGTTGGATGTTTTAGTGAATATTTGTCATGGGTCCTGTTTGTGTGTCACTGTTGGATGTTTTAGTGAATATTTGTGATGGTGTGTCACTGTTTGTGTGTCCTGTTGGATGTTTTAGTGAATATTTGTCATGGGTCCTGTTTATGTGTCACTGTTGGATGTTTTAGTGAATATTTGTCATGGGTCCTGTTTATGTGTCACTGTTGGATGTTTTAGTGAATATTAGTCATGGGTCCTGTTTGTGTGTCACTGTTGGATGTTTTAGTGAATATTTGTCATGGGTCCTGTTTGTGTGTCACTGTTGGATGTTTTAGTGAATATTTGTCATGGGTCCTGTTTGTGTGTCACTGTTGGATGTTTTAGTGAATATTTGTGATGGGTCCTGTTTGTGTGTCACTGTTGGATGTTTTAGTGAATATTTGTCATGGGTCATGTTTGTGTGTCACTGTTGGATGTTTTAGTGAATATTTGTCATGGGTCATGTTTGTGTGTCACTGTTGGATGTTTTAGTGAATATTTGTCATGGGTCCTGTTTGTGTGTCACTGTTGGATGTTTTAGTGAATATTTGTCATGGGTCCTGTTTGTGTGTCACTGTTGGATGTTTTAGTGAATATTTGTCATGGGTCCTGTTTGTGTGTCACTGTTGGATGTTTTAGTGAATATTTGTCATGGGTCCTGTTTGTGTGTCACTGTTGGATGTTTTAGTGAATATTTGTCATGGGTCCTGTTTGTGTGTCACTGTTGGATGTTTTAGTGAATATTTGTCATGGGTCCTGTTTGTGTGTCACTGTTGGATGTTTTAGTGAATATTTGTCATGGGTCCTGTTTGTGTGTCACTGTTGGATGTTTTAGTGAATATTTGTCATGGGTCCTGTTTGTGTGTCACTGTTGGATGTTTTAGTGAATATTTGTCATGGGTCCTGTTTGTGTGTCACTGTTGGATGATTTAGTGAATATTTGTCATGGGTCCTGTTTGTGTGTCACTGTTGGATGTTTTAGTGAATATTTGTCATGGATCCTGTTTGTGTGTCACTGTTGTATGATTTAGTGAATATTTGTGAGGGGTCCTGTTTGTGTGTCACTGTTGGATGATTTAGTGAATATTTGTGAGGGGTCCTGTTTGTGTGTCACTGTTGGATGTTTTAGTGAATATTTGTCATGGGTCCTGTTTGTGTGTCACTGTTGGATGTTTTAGTGAATATTTGTGAGGGTCCTTTTTATGTGTCACTGTTGGATGTTTTAGTGAATATTTGTGAGGGGTCCTGTTTGTGTGTCACTGTTGGATGTTTTAGTGAATATTTGTCATGGGTCCTGTTTGTGTGTCACTGTTGGATGTTTTAGTGAATATTTGTGAGGGGTCCTGTTTGTGTGTCACTGTTGGATGTTTTAGTGAATACTTGTGAGGGGTCCTGTTTGTGTGTCACTGTTGGATGTTTTAGTGAATATTTGTGAGGGGTCATGTTTGTGTGTCACTGTTGGATGTTTTAGTGAATATTTGTCATGGGTCCTGTTTGTGTGTCACTGTTGGATGTTTTAGTGAATATTTGTCATGGGTCCTGTTTGTGTGTCACTGTTGGATGTTTTAGTGAATATTTGTCATGGGTCCTGTTTGTGTGTCACTGTTGGATGTTTTAGTGAATATTTGTCATGGGTCCTGTTTGTGTGTCACTGTTGGATGTTTTAGTGAATATTTGTCATGGGTCCTGTTTGTGTGTCACTGTTGGATGTTTTATTGAATATTTGTCATGGGTCCTGTTTGTGTGTCACTGTTGGATGCTTTTAGTGAATATTTGTCATGGGTCCTGTTTGTGTGTCACTGTTGGATGATTTAGTGAATATTTATCAGGGGTCCTGTTTGTGTGTCACTGTTGGTTGATTTAGTGAATATTTGTCATGGGTCCTGTTTGTGTGTCACTGTTGGATGTTTTAGTGAATATTTGTCATGGGTCCTGTTTGTGTGTCACTGTTGGATGTTTTAGTGAATATTTGTCATGGGTCCTGTTTGTGTGTCACTGTTGGATGATTTAGTGAATATTTGTGAGGGGTCCTGTTTGTGTGTCACTGTTGGATGATTTAGTGAATATTTGTGAGGGGTCCTGTTTGTATGTCACTGTTGGATGATTTAGTGAATATTTGTGAGGGGTCCTGTTTGTGTGTCACTGTTGGATGATTTAGTGAATATTTGTGAGGGGTCCTGTTTGTGTGTCACTGTTGGATGTTTTATTGAATATTTGTCATGGGTCCTGTTTGTGTGTCACTGTTGGATGTTTTAGTGAATATTTGTGAGGGGTCCTTTTTATGTGTCACTGTTGGATGTTTTAGTGAATATTTGTGAGGGGTCCTGTTTGTGTGTCACTGTTGGATGTTTTAGTGAATATTTGTGAGGGGTCCTGTTTGTGTGTCACTGTTGGATGTTTTAGTGAATATTTGTGATGGGTCCTGTTTGTGTGTCACTGTTGGATGTTTTAGTGAATATTTGTCATGGGTCCTGTTTATGTGTCACTGTTGGATGTTTTAGTGAATATTTGTCATGGGTCCTGTTTGTGTGTAACTGTTGGATGATTTAGTGAATATTTGTCATGGGTCCTGTTTGTGTGTCACTGTTGGATGTTTTAGTGAATATTTGTCATGGGTCCTGTTTGTGTGTCACTGTTGGATGTTTTAGTGAATATTTGTCATGGGTCCTGTTTGTGTGTCACTGTTGGATGTTTTAGTGAATATTTGTCATGGGTCCTGTTTGTGTGTCACTGTTGGATGTTTTAGTGAATATTTGTCATGGGTCCTGTTTGTGTGCCACTGTTGGATGTTTTAGTGAATATTTGTCATGGGCCCTGTTTGTGTGTCACTGTTTGTGTGTCACTTGTTGTGTGTCACTGGTTGTGTGTTACTGGTTGTGTGTCACTGGTTGTATGTCACTGGTTGCGTGTCACTGGTTGTGTGTCACTGTTTGTGTGTCACTGGTTGTGTGTCACTGGTTGTATGTCACTGGTTGTGTGTCACTGGTTGTGTGTCACTGGTTGTATGTCACTGGTTGCGTGTCACTGGTTGTGTGTCACTGGTTGTGTGTCACTGGTTGTGTGTCACTGGTTGTGTGTCACTGGTTGTGTGTCACTGGTTGTATGCCACTGTTTGTGTGTCACTGGTTGTGTGCCACTGTTTGTGTGTCACTGGTTGTATGTCACTGTTTGTGTGTCACTAGTTGTGTGTCACTGTTTGCGTGTCACTGGTTGTATGTCACTGGTTGTGTATCACTGTTTGTATGTCACTGGTTGTGTGTCACAGTTTGTGTGTCACTGGTTGTGTGTCTCTGGTTGTATGTCACTGGTTGTGTGTCACTGGTTGTGTGTCACTGGTTGTATGCCACTGTTTGTGTGTCACTGGTTGTGTGCCACTGTTTGTGTGTCACTGGTTGTATGTCACTGGTTGTATGTCACTGGTTGTGTGTCACAGCAGGGTCAAGGCAAATTAATGCACAGAAATACATACAATTGCGAAGCTGAAGTTTTTTTCCCCCCTTTTTTTTCTTCGTTCGCCAGCTTTTACCTCTGACGAAGTCCCTAGAGACTAGGAACTGAATTTTGCTTGTTAATCCATTTTTCCCTGGCAGCCGTCTGCACAGGGATCCCTCGCCGCACAGGCAGATAACTCCGACTTCGGAGGTACTCATATTTTTTTCCGTCGACGAGTAACTGACGTTTCAAGCTGAGCCTCGCTGCGGAGACCAGGGGTGGTTGCCGAGAGAAATCATAAATACAAATCTCAACCGGTGCAGCCGGGATTTGAACCCATAACCTCTCGGTCTCGACGTCGGCGTCTTGCCTCGAACCCAAACAGCCCCCCCCCCCCCCCGAAGTTGAAGTGAAGCTAATCGTGAGGGGAAATGGGGAAAAATATAGAAAATATAGAAAAATTTAGAAAATATAGAAAAATATAGAAAATTAAAAAAAAATATAGAAAATATAGAAAAATATAGAAAATATAGAAAAATATAGAAAATATAGAAAAATATAGAAAATATAGAAAAATATAGAAAATATAGAAAAATATAGAAAATATAGAAAAATATAGAAAATATAGAAAAATTTAGAAAATATAGAAAAATATAGAAAATAAAAAAAAAATATAGAAAATATAGAAAAATATAGAAAATATAGAAAAATATAGAAAATTTAGAAAAATATAGAAAAAAAATATATAAAAACGGTATGGACAACTACACGTAACAAGTGGACAAGACTACACGTAACAAGTGGACAAGACAAACCAGAACGACATAGCGGCTCAATAGGTCTTCAGCAAATGGGCACTCTACAATGTAATCTTCATTCCAGGATTTTGTTTGTCACTGGTTGTGTTGGCTGCTGCTCTGTATGTGTGTGTCAATATTCGTGTTTTACTGTTTGTGTTATATATGTATTTGTGAATGTGTGTTTTTGTGTTATATATGTATTTGTGTATGTGTGTTTTTGTGTTATATACGTATTTGTGAATGTGTGTTGTATATGTATTTGTGTTTTTGTGTTATATATGTATTTGTGAATATGTGTTTTTGTGTTATATATATATATATTTGTGAATGCGTGTTTTTGTGTTATATATGTATTTGTGAATGTGTGTTTGTGTGTTATATATGTATTTGTGAATGTGTTTTTGTGTTATATATGTAATTTTGAATGTGTGTTTTTGTGTTATATATGTATTTGTGTATGTGTGTTTTTGTGTTTTGTGTTATATTTGTATTTGTGAATATGTGTTTTTGTGTTATATATGTATTTTTGAATGTGTGCTTTTGTGTTATATATGTATTTGTGAATATGTGTTATATATGTATTTGTGAATGTGTGTTTTTGTATTATATTTATATTTGTTAATGTGCGTTTTTTGTTATATATGTATTTGTGAATGTGTGTTGTATATGTATTTGTGTTTTTGTGTTATATGTATTTGTGAATATGTGTCTTTGTGTTATATATGTATTTGTGAATATGTGTTTTTGTGCTATATATGTATTTGTGAATGTGTGTTTTTGTGTTATATATGTATTTGTGTTTTTGTGTTATATATGTATTTGTGTATGTGTGTTTTTGTGTTATATACGTATTTGTGAATGTGTGTTGTATATGTATTTGTGTTTTTGTGTCATATATGTATTTGTGAATATGTGTTTTTTGTGTTATATATGTATTTGTGAATGTGTGTTTTTGTTTTATATATGTATTTGTGAATATGTGTTTTTGTGTTATACATGTATTTGTGTGTGTGTGTGTGTGTTTGTGTTATATATGTATTTGTGCATGTGTGTTTTTGTCCCATCCATCATTACAACTCTAAGGTGACAAGGCCATGTAAGAAGAATGGCAAATAATCCTATTCCCAAACAAATATTGTATGGCGAACTTAAGGACGGAAAGAGACCAAAGCACAGACCAGTGCTGAGATATAAGGATGTTTGCAGGGCTTCCTTGAGGGAATTCCCTATCAGTGAAAGAAACTGGGAAAATCTGGCTGCAGATCGTAGCACATGGAGAACAAACATATAAAAGAAATAGCCATATGTTAAGATTGGCTCTACATAGAATCTAAGAACTCTTATTCTGTCCGATTTTTGTTTAAGATCCTATAAGGACATTTGTTTTCAAATACGAATTAATGTATAATAATTAGTAACACATGTACTAATTTTAATGTCATGACAAGTATGCTAACATCACAACAAATAACACCAGGACTAAAACTAAGGATATACAATTGTATAACCTTCTCAATATCAATGTATGGTGCAGAAACATGGACATTAGACAAGAAAACCGAACAGGAAATTGAAACCTTTAAAATGTGGATTTATAGAGGAATATGTAGAATTGGATGGAAAGAAAAGAAAACAAACGATGAAGTTTTAAAACAACTAAAAATGAAAAGAGAACTACTAAACACAATTCAAACAAGACAAGTGAAATTTTTGGGGCATGTTAAAAGACACAACAGCCTAATAGTCATCTTGGAAGGGAAAATACAAGGTAAAAGAGAAAGAGGCAGACCAAGACTAACATGAACGGGTGACATCATTAGATGGACAAGTCAGCCTATGACAACCTGAACCACCAAAGCAAGAGACAAAGCAGAATGGAGCTCCATGGTAGCCAAACTTCGTTGCGGAGACGGCACTCAATGATGAATATAATGATGATGATGATGAAGATGATGATGATGATGATTAAGATGATGATGATGATGATGAAGATGATGATGAAGATGATGAAGATGATGATGATGATGATGATGAAGATGATGATGAAGATGATGAAGATGATGATGAAGATGATGAAGATGATGATGATGATGATGTTGATAATGAAGATGATGCTGATGATGAAGATGATGATGATGATGTTGATAATGAAGATGATGAAGATGATGATGATGATGTTGATAATGAAGATGATGATGATGATGAAGATGATGATGATGTTGATGAAGATGATGATGATGATGTTCATGAAGATGATGATGATGATGAAGATGATGATGATATTGATGAAGATGATGATGATGATGTTGATGATGATGTTGATGAAGATGATGAAGATGACGATGATGATGTTGATGAAGATGATGATGTTGATGAAGATGAAGATGATGATGTTGATGAAGACGATGATGATGTTGATGAAGATGATGAAGATGAAGATGATGATGTTGATGATGATGATGTTGATGAAAATGATGATGATGATGATGATGATGATGATGATGATGATGATGATGATGATGATGATGATGATGATGATGATGATGATGATGATGATGATGATGAGATGATGATGATGATGATGATGTTGACAAAGATGATGATGATGATGAATATGATGACATTGTTGATGACAACTTGGCAGCTATGCCGATCAACATGTAAATATATTGATGAGGCAACAGAAAGAATGCCCCGTGGGACACCACCCACATTACGGTGTCGAGAAGCGATCGACGCCCAAAAAATTTTGCCCAACAGGGCGGCACGGATCGTGATAATGAGATTATTACACGTGGCTCTGTTCTGTTACAGATTTAAGGGGAGAGAAATTAAAACATGCGCAGGGCAGGAGGAAATATTAATGAGTTGGAAGGCGGGAGAGAGTGCGAGTGAGTGAGGGAGATGGGGGCCATATTATATCATACCGGCATGCAATGCTCTTTCGGGGATTTCTCAATAGGAGATTAAAACAAGGACATCAAAATGACGAGAGAGAGAGATAGTGAGAGAAGAAGCAGAGAAAGAGAGAGACAGAGAGAAAGACAGAGAGAAAGAGAGAGAATAGTGAGAGAAGAAACGGAGAAAGAGAGATACAGAGATAAAGACAGAGAGAGATAGTGAGAGAAGAAACAGAGAAAGAGAGAGAGAGACAGAGAGAAAGAGAGAGAGAAGAGGCAGAGAAAGAGAGAGAGGGACAGACAGAGAGAAAGAGAGAGACAGAGAGTGAAGAGGCAGAGAGAAAAAGAGAGAGGAGGCAGAGAAAGAGAGACAGAGAGATCATCATCATCATCAAGTACCAGGCCTGCTGGCGTAGGTGATCATGTCTCTCCACAACTTTCGATCTCGACAGTTATTTATCATTTCTGTTGTTGATCTTCTGCCAAGCCATTCTCTTAAGCTGTCTGTTATTTTTTCTCTTTGCTTCCCTCTATCTCTTCGTCCCACAATTTTTCCAGTTGTTACAATATATTCCAGCTGTTCTCTTCTCATTACATGGCTAAAAAATGATGATTGTTTCTTCCTAATATTGGAAATCAGCTCTCTTTTTGCTTTGGCCTCTTTCAGAACATTTTCATTACTCTTCTTAGCTGTCCATGGTACTCTCAACATTCTTCTGTAAAACCACATTTCTACAGTCTCCAGTGATTTTCTTGTTTGTTGTCCTATTGTCCATGATTCAAATCCATATGCTAAAACTGGCTCTACATAACATTTAAGAACTATTTTCTCGTTTCTATTGTCACAAATGGATTGCATAGTATCTTCCTCATTTTTTGGAAAGCTGCTTTTGCCTGAGCCATGAGAGAAAGAGAGAGAGAGAGATGGGAAGAGAGAAAAGGAAAAGAGAGAGAATGAGATAAGGTAAAAGTGTATGGTATAATATTATCATTATGATGTGCCATGCCGGTTTATGTAGACGATCGTGTCCTTCCACAATTGTCTGTCCTCAGTATAGATCGTAAGCTAGGAATAACCCCCCCCCCCACAACAGAATATATAAAGAAACAACAGATCAAATGGTTTGGCCACGTGACAAGGCAGAGTGACCAAAACACAACACAATGAGCGTTCAATAAACTGTGCGAGAATACCAGACCCAAGGGTCGACCACGAAGAAGATGGATTGACGGAATATTAGAAGCACTAGGAAACATAACAGCAGCAGAGGCGAACAGATGAGCAAAAGACAGCAAATTATATCTCCCCTCGACGCTGAAAGGCAAATGAGGAAGGAAAGAAGAAAAAAAGAATGAGAAGAAAACATCTGCAATTCGTATTTTTTCTCAGTTCTTCATTTCTGATCTTATCTCTCAGACTGTTTCCTGTCATTCGTCTAACACATTTCATCTCTGTAGAGGTTATTTTTCTTATTGTTCTTGCATCTAGGGTCCAGGTCTGGCATTGGTAGCACAACGTTGGGATGAAGATTGTATTGTATAGTGCTCGTTTTGCCTCCAGAGTTATTTCCTTGTTGGACAATAGTGGCGATAACTGTCCAATGATTTGACAAGCTTTGTTACATCTTGATTCTATCTCTGCTGTTTGTGAATTGTTGTTTGTCACTAAACTTCCCAGGTATTTGAATTCCTCTACTTGTTTTAGTTGCCTACCGTCTATAGTTATGTTGATGTTCTGTTTCTCGTTTGCTATATTCATGACTTCAGTTTTGTTGATGTTGATAGTCATGTTGTTTTTTGTGTCTGTGCTGTTGAGTCTATTTAACTCTTTCCATACGGAAGCTTTTATCAGTGTAACGGAACAGACTTCAGAGACAACATTTTTTTCACGGTTTAAAGAACCAATCTGCATATTTATATTTATCTAACATATAACATATTATTTATTCATTTTTATATAATTGAACAAGGAATTAGATTTCACCAATACCAAGATGATACAAGACTTATAAAAAGAATATGGTTTGATGACAGTTCACAACAATCAAACTGGGTATGACGTACAATTCGTCGAAACGTACGGAACGAGTTAAGTCTTTTTCTAGGTCTTATCATGAACTAGCTACAAAATGATGATTATTTCTTTCTAATGTTCTAATTCTTAAATAACCAGTTCTTTCTAATGCTCTAATTCTTAAATAACCAGTTCTTTCTAATGTTCTAATTCTTAAATAACCAGTTCATTCTAATGTTCTAATTCTTAAATAACCACTTCTTTCTAATGTTCTAATTCTTAAATAAACACTTCTTTCTAATGTTCTAATTCTTAAATAAACACTTCTTTCTAATGTTCTAATTCTTAAATAACCACCTCTTTCTAATGTTCTAATTCTTAAATAACCACTTCTTTCTAATGTTCTAATTCTTAAATAACCACTTCTTTCTAATGTTCTAATTCTTAAATAACCAGTTTAAAAAAATAAACAGAACAAATCTGAAACAAGTGCAACGTGTCAAATAGTTGGGCGCAATAATAACATGAGATGGAAGATGCTCCACAGAAATAAAAAGTAGAATAGTTCACGCCAAAATAGCATTTCAGAAAATGAAAAATATGTTACGCAACAAATCTATGTCAATAGAAGTGAGAAAGCGTGTTCATCGGTGCTATATAGAACCAATTCTGACATATGGAAACGAATCATGGACAGTAGACAAACAAGTGAAAAGATGGTTAGAACCCTACATAGATGGGATTTCTCAGAAGAATGTTGAAAGTTCCCTGGACAGCTAAAAAGACCAATGAGGAAGTTCACAAAGAGGGCAATACAAGAAGGCAGCTCTTAAAAAACATACGATGTCACCTGTCTCAGAAATAATCGTCAATTATATTTTCAGGATAGAGAGAAAGTAACGAGAAAAAAAGGAAAAGTGAGAGAGAGAGAGAGAGAGAGAGAGAGAGAGAGAGAGAGAGATGGGCAGACATACAGACTTGCAAATATAAAAAAGAAAAAGGCAGTAGGAAAACAACAGAAAGAAGAAGAAAGAAAGAGAATGAAAAGAGAAAGAAAGAAAAACAGACACGAACATGAAAGGAAGAAGGTGAAGAGCGATTGTCATAAGTGAAATTAACAAAGAGAGAGAGAGAGAAAGAGAGAGAGAGAGAGAGGGAGAGAGAGAAAGAATGTGAAACATTCATCATAGGAAGCGTGTGACACCGAGAATCGAATCAGAGAGAAAAGAAAGGAATTGAGAAGTGAATAATGTATAAGATGTCTATATATATATAGATATATATAGATATAGAGAGGGAGGTAAGATGTATATATATATATAGAGAGAGAGAGAGGGAGAGGTAAGATATATATATAGATGGAGAGAGAGAGAGAGAGGTAAGATATATATATATATAAATAGATAGAGAGAGGGAGAGGTAAGATATATATATATATATAGATAGAGAGAGGGAGAGGTAAGATATATATATAGATGGAGAGAGAGAGAGAGAGAGGTAAGATATATATATATATATAGATAGAGAGAGGGAGAGGTAAGATATATATATAGATGGAGAGAGAGAGAGGTAATATATATATATAGATGGAGAGAGAGGGAGAGGTAAGATATATATATAGATGGAGAGAGAGAGAGAGAGAGAGGTAAGATATATATATATATATATAGATAGAGAGAGGGAGAGGTAAGATATATATATAGATGGAGAGAGAGAGGTAAGATATATATATATATATAGAGATAGAGAGAGGGAGAGGTAAGATATATATATATAGATAGAGAGAGAGAGAGGTAAGATATATATATATAGATGGAGAGAGAGAGAGAGAGAGAGGTAAGATATATATATATAGATAGAGAGAGAGAGGGAGAGGTAAGATGTATATATATATAGATAGAGAGAGAGAGAGAGAGGTAAGATATATATATAGATAGAGAGAGAGAGGGAGAGGTAAGATGTATATATATATATATAGATAGAGAGAGAGAGAGAGGTAAGATATATATATATATAGAGAGAGAGGGAGAGGTAAGATATATATATAGATGGAGAGAGGGAGAGAGAGGGAGAGAAAGAGAGAGATAAGATGTATATATATATATATATATATATATATATATAGAGAGAGAGAGAGAAACATGAGAGAAAATAAAAGAACAAGAAGCTGAGTCATAAATGAGAGTTAGAGAGTGTAATAGCAAAGTTATAATAGAGAGAGTGAGAGAAAGAGAGAGAAAAGGAGAGAAAATGGAGGCAAATACTTGACACTAAAACTGAGAACAATAAACCAAGTGAGTTAAACCTGTGAGAACGATAGAAGGAGCAAGAGGAAGAGAGAGAGAGAGAGAGAGAGAGAGAGAGAGAGAGAGAGAGGAGAGAGAGAGAGATCGAAATATTTTGATAAATAAGAAAGAAAAATCAAAATCAAGAAAAATATTTCATCAAATATATCAAGGAGGGAGAAAAAAGCGAAACGTCAAAATAACGAAAGATGACAAGTGAGAACAAAGATGACAAAAATGAGGGATCTCTCTCAGTTCAACAACTTCGCGTGTCAAATCCTTTAAGGCCAGCCAAGACAACAAATTGTTTCGCTAAAAAAAAAAAAAAGGATTTCATGATTTCTTGATTTTAATATAATCGATTTAAATCGACAGACCTAAACTACGATATAGAGATATCTGTAAATCATCTCTGAATGACTTCTCCATCTGTGAATATGACTGGGAACATCTGGCAAGTGATCACACATCATGGAGAACTTGTATAAGGAGGAGGTGGGGATCTGAGCACTTATAGACACGTTCGGAGTGCAATGATGATGACCCGCAAATAACTCAATAACTCAATGGTATAACATCATTTGAGACTGTGCTAAGGCAAAACTTAGAAGAGAAAAGACTCATGAAAAAGAATGGAAAACCCTGTGGATCAGTGGGCCTGACTTGTTCATTATGTGACCGCGTGTGTTTGTCAAACATTGGTAGAATTAGCCACGAGAGAAGCTGTTCGACAAAAACAAAACCTCAAAAAAATACACAATAGCCTCCATTAGACCGTCTGACAAGACGAAAAGGGCCATGTAATATATCAGACATATCCTAGTTAAGGTTGAGTGGGGCGAACCGAACAGTAAGATGATACTGAGACTTTACAAAGCTATTGATATTAATATAACCGATATATTCTAGTTAGGGTTGAGTGGGCGCGAACCGAACAGTAAGATGATACTGAGACTTTACAAAGCTATTGATATTAATATAACCGATATATTCTAGTTAGGGTTGAGTGGGCGCGAACCGAACAGTAAGATGATACTGAGACTTTACAAAGCTATTGATATTAATATAACCGATATATTCTAGTTAGGGTTGAGTGAGGCGAACCGAACAGTAAGACGATACTGAGACTTTACAAAGCTATTGATATTAATATAACCGATATATTCTAGTTAGGGTTGAGTGGGGCGAACCGAACAGTAAGATGATACGGAGACTTTACAAAGCTATTGATATTAATATAACCGATATATTCTAGTTAGGGTTGAGTGGGGCGAACCGAACAGTAAGATGATACGGAGACTTTACAAAGCTATTGATATTAATATAACCGATATATCTTAGTTAGGGTTGAGTGGGCGCGAACCGAACAGTAAGATGATACTGAGACTTTACAAAGCTATTGATATTAATATAACCGATATATTCTAGTTAGGGTTGAGTGGGGCGAACCGAACAGTAAGACGATACGGAGACTTCACAAAGCTTTTGACAGCGCAACTTCTGTTATGTTATGTTATTTTATGATACGTTATGTTATGTTATGTTATGTCATGTTATGTTATGTTATGTTATGTTATGTTATGTTATGTTATGTTATGTTATGTTATGTTATGTTATGTTATGTTATGTTATGTTAGGATCATGGTCAGAGCACTCAGGACACACCCATAGGTGCTCCGATATTCTCAAAATGTACATCAGCACACAAGCCACTAATTGTGCCAGTTCTGTGTGGTTGACAAATCGTCCAGAATATCGCTCTATTCTGGTAACCGAGCTGATGTGGAGCTCAGAGCTCTTAGCTCCGAGTCCACATAGTCTAGATAGCCATGTTTTTGTACTTCTGTCAAAGTCCTGGTTTGTTCAACCCATTTCCTGTAGATTGTTAATGATATCATCAGTGTTAATTTTATCTCCCCTCATTGTTAATTGTATCTCTCCTCATTGTCAATTATATCTCTCCTTTTTGTTAATGATATCTCTCCTCATTGTTAATGATATCTCTCCTCATTGTTAATTATATCTCTCCTCATTGTTAATGATATCTCTATTCATTGTTAATGATATCTCTACTCATTGTTAATGATATCTCTCCTCATTGTTAATGATATCTCTACTCATTGTTAATGATATCTCTCCTCATTGTTAATGATATCTCTCCTCATTGTTAATGATATCTCTATTCATCGTTAATGATATCACTCCTCATTGTTAATGATATCTCTCCTCATTGTTAATGATATCTCTCCTCATTGTTAATGATATCTCTCCTCATTGTTAATGATATCTATCCTCAGGAGGCCTCTTTAGCCTATTTGGGAAAACCACCAGACTGAGCAGAAGCCGCGATAGCTCAGTGGTTAGTGAACTGGACTACCACGGACAAGGGGTAGAGTTCGATCCCAACCGACGGCTTCCGGGTTTACCCAGCCTTAAATGGGTACCGGATTTTTTTCTGGGAAAGTGAAGCAGCACGGGCGTAACCACATTACCCCAAAAATCATGTGCTGAAGGTCTGTAAAATATAGGGTCACTAACACCATATTCCCCTATAAGCCACTTGGCGTGACGGGGGGTACTTTACTTTACTTACCAGACTGAGCTACCGACGTTCAGACCCGTGTTCGATTCCCGCTGAAAATAAATGTGGGTTACAATTGTGGTTGGAAAAAAAATACCCACGCGGTTGACCCAGCCGCTGGCAGAAATGGAACCAGGGTAGAGCTTTGGGAAGGTAAGGAGTGTCGATGCTTGAAGCGACACTGTACAGGAGTCTCCGAACACTTCTGGATAGGCGGCCGAGCACATATGGGTAAAAACTCGTGTGCTAAGACGCCGATTCAAGTGTCCTACTTTACTTTAACTCAATATAACGTGGTGCCTCCAGCAATAGACTAACCTGTCTAGTGTGGCCTCTAGTAACAGACTAACTTGTCTAGTGTGGCCTCTAGTAACAGACTAACCTGTCTAGTGTGGCCTCCAGCAATAGACTAACCTGTCTAGTGTGGCCACTAGTAACAGACTAACCTGTCTAGTGTGGCCTCTAGTAACAGACTAACCTGTCTAGTGTGGCCTCCAGCAATAGACTAACCTGTCTAGTGTGGCCACTAGTAACAGACTAACCTGTCTAGTGTGGCCTCTAGTAACAGACTAACCTGTCTAGTGTGGCCTCTAGTAACAGACTAACCTGTCTAGTGTGGCCTCTAGTAACAGACTAACCTGTCTAGTGTGGTCTCTAGTAACAGACTAACCTGTCTTGTGTGGCCTCTAGTAACAGACTAACCTGTCTAGTGTGGCCTCTAGTAACAGACTAACCTGTCTAGTGTGGCCTCTAGTAACAGACTAACCTGGCTAGTGTGGCCTCTAGTAACAGATTAACCAGTCTAGTGTGACCTCTAGTAACAGACTAACCTGTCTTGTCTGGCCTCTAGTAACAGACTAACCTGTCTAGTGTGGCCTCTAGTAACAGACTAACCTGTCTAGTGTGACTTCTAGTAACAGACTAACCTGTCTAGTGTGGCCTCTAGTAACAGACTAACCTGTCTAGTGTGGCCTCTAGTAACAGATTAACCAGTCTAGTGTGGCCTCTAGTAACAGACTAACCTGTCTAGTCTGGCCTCTAGTAACAGACTAACCTGTCTAGTGTGACCTTTAGTAACAGACTAACCTGTCTAGTCTGGCCTCTAGTAACAGACTAACCTGTCTTGTCTGGCCTCTAGTAACAGACTAACCTGTCTAGTGTGACCTTTAGTAACAGACTAACCTGTCTAGTCTGGCCTCTAGTAACAGACTAACCTGTCTAGTCTGGCCTCTAGGAACAGACTAACCTGTCTAGTCTGGCCTCTAGTAACAGACTAACCTGTCTAGTCTGGCCTCTAGTAACAGACTAACCTGTCTTGTCTGGCCTCTAGTAACAGACTAACCTGTCTTGTCTGGCCTCTAGTAACAGACTAACCTGTCTAGTCTGGCCTCTAGTAACAGACTAACCTGTCTAGTCTGGCCTCTAGTAACAGACTAACCTGTCTTGTCTGGCCTCTAGTAACAGACTAACCTGTCTTGTCTGGCCTCTAGTAACAGACTAACCTGTCTAGTCTGGCCTCTAGGAACAGACTAACCTGTCTAGTCTGGCCTCTAGTAACAGACTAACCTGTCTTGTCTGGCCTCTAGTAACAGACTAACCTGTCTAGTCTGGCCTCTAGTAACAGACTAACCTGTCTTGTCTGGCCTCTAGTAACAGACTAACCTGTCTTGTCTGGCCTCTAGTAACAGACTAACCTGTCTAGTCTGGCCAAGCGAGCAGGGATCGAAGGCAGAAGACAAACCGGTACTCAAAAATGTCATGCTGAATGTGTAAATCAGAAAAATAATCAGGAGGGGAATTAGTTTACATTATAACTGCGAAGATAACAATAACAAACATATAGGATACGGCAACATACTCAAATCATGACGGACAGACATAGCTACGTTATCTTCTATTATACCGTTCTGATCCCTGTGGAGCATAGGTCTTCAATAAACACTTTCAGCTCCCTGTGAAGCATATGTTTTCAACAAACACTTTCAACTCCCTGTGAAGCATAGGTCTTCAATAAACACTTTTAACTCCCTGTGGAGCATAGGTCTTCAACAAACACTTTCAACTATCTGTGGAGCATATGTCTTCAACAAACAATTTCAGCTCCCTGAGCAACATAGGTTTTCAACAAACACTTTTAATTCCCTGTGAAGCATAGGTCTTCAATAAACATTTTTAACTCCCTGTGGAGCATAGGTCTTCAATAAACACTTTCCAAGTCGTTCTGTTTCTTGCCGATCATTCCATGTATTCCCCATCATCTTCATCTCTGCTTCTATTGTCTTCTCCTGGAATATTTTGCTCTTCCTCTTTGACTTTTCCCCTGGGGATTCCAAAAAAAGGTACTGTTGTGTAATACTCTCAGTAGTCTTCCGCAGTGTGTGTCCTATCTAGCGCCATCGTCTTCGCTGTATCTCTTTAGCCATTGGTATTTGACTGGTACATTTCCATAATTCTATGTTAGTGATTTTGTCTTGTCATTTCCATATTTTTATTCTGCTCAAAACAGTCATTAATGAATGTCTGTATCTTCGTGATTTTCATTTTTTAATACTCTCTTCATTGACCATTATTAATGTTACTTCTACCCTAGTATACTATATACACATACATTTAACATTTACTCGGTATTAACAATGTACATTTGGAAAACTTAGCATGACAATGGAGGTGATGGCAGTGATTAAGGCATTGAAATGGTTAGAGTCACAAGACTACATCCACACATGTATACTGAGTGATTCGATGAGCATGATAAAAAAAGTGGAGGCGGGCTCTGTACGCATGCAATGGGTAGAGTCGTTGCAGAAATCCAAAATACGTAAGGTCACCTTTGTCTATGTCCCTGGACATGCGGGAGTACGGGGAAATGAATGAGCGGACAGGTTGGCTAGCTGCGCTGTCGTTGAGGACGGGCAACCAATGGATCGGGCGGACATCATCAATGCCCTCCGAGATGTGGGAAGAGCACAGGACTTCGACAAACACAGATCCACGTCACTTCTTCGGATGATGGAAATGGGAGTTAAGATGGGCACGGCCAGAAATGAGAAACTTAGTGGCCGTGTAAGAAGACTTATCAACCAACATAGAACTAGAGTCGTCAGTCGCTGGACAATGCGGGACTTGCTGAGGAGGGGATCTGAGCACCTATGGACATGTTCGGAGTGCAATGATGATGACCCGCAAATAACTCAATAACTCAATAACTCAATTTGGAAAACTCTTTTAATCCCGGAGATTACTCACAGTGTGCACACAGTTTATGTCAATCTTTGAAAGCACTTAAGAAGACAACTCCCACTTCAATATTCTATGATCATGTCAAGTCTTCTGACACACCAGCCACTCACTCCTCCTCCACACAATCCTCGTCTATTTTATTCGACATTATTTACTTCCTTATCTCATATGTAATTAATTTATTAAACATATTTTAGTTTCGTTCACTTCAATATATCTTACATCCTCTGTCTCCTTCGTATTATCAACATGGAGATAAACAATAATAAATTCGTGTTATCGTGGACATAAATTTCCGATGCGATAGATCAGCGAATCATTTCAGGGAAAGAGATTTATTTACATCACTCGGGGAAAAACATTTTTTTTTTTTTTTTAAAGTGTAAGGCAGGGATGCCTTCTGTCTCTTTTTCTCTTTCAACTGGCCATAGATTGGATTATGAGAATGAATCAAAACAACAGAAATGGAATCCAGTGGTCACTGACCAAACACCTTGATGATTTAGACTTTGCTGATGACATAGGTCTCCTCTCACACAGCCATCAACAGATGCAGGATAAAATGAGCATACTTGATGAGAGATCACACCAGATAGGACTGAAAATTAAGAGAGATAAGACCAACATTATGAGAATTAATGCCGTTGGAAATAACCAAATACAATTATGAGAAATACCTCTACTAGGCGTACAATCTTACATATACCTGGGCAGTAGTATGGATAAAGAGAGAGGAACAGAAAATGATACCAAAATAAGGATATCAAAAGCAAGAGGAGCTTTCATTGCACTGGGAAACATATGGAAATCCAAAGAAATTAGGTTAAATATAAAAATAAAAATGTCCTCCAATGTTAAGTCACTCCTATTATATGGGTGTGAAACATGGAGAACAACAAAATTGACAATCATGAAGAGACACAGACTTTCATTAATGGATGCTTACGCAGAATACCGTAACCCGTATTGCAACCCGTCTAGAAGAAGGGAAACTTCGACCACAAAACCCTCCACTACCTTGTGGACTAGTTTCTAGTTAGAATCGAAGGTTATGGGAGTACACCCAGAGTAAAAATCCGGAGGGAGGGACCCTAAGGCAGTTGACGGCGTTAATCGTCTTTCTGGCATCCCCTGCACCTTCTTTCAATTCCGAACGTATGGACTTTGTCCCTCCTTCGGAAATCCTTGAAACGAAGTCGAGAGGGGGATAGTGCGACTGGGTAAAGCACTATCTCCATATCCTGTGCCCAGGCAGAGTAGGCAAAGTTAAACAGAGATGGTCTCTACAAGGTGTTAGAAGGCATAGGCTGCCCTCCTAAATTACTTAGGCTGATAATTTCCTTCCATGAAGACATGAATGGCAAAGTCCATTTTGATGGGAGTCCATCAGAGAATTTCAAAGTCAACAAAGGAGTGAAACAGGGATGTGTCCTCGCCCCCACCCTTTTTGGTATATTTTTGCTGCCCTCCTAAATTACACCTTCGAAAACAGCTCAGGAGATATTTACATTCGCACTAGACCAGATGGCTCACTGTTCAACCTAGCACGACTAAGAGCAAAAACCAAAACAAATGTTGCCCTAGTTAAAGAATTTTTATTTGCTGACGATGCAGCCCTAGTCGCTCATAGTGAGGCCACTCTACAGTCGCTGATCAACAACCTGGATAAAGCATGCGACCTTTTTTCACTGTCAATTAATGTTCAGAAGACAGTAATACTAAATCAAGGTGACTTCAAACCTATATCTATTACTCTAAAAGACTGCCCACTAGAATCAGTACAGAAATTTACATATCTTGGATCCACAGTTACGCAAACCATCTCTCTTGATGAAGAAACAAACTGTCGAATTGGTAAGGCAGCTACGACCTTCGGCAAACTCACAAAAAGGGCCTGGAACAACACGAAACTAACACTAAAGACTAAACTCTTAATATATCAAACTTGTGTGCTTAGCACACTGCTATATGGATCCGAAACCTGGACAACATACTCAAACCAGGAAAAAAGACTAAATGTCTTCCACATGCGATGTCTCCGCAAAATAATGCACATCAAATGGCAGGACAAAATAACCAACTTAACTGTCCTGCAACGTGCTAAGACCCTAACAATCATGTCGATGCTCAGAAGTCGAAGACTAAGATGGCTGGGGCATGTCCAACGGATGGAAGAAAAACGCATTCCTGGGCAAATACTATATGGCGAGCTAAAACACGGAAAACGACAAATCGGCAGACCTAAACTACGATATAGAGATATCTGCAAATCATCTCTGAAAGACTTCTCCATCTGTGAAAACGACTGGCAACATCTGGCAAGTGATCGCACATCATGGAGAGCACGTATAAGGAACGGTATAACAACATTTGAGACTGTTCTAAGACAGGACTTAGAAGAGAAGAGACTCATGAAAAAGGATGGTAAACCCTGTGGACCAGCGAGCCTGACCTGTTCATTATGTGACCGCGTGTGTTTGTCAAACATTGGTAGAATTAGCCACGAGAGAAGCTGTTCGGCAAAAACAATACCTCAAAAAAATACGCAATAGCCTCCACTAGACCGTCTGACAAGACGAAAAGGGCCATATATATATATACGCAGAATAAAAAGCTGGAAATAGCAGGATAAATTCACTAATATAGAATTATGGAAATGTACCAGTCAAATACCGGTGGATAATGAGATACAGCGAAGACGATGGCGCTGGATAGGACACACACTACGGAAGCCAACTGAGAGTATTACACAACAGGCCCTTTTTTGGAATCCCCAGTGAAAAAGACAAAGAGGAAGACAAAGGAATTTTTTTAAGAAGACGGATAGAAGCAGAGATGAAGATGATGGGGAAGACATGGAATGATCTTAAAAGATTGGCAAGAAGCAGAACGGCTAGGAAAGTGTATGTTGAAGACCTATGCTCCACAGGGAGGTGAAAATGCATATTGAAGACCTATGCTCCACAGGGAGCTGAAATTGTATGTTGAAGATCTATGCTCCACAGGGAGCTGAAAGTGTATGTTGAAGACCTATGCTCCACAGGGAGCTGAAAGTGTTTGTTGAAGACCTATGCTCCATAGGAAGCTGAAAGTGTTTGTTGAAGACCTATGCTCCATAGGGAGCTGAAAGTGTTTGTTGAAGACCTATGCTCTACAAGGAGCTGAAAGTGTTTGTTGAAGACCTATGCTCCACAGGGAACTGAACGTGTTTGTGGAAGACCTATGCTCCATAGGAAGCTGAAAATGTTTGTTGAAGACCTATGCTCCATAGGGAGCTGAAAGTGTTTGTTGAAGACCTATGCTCTACAAGGAGCTGAAAGTGTTTGTTGAAGACCTATGCTCCACAGGGTACTGAACGTGTTTGTGGAAGACCTATGCTCCACAGGGAGCTGAAAGTGTATGTTGAAGACCTATGCTCGACAGGGAGCTGAAAGTGTTTGTTGAAGACCTATGCTCCACAGGGAGCTGAAAGTGTTTGTTGAAGACCTATGCTCCACAGGGAGCTGAAACTGGTGAGACGAAGGAGAGATAACTCGATTCGCTGAAACAATATATGCCATTAAACTAGGAAATTACCCTATTATAGTCTAACTTTTGCACACATGTTTTAAAGGTAAATACTCACTGCGATCAGTAAATAAAAAATTGAATCACATTTAAATGGCTACCAGTTTTCTACCAATAACTAACAAAAATCTAACTGAAACTTAATATAACTGAGGGTAATTTCCTTACCATACAGTGACACTTGAAACATTCGCCTCTCTCTGGACTTCAGTCAGAAGGATGATAATAGGCCAGCTCTCCGAGCATCTGACAGGCTTGGCGTATGTAAGTTTGTAATCGGGGACAAGAAAACAGTTTTATTATCGCTTCCGCTCTCATTTTCTTCCGCATCTCCTTCCTTCCTTCCTTCCTTCCTTCCTTCCTTCCTTCCTTCCTTCCTTCCTTCCTTCCTTCCTTCCTTCCTTCCTTCCTTCCTTCCTTCCTTCCTTCCTTCCTTCCTTCCTCCTTCCTTCCTTCCATCTATCTATCTATCTATCTATCTATCTATCTATCTATCTATCTATCTATCTATCTATCTATCTATCTATCTATCTATCTATCTATCTATCTATCTATCTATCTATCTATCTATCTATCTATCTATCTATCTATCTATCTCTGTCTGTCTGTCTGTCTGTCTGTCCGTCTGTCTGTCTGTCTGTCCGTCTGTCTGTCTGTCTGTCTGTCTGTCTATCTATCTATCTATCTATCTATCTATCTATCTATCTATCTATCTATCTATCTATCTATCTATCTATCTATCTATCTATCTATCTATCTATCTATCTATCTATCTATCTATCTATCTATCTATCTATCTATCTATCTATCTATCTATCTATCTATCTATCTATCTATCTATCTATCTCTGTCTGTCTGTCTGTCTGTCTGTCCGTCCGTCCGTCCGTCTGTCCTTCTGTCCGTCTGTCTGTCTGTCTGTCTATCTATCTATCTACCTATCGCTCTTTCTTTTTTTTCTTTCTTTTTCTTTCTTTCTTTCCTTCCTTCTTTCTTTCTTTCTTGTTTTTTTCTTTCTTTGTTATGTCCGTCCATGCACCCTTCATTCCTTCCATCATCTCTTTCTCCCTCCCTCTTTTCCTCCTTAATTTTTTTATTCCCTGTTTTCGTCTCTACCTTCCCGTACTTCTTTGTTTCTTCTATATAATCATATCGCCATTATAACGACAAACGCGGCCCAGTTCAGTACTCTAAAATGACGACAATAAGATAATCCTGTTTTAATCCCACCGAATGGAAGGATCATTGCTACTAAATATAAAATAAGAGCAAATAAGAAAACAATAAAGAACAAAACACAGAACCATGAGTAATAACCCTACGATCGTTCTAGTAGTGCTGCTCACGTAAAACCATTATCTTCATTGATCGTGCAACATCCATGCATCCAAAGGCTGCGGGAAACACTGATAGCTTGGAACTGGGCTTGTCAATGGTCTCTAAGCACACTCTAAGCGGGAGATGTGGACATTTAAACTTCATCAACGCAGAATTAACACAGAAATATAAACTAATGAGCGGACTAAAAGAACAAGTGAAAAGTCACAAAGCGGAATTCGATATATTGTCAGTTGTTTGGAGGTTCTAGATTATCATGGATTTTTTAAAAAACAATATAGATTATCAGTTATTTGAACATTGTAGATTATCAGTTGTTTGAACATTATAGAATATCAGTTATTTGAACATTGTAGACCATCAGTTATTTGAACTTTGTAGATTATCAGATATTTGAACATTGTAGATTATCAGTTATTTTAACATTATAGATTATCAGTTATTTGAGCATTGTAGATTATCAGTTATTTGAACATTGTAGATTATCAGTTATTTGAACATTATAGATTATCAGTTATTTGAACATTATAGATTATCAGTTATTTGAACATTGTAGACCATCAGTTATTTGAACATTGTAGATTATCAGTTATTTGAACATTGTAGACTATCAGTTATTTGAGCATTGTAGATTATCAGTTATTTGAACATTGTAGATTATCAGTTATTTGAACATTATACATTATCAGTTATTTGAACATTATAGATTATCAGTTATTTGAACATTATAGATTATCAGTTATTTGAACATTGTAGATTATCAGTTATTTGAACATTGTAGATTATCAGTTCTTTGAACATGATAGATTATCAGTTATTTGAACATTATAGATTATCAGTTATTTGAACATTGTAGATTATCAGTTATTTGAACATTGTAGACCATTAGTTATTTGAACATTGTAGATTATCAGTTATTTGAACATTGTAGACTATCAGTTATTTGAACACTGTAGACTATCAGTTATTTGAACATTGTAGACTATCAGTTATTTGAACATTGTAGATTATCAGTTATTTGAACACTGTAGACTATCAGTTATTTGAACATTGTAGATTATCAGTAATTAGAACATTGTAGACTATCAGTTCATGATTGTACAAAGAACTTACGATGGTGGTTTTCTGTTGCCTTCCGTCAGTTTGTTTACGGTTGGCTCCGCTAGCCTTTGACTAAAAAGTCTCACCCACAAGGCAGTGGGGTTGTTTTACTTCGGGGTACCCTCCCATAGCCTTTTACTCTCCCGAGCTTACCTGCAAGGCAGCAGGGCAGCCACAGGTTGTACTGTTGACTGCATACAGTAGCAGGTAAAATTACCTGACCTGACAAAAAAAGTTTTCCAATATTAGGAAGAAACAATCATCATTTTTTGGCCATGTAATGAGAAGAGAACAACTGGAATATATTGTAACAACTGGAAAATTGAGGGACGAAGAGATAGAGGGAAGCGAATAGAAAACATAACAGACAGCTTAAGAGAATGGCTTAGCAGAAGGTCAACAACAGAAATGATAAATAACCGTCGACATCGAAGTTGTGGAGAGACATGATCACCTACGCCAGTAGGCCCGGTACTTCATGATGATGATGATGATGACAAGAGAAGAAAAGTGTAAATATATCAACTGATGACAAGAGAAGAAATGTGTAAATATATCAACGAAAGACAAGAGAAGAAAAATGTAAATATATCAACTGATGACAAGAGAAGAAATGTGTAAATATATCAACTGATGACAAGAGAAGAAATGTGTAAATATATCAACTGATGACAAGAGAAGAAATGTGTAAATATATCAACTGATGACAAGAGAAGAAATGTGTAAATATATCAACGAAAGACAAGAGAAGAAAAGTGTAAATATATCAACTGATGCCAAGAGAAGAAAATGTGTAAATATATCAACTGATGACAAGAGAAGAAAAGTGTAAATATATCAACTGATGCCAAGAGAAGAAAAGTGTAAATATATCAACTGATGCCAAGAGAAGAAAAGTGTAAATATATCAACTGATGACAAGAGAAGAAAAGTGTAAATATATCAACTGATGCCAAGAGAAGAAAAGTGTAAATATATCAACTGATGACAAGAGAAGAAAAGTGTAAATATATCAACTGATGACAAGAGAAGAAAAGTGTAAATATATCAACTGATGCCAAGAGAAGAAAAGTGTAAATATATCAACTGATGACAAGAGAAGAAAAGTGTAAATATATCAGCGAAAGACAAGAGAAGAAAAGTGTAAATATATCAGCGAAAGACAAGAGAAGAAAAGTGTAAATATATCAACGAAAGACAAGAGAAGAAAAGTGTAAATATATCAGCGAAAGACAAGAGAAGAAAAGTGTAAATATATCAACTTATGACAAGAGAAGAAATGTGTAAATATATCAACTGATGACAAGATAAGAAATGTGTAAATATATCAACTTATGACAAGATAAGAAAAGTGTAAATATATCAACTTATGACAAGAGAAGAAATGTGTAAATATATCAACTGATGACAAGATAAGAAAAGTGTAAATATATCAACTTATGACAAGAGAAGAAATGTGTAAATATATCAACTGATGACAAGATACGAAATGTGTAAATATTTCAACTGATGACAAGAGAAGAAAAGTGTAAATATATCAACTGTTGACAAGAGAAGAAAAATGTATATATATCAACTGATGACAAGAAGAAACTACCCCTATTTAAGTGCCAAATAGTGTTATGTGATAACACTACCACGGCAGTTGATAGATATTGGATCGGTGTGATATCAACAGGGAGCCGTGATAGCTCAGTGGTTAGTGAACTAGACTACAAAGGACAAGAGGTAGGGTTCGATCCCAACCGACGGCTCCGAGTTCACCCTGCCTAAAATGGGTACCGGATTTTTTTCTAGGAAAGTAAAGCGGCACGGGCATAATACTGACCACATTACCCCAAAAATCATGTGCTGAAGGTATGTAAAATTTATGGTCACTAACACCATATTCCTTATACGCCACTTGACGTGTCGGGGGTACTTTACTTTAACTTTTACTATGATATCAACAACAGAACTGATAAACATTGAAATATGAGAAAAGGTTCAAAGAGACATGGCAGCTTACACCAGGAGGCATAGTCCATCATTTTCTTTTCCTCTTTCCTTCTTCATTTGCCTTTCAGCGTCGAGGGGTGATAGAATTTGCAGCCTTTTTCTCTTCTATTGGCCTCTCTTGTTGTTATGTTTCCCAGTGTTTCTAATATTCTGTCAGTCCATCTTTTTCGTGGTCGGCACTTGGGTCTGGTATTCTCGCAACGTTTATTAAAGGCTCTTTGTGTTGTCTTTTGGCCGTTCTGCCTTATCACGTGATCCACCCATGGTATCTCTTGTTTCCTTATATACTCTATGGCGGGGGCTATTCCTAGTTTTTTTCTCAGTTCTTCATTTTTGATCTTATCTCTCAGACTGTTTCCTGTCATTCGTCTAACACATTTAATCTCAGTAGAGTTTATGTTTCTTATTGTTCTTACATCTAGGGTCCGGGACTGGCATTGGTAGCACAACGTTGGGATAAAGATTGTATTGTAGAGGTCCCGTTTTGCCTCTAGAGTTATTTCGCTGTTGGACGATTGTGGTGATAACTGTCCCATGATTTGACAAGGTTTGTTGCAACTTGAGTCTATCTCTGCTGTTTGAGAATTATCGTTTGTCACTGCGATGACCGCTAGCGGTTCATGATGATGTTACTAAATACAAGACTGTGTACCACTATTTATTGTAATGCTCATACAAGTGCAAAGTACTTTTTAACATTTTTCTCATTTGAAATATCCAACACTTTAGTTGTCTATGCCAGAACATGAAGAATTATGTCTATCTCTTGTCCTTTCGAGCCGAAGACGGCACATAGGGCAGAACCACAATCTCAAAAACAGAAACCTTGCGTGCCAAAGTGGCACATATTGCAGAGATCACTGCTTCTGAAATCTATGGATCTGTTTCCATAACAATACTTTTTACAATGACAGCTTGTCAAGCCATCGATCAATCTCCTTAGTTGCCTCTTACGACATGTCTGGAAGGTCACAGTGTCACTATTTTTTCATCCTCTTCATCATCAAGTACCGGGCCTGCTGGCGTAGGTGATCATGTCTCTCCAAAACTTTCGATCTCGACAGTTATTAATCATTTCTGTTGTTGACCTTCTGCCAAGCCATTCTCTTAAGCTGTCTGGTATCTTTTCTCTTTGCTTCCCTCTATCTCTTCGTCCCTCAATTTTCCCAGTTGTTACAATATATTCCAGCTGTTCCCTTCTCCTTACATGGTCAGAAAATGATGATTGAAAACAATATTCTTTACTTCCCTCAAAAATGAGGCCCCACTATCACAGGGGCAAGAATTAAAGACAAAAAAAAAAAAAAAAAAACTGACCGGATGATCATTTCACGTGACGGACAAACATGGCGAACCTTGAGGTCAAGTAGGGAACAAATCAAATCCCCGAACGCTGCTCTCTCGTTCCTGGAGCTGTGACCTTGTCGTTTTCGCCATGATGAGATGTAGAAAAATGGCCAGGTTTCTTCAATTATTAAGACAGAGTTTTGACATCCTCGCATCATTTTATTCCTTCAATCTGGCATATTTATTATAATAAAATCATTGCGATCTCTTCCCCCCCCCCCCCCGCCAAATTTTTATTTGTTTCAACTTGGTTTTTTTTAAATATTTAAATAATTTGTTTCGTTTGCAAATCAAACCAAATATGAATTTCGATTTGGGCCATATTTTTGAATGGAAGAATTGAAAATAATAAATCTCTTTACATCAGTTTGGGAGCCGCGATAGCTGAGTGGTTAGTGAACTGGACTACAAAGGTCAAGAGGTAGGGTTCGATCCCAACCGACGGCTTCCGGTTCACCCAGCCTTTAATGGGTGCAGGATTTTTCCTGGGAAAGTAAAGCGGCACGGGCGTAATACCGACCACATTACCCCGAAAATCATGTGCCGACGGTCTGTAAAATTTATGGTCACTAACTCCATATTCCCTATACGTCACTTGGTGAGTCGGGTGTACTTTTTTTTTATGTATCGACTGCGATCAGCTGTGTTGTGTTGGTTGACAAGTCTTGGTTGGTGTCCTGCGTAGCGCTTCCTACTGGCATCTAGCCACCTTGACATAATGTCCATCATTAACATCATAACATCACATTATACATTCTACAGACATCACGTTACATTATGCATTCTACAGACATCACGTTACATTATACATTCTACAGACATCACATTACATTATACATTCTACAGACATCGTATTACATTATACATTCTACAGACATCACATTACATTATACATTCTACAGACATCACATTACATTATACATTCTACAGACATCACATTACATTATACATTCTACAGACATCACATTACATTATACATTCTACAGACATCGCATTACATTATACATTCTACAGACATCGCATTACATTATACATTCTACAGACATCGCATTACCTTATAAATTCTACAGACATCGCATTACCTTATACATTCTACAGACATCGCATTACATTATACATTCTACAGACATCACATTACATTATGCATTCTAAAGACATCGCATTACCTTATACATTATACAGACATCACATTACATTATACATTCTACAGACATCGCATTACCTTATACATTCTACAGACATCACATTACATTCTACATTCATCTTTTCTCCTGCAAGCCTTCAGTGCAACTGATGATGTTTACGAAAACAATTCTGGCCGTCCATTTTTTTTATCTTTACTGGTTCCCGCACTTGTATTACGTCATTTATCAGGTGAACATTGTTCTTTTTTTACTTTCATGGATCGTTGTTTGAAGTTAGTTGTAGTTGTAGTTAGTTGTAGTTGTAGTTAGTTGTAATTGTAGTTAGTTGTAATTGTAGTTAGTTTTAGTTGTAGTTAGTTGTAATTGTAGGTAGTTGTAGTTGTAGTTAGCTGTAGTTGTAGTTAGTTGTAGTTGTAATTGTAGCTAGTTGTCATTGTAGCTAGTTGTAATTGTAGCTAGTTGTAGTTAGTTGTAGTTGTAGTTAGCTGTAGTTGTAATTGTAGCTAGTTGTAGTTAGTTGTAGTTAGTTGTAGTTGTAATTGTAGCTAGTTGTAGTTGTAGTTAGTTGTAGTTGTAATTGTAGCTGGTTGTAGTTGTAGTTAGTTATAGTTGTAGTTAGTTGTAGTTGTAATTAGTTGTAATTGTAGTTAGTTGTAGTTGTAGTTATACGAAGGCCCCAGTATCACTGCAAACGAATAAAAATTCATAATTGCTGAACCGCCCGTGTCAGTGGAATCATCCGAATTAACATATCGTCGCATTGATGGATCCAAACAAAAAATGGTTGCTGCAGCCCCCATCATAGCAGCTACTGCACAAGCCAAAAGACATAAGGTCAAGCAGCACCGAAAGTGAACGCAACTGAATTATCCTTCATCATACGATACCATCAGTCATGGTAAGCAGTCGGAATATCGAAACACAATCCGGATGAAACACACAACTCACAGTGTGCACACCGCACTAAACTCAGTAGCTCCGGCAGAAGGCCGGACTTGGAATACGAGGAAACTGCAACAAGGAACATCTTTTCAGACTATGCCTCAATGGTTCTTACCGCCTATCCGCCATATTGATCATACCAAGATATATATATATTCTGGTCTACTCCGTCCAATGAGTCGCCATAGCTCAGTGGTTAGTGAACTGGACTACAAAGGACAAGAGCAAGGGTTCGATCCCAATCGACGGCTTCCGGTTCATCCAGCCTTTAATGGGTATCGGATTTTTTTTTATGGGAAAGTAAAACGGCACGGGCGTAATACCGACCACATTACCCCAAAAATCATGTGCCGAAGGTCTGTAAAATTTATGGTCACTAACACCATATTCCCTATACGTCACTTGGTGTGACGGGGGTACTTTACTTTTTTTTCTACTCCTTCCAATGGCTGCCGATTTAGTTGGATACTGCCCTCTCATCATCATCGCGTGCCTTCTCCGCAACAAAGGTTGGCTACCATGGATCGCCATTCTACTCTGTTTCTTGCTTTGATGGTGCAGGCTGTCATATGTTGACTTGTCCATCTTTTGATGTTACCCGTCCATGTTAGTCTTGGTCTGCCTCTGCCTCTTTTACCTTGTATTTTTCCTTCCAATATTACTTTTAGTTGGCTGTTGTGTCTTTTAACATGCCCCAAAAATTTCATTTGTCTTGTCTTAATTGTATTTAGTAGTTCTCTTTTTATTTTCAGTTGTTTTAAAACTTCATCGTTTGTTATCTTTTGTTTCCATCCAATTCTACCTATTCTTCTATAAATCCACATTTCAAAGGCTTCAATTTTCTGTTCTGTTTTCTTGTCTAATGTCCATGTTTCTGCACCATACAGGAATATTGAGAAGACGATACTGCCCTCTGGTGTATTCTTATCTTCATGTAAAAAAAATAAAACAGAACTAGTGTTTCTGCTTTTTCTAAATGTTTTTTTTTTTAAATTAATTAAAGTAAAATTCTTTATCAAATCACGTTTCAACATTTAAAAAATTCATTAAAAACAAACATCGCAATTTTAAAATCGAAAAATCGAACTTTGCCAAAGAAATTTACTTTCAGTTTATTTTTTTTTCGGTTAACAGAATCAATATTTTACTTCCTGATTACAAACAAAAAGTCTTACAACAGTTCACAATATAACACTGGAACTGTAAACACACGACACCTCCCATAGGTTAGATTTAACCAACATTGTCGCCTACCGATACAACAATCTGGCCACTTCTCGCAGAAAAATGGGATAACCAATCGTTGATTTGTTCGAAACTAACGCGACTAGAGTTCACACGTATTATCTCACGTCATTGATTCGCAGGTCAAACAGGGCAGACATTATTGTGAAACAGACGTGAACTAGTTTCATCATAACCGAATCATTTCTTGTTTACGTGAGTGGAAAACATAAACAAGTTAAAGGCTTACATAGCGTGTTAATTAGTGTAATAAATAGTGTAAAAACGTAAAGTATTAACATTTTTACTGTTTATAAGTAAAAATAGAAAGCGTATTTCCTTTAATATACCTAATAGAATACCAAATGAAACCATAAGAAAAATGGTAGGAATAAAACCCTGCCAAGTATATATTTAGAACAACAACAACTAAAATGGTTGGGCCACCTGGTCAGAATGAATCCTCACCAACCACCATCAAGGGCGTTGTTCACGAGAATGCATGGAAAAAGACCAAGAGGAAGACCCAGAAGAAGATGGATAGATGCAGTGATAGAGACATGTAACAACAAAGGAAAATCACTAATTCAGACAGTTCGAGCAGCTCAAGAACGACAAATGATATAAACCACGACACCTTTTAGGTATCAGTGAGAAAGAGAAAAGAAGAAAATGGATAGATGCAGTGATAGAGACATGTAACAACAAAGGAAAATCACTAATTCAGACAGTTCGAGCAGCTCAAGAACGACAAATGATATAAACCACGACACCTTTTAGGTATCAGTGAGAAAGAGAAAAGAAGAAGATGGATAGATGCAGTGATAGAGACATGTAACAACAAAGGAAAAAATCACTAATTCAGACAGTTCGAGCAGCTCAAGAACGACAAATGATATAACCAGAACACCTTTTAGGTATCAGTGAGAAAGAGAAAAGAAAAAAAATTTCTAATATATTTATTTCTAAAATTGTGTATTGTATTTTCTGTCTCTCTGGTATTCCGTAACTGTTGGGTTGAATATACGAATATCTTTTGTCTGCAATATATAGGACTTTGTCCCTAGTGTACCTCCTATAGTTTAGTTTAGTATAGTTTAGTTTTAGTAGTAGTTTAGTTTAGTTTTAGTAGTTTAGTTTAGTTTAGTTTACTTTAGTTTAGTTTAGTTTAGTTTTAGTAGTAGTTTAATTTAGTTTAGGTAAGTTTAGTTTAGTTTAGTTTAGTAGTAGTTTAGTTTAGTTTAGTTTAGTTTTAGTAGTAGTTTAGTTTAGTTTAGTTTAGTTTAGTTTTAGTAGTAGTTTAGTTTAGTTTAGTTTAGGTAAGTTTAGTTTAGTTTTAGTAGTAGTTTAGTTTAGTTATAGTAGTTTAGTTTAGTTTAGTTTATTTATAGTAGTTTAGTTTAGTTTAGTTTAGTTAATTTAGTTTATTTTTAGTAGTTTAGTTTAGTTTAGTTTAGTTTAGCTCAGGGAACAAGTGGTGAGGTGTGACAATCACTCTTATGAAATGTAAGAGCGGACAGGTTGGCTAGCTGTGCTGTCGTTGAAGACGGTCAACCTATGATTCGGGAAGGCGTCATCAATGCCCTCCGAGATGTGGGAAAGGCACAGGACTTTGGCAACCATGTGTCCTCGTCACTCCTTCAGATGAAAGAGATGGCAGTTAAGATGAGCATATTTTCAATGGTTTCTATGAGCATAAAACTGATATTCCTTACAGACCTGCTGCGTCAGTCGTATATTAAGCTTAGTTTAAACACACGCGTAATGAGTAGCCCAGAGATTCCCCCGCCTCCCCCCCCTCCCTAGATCGGTGGGTGTCACATGTGATCTTTTACGGTCTGTCTATACATTTTTAGACGCCAATAGCTCAGTGGTTAGTGAACTGGACTACAAAGGGCAAGAGGTAGGGTTCGATCCCAACCGACGGCTTCCGGGTTCGCTCAGTCTTAAATGGGTACCGGATTTTTTTCTGGGAAAATAAAGCGGCACGAGCGTAATACCGACCACATTACATCAAAAATCATGTGCCGAAGGTCTGTAAAATTTATGGTCACTAACACCATATTCTTTATACGCCGCTTGGTGTGACGGGGGTACTTTACTTTACTTTTACTATACAGTTTTAGTTGGTTGCATTTTTCTTAAGTCTCTTATTCTACATTCGGCTCCCTGTGGAGCATAGGTCTTCAACAAACACTTGCAACACCCTGTGGAGTATAGGTCTTCAACAAACACTTTCAACACCCTGTGGAGCATAGGTCTTCAACAAACACTTTCAACACCCTGTGGAGTATAGGTCTTCAACAAACACTTTCAACACCCTGTGGAGTATAGGTCTTCAACAAACACTTTCAACACCCTGTGGAGCATAGGTCTTCAACAAACACTTTCAAATCCCTGTGGAGCATAGGTCTTCACCATAAACACTTTCAACTCCCTGTGGAGCATAGGTCTTCAACAAACACTTTCAACTCCCTGTAAAGCATAGGTTTTCAACCAACACTTTCAACTCCCTGTGGTGCATAGGTTTTCAACAAACACTTTCAACTCCCTGTGGAGCATAGGTCTTCAACAAACACTTTCAACTCCCATTAGAGCATAGATCTTCAAAAAACACTTTCCAAGTCGTTCTGTTTCTTGCCATTCTTTTAAGATCATTCCATGTCTTCCCCATCATCTTCATCTCTGCTTCTATCTGTCTTCTCCATGAATTCTTTGGTCTTCCTCTTTGTCTTTTCCCCTGGGTATTCCAAAAAAGAGCCTGTTGTGTAATACTCTCAGTTGGCTTCCGTAGTGTGTGTCCTATCCAGCGCCATCGACTTCGCTGTATATCTTTATCCACTGGTATTTGACTGGTACATTTCCATAATTCTATGTTAGTGAATTTGTCCTGCCATTTCCATCCTTTTATTCTGCGATTTTACTTAAGTACTTATCCGATTTTGCCCTCTTCTTTAAATATAATACTTTACACAACTTGTACAAAATATAATCCCCTTAGAAGCTCCTTTTCAGTCACTATTATTACATAACCCACATTCCGTAATTAAAACATGCACGCTGATGTTTGATTTGTCCAATTCTTTTATTTTATTTCAATGAAAGTATGTATTTTTATTATGTGGAAAGAATAAAGAATACGTGTCATATGTTGACATATAATACGAGAAATAATAAATAAGTCATCGATAATACATTTCCAAAACAATTGGGGCAGTATATCTCTTTCTCTCTCTCTCTCTCTCTCTCTCTCTCTCTCTCTCTCTGCGATCAAGACTCAATCAGAGTAGGATTCCAGACTCTCTCATGAAGTCAGCTGTCTGTTTAAGCGATTCGATTGCCCCATATAGTTTTTCTTCCAGGGAGGTGGGCGTGGACCACATTGCTCTTCTCAGGTCTGTGTACTGGGGGCAATCCTGTAGAACATGTTTTGTAGTCATATTGTCCAGTGTACAGTGGCATAGGCTGGTTGTACCTATTTTGAATTTGGTGAACATGTGATTTCTCATTCTATTGTGGCCAGTGCGTAGGCGAAGTATGATGACTTGATCCCTCCTTTTATTCTGCGATTTCACTCAAGTACTTATCTGATTTTGTCTGATGGGGCAGTATATGAAGAAATGTAGTCACAACAATACAGTACCAACTAACCTCTACTTTTGTTCCATTGTAGACGCAGGTCTAAATCTGTTTGATTGGGTGTTACGAAAGTGGACGTGTGTCCAAGTAGTTTGGATTACAAAATTATTTTAAAAATAATTTTGAAGTCTGTATTTAGAATCATTTCTTCCTCCTCTTCTTCTACTTCTTCTTTCCTTCCTCATCTGCCTTTCCGCGTCGAAGGGAGATATAATTTGCGGTCATTTGCTCTTCTGTTCGCCTCTGCTGCTGTTATGTTTCATAGTGCTTCTAATATTCCATCCATCCATCTTTTTCGTGGTCAACCCTTGGGTCTGGTGTTCTCACAAAGTTTGCTGAAGGCTCGTTGTGTTGTATTTTGCTCTTTCTGCCTTGTCACGTGGCCAAACCCTTGTATCTGTTGTTTCCTTATATATTCTATGGCGGAGGCTATTCCTAGCTTTTTTCTCAGTTCTTTATTTCTGATCCATAATTATTTCGTACGAATCCATTCCGAGGAACTCTTTTTAAAAAGAAAGATCAAATAATTTATTTCCCCTTCATTTTGAGTCAAATTGGAAGCTGTTAAAACAAATCAAATCTCCAAACGGATGTCAACAAACAATCGCATTGACCATTTCTTTACCAGGGCTTTGATTAACGAAGGCTTTCTATGTTTGTTTTTTTTTAAAGATTTATTTATTTCAAGTAGGACGTAATACTCTTCAAAATATTTAGAATGTTGAGGAGAGCATTTAGTAGTAGCCTTCGTCAGTTATGGTTGACTATAGTAGTCTCCGTCAGTCATAGTTGACTATAGTAGCCTCCGTCAGTCATAGTTGACTATAGTAGCCTCCGTCAGTCATAGTTGACTATAGTAGCCTCCGTCAGTCATAATTGACTATAATAGCCTCCGTTAGTCATAGTTGAATATAGAAGCCTCCGTCAGTCATTGCTGACTATACTAGGCCCCGTCAGTCATAGTTAACAATAGTAGCCTCCGTCAGTTATAGTTGAGTATAGTAGCCTCACTCAGTCATAGTTGACTATAGTAGCCTACGTGAGTCGTAGTTGACTATAGTAGCCTCGTCAGTCATAGTTGACTATTGTAGCCTCGGTCAGTCATAGTTGATTATAGTAGCCTCCGTCAGTCATAGTTGACTATAGTAGCCTCCGTCAGTCATAGTTGACTATAGTAGCCTCCGTCAGTCATAGTTGACTATAGTAGCCTCCGTCAGTCATAGTTGACTATAGTAGCCTTCGTCAGTCATAGTTGACTATAGTAGCCTCCGTAAGTCATAGTTGACTATAGTAGCCTCCGTCAGTCATAGTTGACTATAGTAGCCTCCATCAGTCATAGTTGACTATAGTAGCCTCTGTCAGTCATAGTTGACTATAGTAGCCTCCGTCAGTCATCGTTGACTATAGCAGCCTCCGTCAGTCATAGTTGACTATAGTAGCCTCCGTCAGTCATAGTTGACTATAGTAGCCTCCGTCAGTCATTGTTCACTATAGTAGCCTCCGTCAGTCAAAGTTGACTATAGTAGCCTCCGTCAGCCATAGTTGACTATAGTAGCCTCCGTCAGTCATAGTTGACTATAGTAGCCTGCGTCAGTCATAGTTGACTATATTAGCCTCCGTCAGTCATAGTTGACTATAGTAGCCTCCGTCAGTCATAGTTGACTATAGTAGCCTCCGTCAGTCATAGTTCACTATAGTAGCCTCCGTCAGTCATAGTGACTATAGCAGCCTCCGTCAGTCATAGTTGACTATAGTAGCCTCCGTCAGTCATAGCTGACTATAGTAGCCTCCGTCAGTCATCGTTGACTATAGTAGCCTCCGTCAGTCATAGTTGACTATAGAAGCCTCCGTCAGTCATTGCTGACTATACTAGGCCCCGTCAGTCATAGTTAACAATAGTAGCCTCCGTCAGTTATAGTTGAGTATAGTAGCCTCCTCAGTCATAGTTGACTATAGTAGCCTACGTGAGTCGTAGTTGACTATAGTAGCCTCGTCAGTCATAGTTGACTATTGTAGCCTCGGTCAGTCATAGTTGATTATAGTAGCCTCCGTCAGTCATAGTTGACTATAGTAGCCTCCGTCAGTTGACTATAGTAGCCTCCGTCAGTCATAGTTGACTATAGTAGCCTCCGTCAGTCATAGTTGACTATAGTAGCCTTCGTCAGTCATAGTTGACTATAGTAGCCTCCGTAAGTCATAGTTGACTATAGTAGCCTCCGTCAGTCATAGTTGACTATAGTAGCCTCCATCAGTCATAGTTGACTATAGTAGCCTCTGTCAGTCATAGTTGACTATAGTAGCCTCCGTCAGTCATCGTTGACTATAGCAGCCTCCGTCAGTCATAGTTGACTATAGTAGCCTCCGTCAGTCATAGTTGACTATAGTAGCCTCCGTCAGTCATTGTTCACTATAGTAGCCTCCGTCAGTCAAAGTTGACTATAGTAGCCTCCGTCAGCCATAGTTGACTATAGTAGCCTCCGTCAGTCATAGTTGACTATAGTAGCCTGCGTCAGTCATAGTTGACTATATTAGCCTCCGTCAGTCATAGTTGACTATAGTAGCCTCCGTCAGTCATAGTTGACTATAGTAGCCTCCGTCAGTCATAGTTCACTATAGTAGCCTCCGTCAGTCATAGTGACTATAGCAGCCTCCGTCAGTCATAGTTGACTATAGTAGCCTCCGTCAGTCATAGCTGACTATAGTAGCCTCCGTCAGTCATCGTTGACTATAGTAGCCTCCGTCAGTCATAGTTGACTATAGTAGCCTCCGTCAGTCATTGTTGACTATAGTAGCCTCCGTCGTCATAGTGACTATAGCAGCCTCCGTCAGTCATAGTGACTATAATAGCCTCCGTCAGTCATAGTTGACTATAATAGCCTCCGTCAGTCATAGTTGACTATAATAGCCTCCGTCAGTCATAGTTGACTATAATAGCCTCCGTCAGTCATAGTTGACTATAATAGCCTCCGTCAGTCATAGTTGACTATAATAGCCTCCGTCAGTCATAGTTGACTAGATTTTGCAACACCCGAAGTAAATGTTATTTTTTTCTTTCCTTTCGCCATGTATTCTCTTTCTCTATGAATCTGTCTGCTTCTTGTTTGAGTTGGAGCTTTAGAGTGTGTTTCCAAAGATTTTTGTCTGCAGCTATTTCCTCCCAGGCTGCGGGGTTTATGTTCAGAGTCTTCATGTCACGTTAAACACGTCTACAAATTGATGTTTTGGCCGCCCCCTAGTTTTTTTTCCATCTTCTACATGTCCATAGAGAATATCTTTTATTATGCGGCTATATTTCTAAAGGTGTACGTGGCCAAGCCAGCGTAACTTATGTTCTTAGAGCAGCGTGTAGATGTTCGGGAGGCCTGTATGAGTGATGACCTCCACGTTTGTTGTCGTGTTCTTACAGGTAATACCAAGAATACAGCGCAGACATCGAGGAAAGCATTTCAAACAAATAAAATCTGATGCATTTACAGAATAGAAAGAATAAACAAGTTCAAGAACATAACTATCAAAGTTATGCCATAACAAGTTACGTTAATTTGAGTCAGAAATAAATAAAAGAATACAACTGGGAAAAATCATTAATATGAAATATATGCTCCCGTCAAGGGAAATAACATAAGATTTAAATTGAGAATATTAAAGTGATACATCTACTCAATAATCCTTTATGGTGCAGAAACATGGACATAAAAGGAGAAAACAAAATGAAAATGAATGTTTAAATTGAAGATTTACAGATCAACTGGGTGGGGAGAGAGGAATATAAGTGATGAGGTTTTGAAAGCGATGAAATTGATGAATGAAATATTGAACACAATTCGAACAGAACAAATGAGAAGATTATGGACAGATAAATAGACATTATAATTTATAGAAAGTCGTCTTGCTGGAGGGGAAAAGACATATGGTCCTTTTCGTCTTGTCGGACAGTTTAGTGGAAGCTATAGTGTATTTTGTTGTTGAGGTTTTGTTTTTGTCGGAGACCTTCTCTTGTGGCTAATTCTACCAATGTTTGACAAACACACACGGCCACAGAATGAACAAGTCAGGACCACTGGTCCACAGGGTTTTCCATCCTTTTTCATGAGTCTTTTTCTCTTTATTGTTTTGCCTTAGCACAGTCTCAAATGATGTTATACCGTTCCTTATACATGCTCTCCATGATGTGCGATCACTTGCCAGATGTTCCCAGTCATTTTCACAGATGGAGATGTCATTCAGAGATGATTTACAGATATCTCTATATCGTAGTTTAGGTCTGCCTAATTTTAGGTCTGCCTACCTTATTTGTCTTTTTCCGTGTATTAGTTCACCATATAGTATATGCTTGGGGATGCGTTTTTCTTCCATTCGCTTGTCGTGACAGCTGAATATGTTCGGCTTCTAAGCATTGACATGATTGTTGGGGTCTTAGCACGTTGCAGGACAGTTGAGTTGGTTATTTTGTTCTGCTATTTGATGTGCTTTATTCTGCGGTGACATCGCATGTAGAAGATATTTAGTGTTCTTCATGGTTTGAGTATGTTGTCCAGGTTTCAGATCCATATAATAGTGTGCTAAGCACACAAGTTTAATATAATAAGAGTTTGGTCTTTAGTGTTAGTTTCGTGTTGTTCCATGCCCTTTCTGTGAGTTTGCCGAAGGTCGTAGCTGCCTTACCAATTCGACAGTTTATTTCTTCATCAAGAGAGATGGTTTGCGTAACTGTGGATCCAAGATATGTAAATTTCTGTACTGATTCTAGTGGATAATCTTTTAGAGTGATTAGTAAAGGTTATATGACGGAGGCTACTGCAGTCAACTATCACTGAAGGAGGCTACTATAGTCAACGATGACTGACGAAGGCTACTATAGTCAACTATGACTGACGGAGGCTACTACAGTCAACTATGACTGACGGAGGCTACTATAGTCAACTATGACTGACGGAGGCTACGCAATCAAAAACTGGATGTCTAAGATCAAAGGAAGGAGAACTGTTGATTGATCAAGAAAACATAAGGGAACGATGGACAGAATACATTAACGATCTTTATAATGATGAACGAACAGAAGTAAATATTAAGGATAATGGAGAAGGACCAGAAATACTCAGAGAAGAAGTGGAAGATGCCTTGCGCAATATGAAAGCAGGCAAAGCTCCTGGACCAGATAATATAACTAAAGAAGAGATTGAAGGAATGGGTGATTTTGGAATAGAAATAATAACAAAAATATTGAATGATGACTACAACAGCGGATATATACCAGACGACATGCTCAAATCAATATTCATAGCCCTACCAATGAAATCGGGTGCGATTGAATGCGATGATCATCGCACAATAAGCCTTATGAGTCATATGACTAAGATATTACTAAGAATCATCATGCGAAGAGTGCGAAACAAAATCAGTCCAGAAATTACCGATGGACAGTGTGGTTTTGTTAGAGATAAAGGAACAAGCAATGCCATTTATATCATAAGATCTTTAGTAGAAAGAGTCATAGAGGTGAAAACAGATCTATACCTATGTTTCATAGATTACACCAAGGCATTTGACAAAGTAAAGCACCAAGAAATAATCAAAATTTTAGAAAGCATAAACGTAGACAGCAAAGATCTAAGAATAATAAAGAACATGTACTGGCAACAAACAGCGGCCATAAGAACTGTAAACCAATTGGGAATGTTTCAACAAATAAAACAGGGTGTTAGACAAGGTTGTGTGCTGTCACCAGATTTGTTTAATATTTATAGTGAGATTATTTTAGATCCATAAGGGGCATGCCTGTAATAACAATTGGAGGTCGTAATATATATAATCTAAGGTAAGCTGATGATAGGGAGCCGCGATAGCTCAGTGGTTAGTGAACTGGACAACAAAGGACAAGAGGTAGAGTTCGATCCCAACCGACGGCCTCCAGCTCACCCAGCCTTTAATGGGTACCGGATTTTTTCTGGGAAAGTAAAGTGGCACGGGCGTAATACCGACCACATTACCTCAAAAATCATGTGCCGAAGGTCTGTAAAATTTATGGCCACTAACACCATATTCCCTATACGCCACTTGGCGTGACGGGGGTACTTTACTTTTTTTTAATGCTGATGATACAGTCTTAATCGCTAAAAGTGAAAATGAGTTACAAGAAATGTTGGACATTATAGTGAAAGAAAGCAAAAATAAAGGACGCAGCCTTAATAGCAAAAATACAGAGGTAATGGTAAAAGAGAGCTAATTTCCAATATTAGGAAGAAACAATCATCATTTTTTGGACATGTAATGAGAAGAGAACAGATGGAATATATTGTAACAGCTGGGGAAATTGAGGGACGAAGAGATAGAGGGAAGCAAAGAGAAAAAATAACAGACAGCTTAAGAGAATGGCTTGGCAGAAGGTCAACAACAGAAATGATAAATAACTGTCGAGATCGAAAGTTGTGGATAGATATGATCACCTACGCCAGCAGGCCCGGTACTTGATGATGATGATGATGATGATGATGATGATGATGATGATGATGATGATGATGGTTTGGTGTGTCGCCTTGATTTACTATTACTGTTTTCTGAACATTAATTGACACTGAAAAAAGGTCCCATGCTTTGTCCAGGTTGTTGATCAGGGAATGTAGGATGGCTTCACTATACGCGACTAGGGCTGCATCGTCAGCAAATACAAGTTCTTTAAGTAGGGCAACATTTGTTTTTGCTCCTAGTCGTGCTAAGTTGAACAGTGAGCCATCTGATCTTGCGCGAATATAAATATCTCCTGAGCTGTTTTCGAAGGCGCAATTTAGAAGGGCATCAAATGAGATGCCAAAAAAGGATGGAGGAGAGGACACATCCTTGTTTCACTCCATTGTTGACTTTAAAACTCTCCGATGAACTCTCATCAAAGTGGATTTTAGCATCCATGTTTTCATGAAACGACATAATCAGCTTAAGTAATTTAGGTGGGCAGCCTATGCTTTCTAACACCCTGTAGAGCCAATCTCTATTTACTGAGACGAAGGCCTTTGTGAGGTGCACAAATGCAATATAGAGCGGCATATTTTGTTCTCGACATTTTTCATGTAATTGTCTAACTGTGAAAATCATGTGGATGTTTGATCTCCCGGCTCTGAAGCCGCATTGAGACTTGGGAAGAATACGTTCTGCATGTCTATGCAGGCGTTTTAGTAGTACTCTCGCAAAAGCCTTGCCGGCTGTGTTAAGGCGAGAGATGCCTCTGTAGTTATTGCAGTCACCGCTGTCTCCTTTGTTTTGTATGATGATCTTAGCATTTCTCATATCATGAGGTATTTCTCCTTGTCTCCAGCATTTGATTAACAGTTTGTATAGATGTGAAAGTAGTACGTTTAAGTTTCCTTTCAGTATCTCCGTGGGAACGTTGCTGTATTCCTGTAGCTTTGCCGTTTGAGAGGACATTAATGGCGCCAGCAAGTTCGTTCATAATAGTAAACATCATTATCATCGAGTGCCATCTCCACAACGAAAGTTGGCTACCATGGAGCGCCATTCTGCTCTGTCTCTTGCTTTTTTATAGTGCAGGTTGTCATAGGTTGGTTTGTCGATCTTTTGATGTCACTCGTCCATGTTGGTCTTGGTCTGCCTCTGCCTCTTTTACTTTGTATTTTCCCCTCCAGGATTACTTTTAGTAGGCTGTTGTGTCTTTTAACATGGCCCAAAAATCGCATTTGCTTTGTTTGAATTTTGTTTAGTAGTTCTCTTTTCATTTTTAGTTGTTTTAAGACTTCATCGTGTTTTCCTTTCCTTTCATCCACTTCTACATATTCTTCTTTATGTCCACATTTCAAAGTCTTCAATGAGTAAAAATACGTGATCAATCTATAACTCATCGGGCTCCAAACGAGGTGAGTTTGAATCCTGGTTTGGTCCAAAGTTGTTTCTACCGGGGCTGAAATAATAAACAAAACAGACCCTAACTCCTCGCGTCGACTGCATTGTACAAGCGGCCTACATTCTCCGGTCCAAAAATCTCACCCCCCACCCCCAGTAGACGCCAGTAATGGGAAAGCGTCGTAAAGATAGTTTTTTTTAGTGATTGGAAGACGAATAAGAAAGGATTGAAGAGGGTTGACAGCATGAAGAGATAGACAGAAGAATCAATGACAGCGTCTTCAAATGATAAGATCAATATATGAGGCAGGGTAATGGCGCTCCATGTAGGCAACCTTTGATGCGGTGATAGCGTGATACTACGATAGGTGATGATGATGGTGATGGTAATGGTGATGATGGTGGTGATGATGATGGTGATGATGGTGATGATGATGATCGTGATGGTGGTGATGATGATGATGGTGATGATGATATTGATGATGATGGTGATGATGATGGTGATGATGATAGTGATGATGATAGTGGTGATGATGGTGGTGATGATGATGATAGTGATGATGATGGTGATGATGATAGTGATGATGATGGTGATGATGATAGTGATGATGATAGTGGTGATGATGGTGGTGATGATGATGATGGTGATGATGATAGTGATCATGATGGTGATGATGATGGTGATGATGATGGTGATGGCGATAATGATAAGGATAATGATGATAATGATGATAGTGATAATGATAGTGATGATGATGTTGATGATAGTGATGATGACTGTAATGATGATAGCGATGATGATATTGATGATGATGATGATGATAGTGATGATGACGGTAATGATTATAGCGATGATGATATTGATGATGATGATATTGATGATGACGGTAATGATGATAGCGATGATGATATTGATGATGATGATGATGATGATAGTGATGATGACGGTAATGATGATAGCGATGATGATATTGATGATGATGATAGTGATGATGACGGTAATGATGATAGCGATGATGATATTGATGATGATGATGATGATGATGATGATATTGATGATGATGATGATGATAGTGATGATGAAGATAGTGATGATGATATTGATGATGATGATAGTGATGATGATATTGATGATGATAGCGATGATGATATTGATGATGATGATGGTAATGATGATAGCGATCATGATGGTGATGATGATGGTGATGATGATGGTGATGGCGATAATGGTAAGGATAATGATGATAATGATGATAGTGATAATGATAGTGATGATGATGTTGATGTGATGAGTGATGATGGCTGTAATGATGATAGCGATGATGATATTGATGATGATGATGATGATGATGATAGTGATGATGACGGTAATGATTATAGCGATGATGATGTTGATGATGATGATATTGATAATGACGGTAATGATGATAGCGATGATGATATTGATGATGATGATGATGATAGTGATGATGACGGTAATGATGATAGCGATGATGATATTGATGATGATGATAGTGATGATGACGGTAATGATGATAGCGATGATGATATTGATGATGATGATGATGATGATGATGATGATGATGATGATGATGATGATGATGATGATGATATTGATGATGATGATGATGATGATGATGATGATGATGATGATGATGATGATGATGATGATGATGATGATGATGATGATAGTGATGATGAAGATAGTGATGATGATATTGATGATGATGATAGTGATGATGATATTGATGATGATAGCGATGATGATATTGATGATGATGATGGTAATGATGATAGCGATGATGATATTGATGATGATATTGATGATGATGATGATGGTGATATTGAAGATATTGATGATGATATTGAAGATGATATTGATGATGATATTGATGATGATGATGATGATATTGATGATGATATTGATGATGATGATGATATTGATGATGATATTGATGATGATGATGATGGTGATGATGATGGTTTTTTACTGATTTGAATCAAATACATGTATCTCTCTAAGTGATCGTTGTGTGAGTATGAGATCGGGTAGATAGCACGAGGTCTATAGCTACGAAATGTAAAATGTTATTTCTAATCAACATTCCTGTATGGTAGAGAAACATGGACATTAAATAGGAAACAGAGCAGAAAATAGAAGCTTACAAATGTGGATCTATAGAACAATGGAGATAATTTTATGCAAGGAAAAGAAGACAAACAAAGTTGGTCAATGTGGCAGATAGGCGGCAAGAAACAGTGAGGCTCAGACTGAAAAGTGTTCCTTGTTGAAGTTTCATCATATTCAAAGTCCGGCTTGCTACCGGAGCTACTGAGTTTAGTGCTATGTGCACACCGTGAGCTGTGTTTTTTATCCGGATCGCATTTCGATATTCCGATTCCTTTCGATGAATAATACCGTATGACGAAGGAGAGTGTTTGCTGCGTTCACTTTTGGTGCCGCATGGCCTTATGTCTTTCGGCGTGTGCTGTAGCTGATATGACGGGGACTGCAATTACCTTTCTTTGTTTGGATCCTTCAATGCGATGATATGTTAATTCGGATGATTCAACTGGCACGAGCGGTTCAGAAATTATGAATTTTAATTCGTTTGCAGTGATACTGGGGCCTTCCACTAACTATAACTATAACTATAACTATAGAAGACAAATAATTAAATTTTCTATCAGTTAAAAAATGAGAATAGAAATATTTAACACAATTCAATCAAGACAACTGAAATAATTGGGGACAAGTAACAAGACATAATGCCCCACTGATGGTCATGTTGGAAGAGAAGGTACAAGGTAGAGGAGACAGAGGCAGGCCAAAACTAAAGTGGACTGAATCTTGGAAGAGAAGGTACAAGGTAGAGAAGACAGAGGCAGACCAAAACTAAAGTGGACTGAATCTTAGAAGAGAAGGTACAAGGTAGAGAAGACAGAGGCAGACCAAAACTAAAGTGGACTGAATCTTAGAAGAGAAGGTACAAGGTAGAGAAGACAGAGGCAGACCAAAACTAAAGTGGACTGAATCTTAGAAGAGAAGGTACAAGGTAGAGAAGACAGAGGCAGACCAAAACTAAAGTGGACTGAATCTTAGAAGAGAAGGTACAAGGTAGAGAAGACAGAGGCAGACCAAAACTAAAGTGGACTGAATCTTAGAAGAGAAGGTACAAGGTAGAGGAGACAGAGGCAGACCAAAACTAAAGTTGACTGAATCTTAGAAGAGAAGGTACAAGGTAGAGAAGACAGAGGCAGACCAAAACTAAAGTGGACTGAATCTTAGAAGAGAAGGTACAAGGTAGAGAAGACAGAGGCAGACCAAAACGAAAGTGGACTGAATCTTAGAAGAGAAGGTACAAGGTAGAGAAGACAGAGGCAGACCAAAACTAAAGTGGACTGAATCTTGGAAGAGAAGGTACAAGGTAGAGGAGACAGAGGCAGACCAAAACTGAAGTGGACTGAATCTTAGAAGAGAAGGTACAAGGTAGAGAAGACAGAGGCAGACCAAAACTAAAGTGAACTGAATCTTAGAAGAGAAGGTACAAGGTAGAGAAGACAGAGGCAGACCAAAACTAAAGTGGACTGAATCTTAGAAGAGAAGGTACAAGGTAGAGGAGACAGAGGCAGACCAAAACTAAAGTTGACTGAATCTTAGAAGAGAAGGTACAAGGTAGAGAAGACAGAGGCAGACCAAAACTAAAGTGGACTGAATCTTAGAAGAGAAGGTACAAGGTAGAGAAGACAGAGGCAGACCAAAACGAAAGTGGACTGAATCTTAGAAGAGAAGGTACAAGGTAGAGAAGACAGAGGCAGACCAAAACTAAAGTGGACTGAATCTTGGAAGAGAAGGTACAAGGTAGAGGAGACAGAGGCAGACCAAAACTAAAGTGGACTGAATCTTAGAAGAGAAGGTACAAGGTAGAGAAGACAGAGGCAGACCAAAACTAAAGTGAACTGAATCTTAGAAGAGAAGGTACAAGGTAGAGAAGACAGAGGCAGACCAAAACTAAATTGGACTGAATCTTAGAAGAGAAGGTACAAGGTAGAGGAGACAGAGGCAGACCAAAACTAAAGTTGACTGAATCTTAGAAGAGAAGGTACAAGGTAGAGAAGACAGAGGCAGACCAAAACTAAAGTGGACTGAATCTTAGAAGAGAAGGTACACGGTAGAGAAGACAGAGGCAGACCAAAACTAAAGTGGATTGACAACATTAAAAGATGGATATGTGAATCTGTGACAACGTGCACCATCAAGACAAGAAACAGATTAAAATGGCGATCTATGTTTGCCAACCTTCGATGTGGAGACGGCACCTAATCGGAGTTCGTGTATTTTTCCAATTCCAAATATCAACAAGCAATTTGATGGAGAACTTAAAATTATAAGAGAAGTGCTACCAATCTCCGATCTCTCGTTCAAGTTATTGACATAAAAAAATCTCTGACATCAGAATGTATAGTTCCTGTTAGATCAGAGATTATACGCTGCTTTTCGCGCGAAAAAAGAATATATTGATTCTCTCCCCTTATTTTCTAAAATCAAATGTTTACCTTATGCGTCTCTCTGAAATGTCGATAACTCGACAAATAAAAGTCGACAAGTTGGATCGAATTTAAGCTCAGACAGGACGTTGTCAATACATTAAAATGTAAGAAAGTTATAAAAATGTAAGAAAAGACGGGTTACACCCGTCAAGTTAAGACCACAGGACTGGCAATAATAAATGCATTCACAGCCTTTGGTAACTTAGTTAATACCAGATATGGGAACTAGCGATGATATCAGCAATAAAGCCAGAATAGTTTGTAGCAGTCAAATCTGAGTTTGAATATCCCATGGGACAACTCAAATTCCAAACTAAGCAAAGGTTTTCTCCCCTGTCTTCTTGGCGCGTGCGGAAAATATTTCTTAAGTGACCATCATCATGTGCCATACTTGTTAGCGTAGGCGATCATGTCCTTCAACAATCTTCTATCCACAGTGCATCGTATCAGTTCTGTTGTTGACTGTTTTCCATGCCATGACACCAAGGTATCCAGTATTTTCTCTTTTTGTCGTCCGCGATATCTCTTTCCTTGTTTTATTTTGCCAGTTGTAACCAAGTATTCCAACTTTCCTCTTCTCATGATGTGCCCGAAAAATTTTGATTTTTTCTTTCTGATGTTTTTAATCTCCCTTTCTGTGTTGGCCTCTTTGAGAATTTCCACGTTGATTTCTTTAGCTGTCCAGGGAACTTTCAACATTCTTCTGAGAAATCCCATCTCTGTGGTCTCTAATCGTCTTTTCATTTGTTTGTCTACTGTCCATGATTGGCTTCCATAGGTCAGAATTGGTTCTATATAGCATCGATGAATTTTCTTCCTCATTTCTATTGACATAGATTTGTTGTATAAGATATTTTTCATTTTCCGAAACGCTATTTTGGTCTGAGCTATTCTGCTTTTTATTTCTGTGGTGCATCTTCCATCTGATGTTATTATTGTGCTATAGTATTTTACGCGTTGCACTTGTTTTAGGTTTGTCCTGTTTATTTCTATGCTGCATGATGGTGATGATTGTTTCTTCTATATGACTATTACCTCTGTTTTCTTAATATTCAGACTGAGACCTTTCTTGTTGCTTTCTTTTACTATTATGTCTATCATTTCTTGTAGTTCATTCTCTGTCTCTGCTATTAAAACTGTGTCATCCACATATTGCAAATTATTTATGTTGTGACCGTTGACTTAAATTCTTATTTAGTCCACTATTGATCTCATAATATGTTCGCTGTAAAGGGAAAACATATTCTAAATAGGAAGTGTTTCCTATTAAGACCCAATATAACAATATTCATTTATTATTATTTGTCTCCTTGATTAAATATGTCAGGTTGCCCCAACGAATTCCTGGATTATGGGACGAACCAGGCTGTTCCTACATATTTTTAAAACTTAATCCCATCCAAATTAATTGTTTGTTTGTTTGTGTATGTGTTATTGAGTTATTGAGTTATTTGCGGGTCATCATCATTGCACTCCGAACATGTCCATAGGTGCTCAGATCCCCTCCTCAGCAAGTCCCTCAGTGTCCAGCGACTGACGACTCCAGTTCTATGTTGTTGATAAGTCTTCTTACACGGCCACCAAGTTTCTCATTTCTGGCTGTGCCCATCTTAACTCCCATTTCCATCATCCGAAGAAGTGACGTGGATCTGTGTTTGTCGAAGTCCTGTGCTCTTCCCACAACTCGGAGTGCATTGATGATGTCCGCCCGATCCATCGGTTGCCCGTCCTCAACGACAGCGCAGCTAGCCAACCTGTCCGCTCTCTCATTTCCCCGTACTCCCGCATGTCAGGGACATTGACATTGTGTATGTGTCTTTTGTTTAACTTTTCTAACCGTTAACCTTTTCTGCTGTTTAGTGGAGTTTTGTCGACAGGTCATCAATATTGCAGACAGGACATGTCTAAATGCGCTCAGTACTCTTCCGAACCATACCCGTCAACGTGTAGAGACTAACGTCACAGGTGTTGTGTTAGTTGGTCATCATCATCAAGTACAGGGCCTGCTGGCGTAGGTGATCATATCTCTCCACAACTTTCGATCTCGACAGTTATTTATCATTTCTGTTGTTGACCTTCTGTCGAGCCATTCTCTTAAGCTGTCTGTTATCTTTTCTCTTTGCTTCCCTCTATCTCTTCATCCCTCAATTTTCCCAGTTGTTACAATATATTCCAGCCGTTCTCTTCTCATTACATGGCCAAAAAATGATGATTGTTTCTTCCGAATATTGGAAATTAGCTCTCTTTTTGCTTTGGCCTCTTTCAGAACGTTTTCATTACTCTTCTTAGCTGTCCATGGTATTCTCAACATTCTTCTGTAAAACCACATTTCTACAAACTCCAGTGATTTTCTTGTCTGTTGTCCTATTGTCCATGATTCGCGTCCATATTTTAAGACTGGCACTACGAAACATTTAAGAACTCTTTTTCTTGTTTCTGTTGTAAAAAATGGATTGCATAGTATTTTCCTCATTTTTTGGAAAGCTGCTTTTGCCTGAGTCATTCTGCATCTCACCTCTTTTGTACATCTTCCGTCTGAGGTTAACAAAGTTCCCAAATATTTAATTCATTTACCTGTTTTAATATTGTTCCACGTGTCTTTATTTTGCACTGAGGTGATGTCTTTTTCTTTGTTGTTACCATTACCTCTGTCTTTTTGCTATTAAGGCTGAGTCCTTTATTTTTGCTTTCCTTCACTACAATGTCTAACATTTCTTGTAACTCATTTTCACTCTTGATGTTATTTGGTAAGTCGTTGTATTCCTGCGTGGCGTTCTCTTCTGGCATCTCCCACACTGACATGACATTCGTGAAGTCTGTTCATGAATGCGGTTTCAGTAAGTTATTGAGCCGTTTTTATGTCCAGTTTCCTGAGGGGATTCAGAATGTCAGTAGAGGTCCATTACATTTCATCACTCAACATCAAAAGCAGCTTTCCGAAAAATGAGGACAATACTATGCAATCCATTTTGACAATAGAAACAAGAAAAAGGTCTCTTACGTGGTACGTAGAGCCAGTCTTAACATATGGACGTAAATCATGGACAATAGGACAACAGACAAGACAATCACTGGAGTTTGTGGAAAAGTGGTTTTACAGAAGAATGTTGAGAATACCATGGACAGCTAAGAAGAGTAATGAAAGTGTTCTGAAAGAGGGCAAAGCAAAAAAGAGCTAATTTCCAATATTAGGAAGAGACAATCATCATTTTTTGGCCATGTAATGAGAAGAGAACAACTTGAATATATTGTAACAACTGGGAAATTTGAGGGACGAAGAAATAGATGGAGGCAAATAATAAAAGATAACAGACAGCTTAAGAGAATGGCTGGCAGAAGGTCAACAACAGAATTGATAAATAACTGCCGATATCTAAAGTTGTGGAGAGACATGAACACCTACGCCAGCAGGCCCGGTTCTTGATGATGATGATGACTCAACATCAGCCAAACTGGCAATTCTGTCAGCTCGTTCATTACCTCCTACACCCGCCTTGGCACGAAAATAAAGCTGGTTTTGATCAGACTAGACCTCCCCAGAGACTCCAACACCATCCGTCGAGAAGAGTCAATTACGATCTTTCTGAGTATGACTCAATGAGTCACTGAGGAGACACACATGTGTATAGGTATGTGTCCGAAGACATGATAATGCTTTGGTAACCACCATCACTTCCATGGCAAACTACTTGTAAAGTAAGTAAAGTAAAGAGCCCTCATCACGCCAAGTGGCGTATAGGGAATATGGTATTAGTGACCATACATTTTACAGACCTTCGGCACATGATTTTTGGGGTAATGTGGTCGGTATTACGCCCGTGCCGCTTTACTTTCCCAGAAAAAAAGTCCGGTACCCATTTATGGCTGGGTGAACCCGGAAGCCGTCGGTTGGGATCGAACCCGACCTCAGTATTTTATAGTTCAGTTCACTAACCACTGAATTCACTAACCACTGAATTCACTAACCACTGAATTCACTAACTACTGAATTCACTAACCACTGAATTTACTAACCACTGAATTCACTAACTACTGAATTCACTAATCACTGAATTCACTAACCACTGAATTCACTAACCACTGAATTCACTAACCACTGAATTCACTAACCACTGAATTTACTAACCACTGAATTCACTAATCACTGAATTCACTAACCACTGAATTCACTAATCACTGAATTCACTAATCACTGAATTCACTAACCACTGAATTCACTAATCACTAAATTCACTAATCACTGAATTCACTAATCACTGAATTCACTATCATTAAACTACTTGTAGTCAATGTTAAATCACCACTATCTTCCTTCACAATTCTGCCTCCACGTTAGCCGTTGAAACAACCGAGCTCCGTAAGTGCCAAATCACCCATTTGTCTAAAAGTTGTTGAGAATACCAAGGACAGCTAAGAAGAGCAAGACGAGTAAAAAGAGAGCTAATTTCCAATATTAGGAAGAAACAATCTTCATTCTTTGGCCATGTAATGAGAACAGAACAACTGGAATATATTGTAACAACTGGGAAAATTGAGGGACGAAGAGATAAAGGAGAATTAAAGAGAAAAAATACCAGACAGATTAAGAGAATGGCTTGGCAGAAAGTCAACAACAGAAATGATAAATAAATGTCGAGATCGAAAGTTGTGGAGAGACATGATCACCTACGCCAACAGGCCCGGTACTTGATGATGATGATGATGATGTCTAAAAGTTTCATCACTATTAGAAGAGTCCTTGAAAATTAAGGCCTGCACTTCTGCCTCAGGTCTACGTTTCATTAACAAAATCGTTTTTACGATAGCAGCTTGTTAAACCTCTGATCAACGGTTCTATACCAAGCCGGAGACAAATAATTCCTCCATTTTGGAAACAACGGAAACTGAAGGAGACCATTTGGAGGACCTCGACTTTGTGGATGACATAGTTCTCATCAGCAGTCAGATAAAAACGATGCAGGAAAACACAAATGAACTATCATCAATAGCCAGCAAAATTGGGCTTGAGGTCATTCATGAAAAGACTAAAGTCATGAAAAGTTTAATTCCAACAAGTGACAAAATATACATGGAAAACAAACCAGTAGAAGAGATCGATCACTTTATCTATCTTGGAAGTCACATTGATCGAGAAGGGGATACGAGCAAAGAAATTAGAATCAGAATAGCTAAAGCAGCAATGTCTTTCAGAAGCCTTGAAAAGTTGTGGAAATCAAAACTCATCAGCACAAACACAAAACTTAGACTATTCAAATCAAATGTACTATCAACCCTTACGTATGTGTGTGAAAGCTGGAAAACAACAAGAGACATAGAAACAAAGTTAACCCATTCGAAAATAAATGACTAAGGAAAATACTTGGTATAGAATGGAACGAATTCAAAACAAACGGGGAAATTAGAGAAATCGCCAATCAACCACTAATATCTTCAGTAATAAAGAAAAGACAATGGTCATACGTTGGACATGTGATGAGAAGAGATAATAATCGAATAGCAAAGCAAGCCTTCATATGGGAAACAACAGGTAAAAGAAAAAGAGGAAGACCCAGGGAGACACTGAGAAGAACATTGATGAGAGAGGCAAGAGCAGCAGGAGTCGGCTCCCTCAATGAGATAGAACTGCTTGCACAGAACAGAGACAGATGGCGAGATTTGATAAAATATCTTTAAAAGAAAACTGCTAGAACAAAAAAATTCATATAGGAGAAGGTGTATCTTGGTCTACGCCCTATGGGCCGGTTATGGCTCGAAAGGTCAATAGATAGAGAGATAGATAGACTTCTGCCTCAGCAGCCAAGAGATTTTTTTCTTACATTCTCTGTTCATTGTGATGAAGACTTTAGTTCCTTCATAAATTCGTGCCCACAGAGTTGATCAATTATCTCGGAAAAGGTTAGATGAATTCCTGTAAATCTTTTTCATGAAATCTTATTTTCTCTTCAGCTTCAGATTTTATAACATTTAGTGGCAAAGGTACCCCGTGCGCTACCGGGGCCCGAAAGGGGAGTAAAGAATAGTGGCGCTGTACCCTACCAGGCATGTTCGTAAGAGGCGAGAAAGGAGGGCTGGGCATGGGACTGGCTATCCCATACAGTAAGAAAATATGCCGAAAAAAAACCTACACAAACATGAACAAGTCAAAGAGAGAAAAAGATAAAAGATGTCTTCCCCATCATCTTCATCTCTGCTTTTATCTGTCTTCTTCAAGAATTCCTTGGTCTTCCTCTTTGTCTTTTCCCCTGGGGATTCCAAAAAAGGGCCTGTTGTGTAATACTCTCAGTTGGTTTCCGTAGTGTGTGTCCTATCCAGCGCCATCGTCTTCGCTGTATCTCTTTATCCACTGGTATTTGACTGGTACATTTCCATAATTCCACGTTAGTGACTTTGTCCTGCCATTTCCATCCTTTTATTCTGCGTAAGCATCCATTAATGAAAATCAGTACCTTCGTGATTGTCAATTTTGTTGTTCTCCATGTTTCACAGCCATATAATAGGACCGTCTTAACATTTGAGTTGAAAATTTTTATTTTTGTATTTAACCTAATTTCTTTGGATTTCCATATGTTCCCCAGTGCAATGAAAGCTCCTCTTGCTTTTGATATCCTTATTTTGGTATTATTTTCTGTTCCTCCCTCTTTATCTATATTACTGCCCAGATATATGTAAGATTGTACGTCTAATAGAGGTATTTCTCCTAGTTTTATTTGATTATTGTCAACTGTATTAATTCTCACAATGTTGGTCTTATCTCTATTAATCTTTAGTCCTAGCTGTTGTGATCTCTCATCTAATATACTCATTTTATCTGCATCTGTTGATGGCTGTGTGATAGGAGAGCTATGTCATCAGCAAAGTCTAAATCATCAAGTTGTTTGTCAGTGACCACTGGATCCCATTTCTGTTGTTTTGAGTTATTTTCATAATCCAATCTATGGCCAGTAGAAAGAGAAATGGGGACAGAAGGCATCCTTGCCTTACTCCTGTTCTTATTTCAAATGCTTCTGTAGGCTGTCCTTCATGCACCACACTACATTTTGTTCCTTCATACATTGTTTTTATCAGGTTAATAAACTTTATGGGGATTCCGTAATGACTCAGCAACTTCCAAAGCATTCTTCTGTCTAAACTATCAAATGCCTTTTCGTAATCTATGAATCCAATATAAAGTGGGGATTTTAGTTCTAAACTTTGTTCAACTATTATACGCAGAGTAGTTATTTGATTAGCACATGATCTGTTCTTCCTAAAACTTGCTTGTTCATCTCTCAAATGTTTCTCTATGGCCTCTTTTAGTCTCTCCAGAATGATTCTGCCTAATATTTTTCCTGGCACTGATAGTAGCATAATTCCCCTATAATTTGTGCACTCATGTAAACTTCCTTTCTATGGTAGTTTAATCATATAACCTTCTTTCCAGTCTTTAGGTATTTCTTCCCTCTCCCAAATTTTATCTAAAAGATTATGTAGCATCTTGGTAGAGGTGTTAATATCTGCTTGATGGCTTCCGAAGGAATTTCATCTGGTCCTGTGGCTTTACCATCTTTTAATAGTTTGATGGCTTTCATTATTTCTTCTTTGCTTGGTTTTCCACAGTTAACGTGTAACTCTTCTTCTGCTGGTAGTATATCTGGAGGATTATTTGAGCCGGGTCTATTCAAAAGTTCTTTAAAGTGCTCTTTCCATCTCTCCATTTGTTCCTTATATTACTAAGCAGATTTTCTTTCTTATCTTTAATAAAGGCATTGATCTGTTTTGTTGTAGAATGTAACTGGACATAAAGACATGCCATGTGAACAACGTTTATCTATTAATTTATTCTCATTCTCATTTATTTTACTTCTTCTTCTACTGCGATCATGACTCATTCAGAGTAGGATTCCAGACTCTCTCATGAAGTCAGCTGTCTGTTTAAGTGATTCGGTTGCCCTATATAGTTTCGCTTCCAGGGAGGTGGGTGTGGTCCACATTGTACTTCTCAGGTCTGTGTACTGGGGCAATCCTGTTGAACATATTGTGTAGTCATATTGTCCAGTGTACAGTGACAAAGGCTGGTTGTACCTATTTTGAATTTGGTGAACATGTGATTTCTCATTCTATTGTGGCCAGTGCGTAGGCGAAGTATGATGACTTGATCCCTCCTTGATAGTTGGTGGTATCCATCCCTCTCGTTATACTTTGGGTGTTCCTGTTTCCATTTTTCATGAAACTGGCTTTTGATGATGGATTTGGCTTCATCGTAGCTGACCAGATGGTTCTCCTGTGGTAATCTCCCTCCATCTTTAGCTAATTTGTCTGCGCGTGTGTTCCCGTGTCTACAGAAACGATTGACCCTGTAATTTCATGATTAAAGTTCTTTATCACAGTGCCAGTTCTTTGCAAGTAAACACATAAAAGCATGTAACATTTATTTTATTTGAAACGCTTTCAAAATGACACAGCAGCCATCGTAGTTTTCAAAATGCTACAGGAGAATTCCAAAAATACCTTGCATAATGAAAAAAAAAATCATATAAGCAAATTAAAAGACATTAAAGAGAATTGGCTTCTATGCAAGATCTTACAGAGGAAATTAAAATATTTCGGCCACATCAAAGAGGCCTTGAACTTGTCAATAGTGGACGTGTCGCTGCTTGGAGACGGATTTCTTCAAACAGATGTCTTGGATGCAACGTTCTTCAAGTGACACTCAAACCGACATTATTGTAAACAGAGATGAGATAGTTGTAGGCACAGATGAGATAGTTGTAGGTACAGATGAGAGAGGTGTAGACACAGATGAGATAATTGTAGGCACAGATGAGATAGTTGTAGGCACAGATGAGATAGTTGTAGGCACAGATGAGATAGTTGTAGGTACAGATGAGATAGGTGTAGACACAGATGAGATAATTGTAGGCACAGATGAGATAGTTGTAGGCACAGATGAGATAGTTGTAGGCACAGATGAGATAGTTGTAGGCACAGATGAGATAGTTGTAGGCACAGATGAGATAGTTGTAGGTACAGATGAGATAGTTGTAGGCACAGATGAGATAATTGTAGGCACAGATGAGATAATTGTAGGCACATATGAGATAGGTGTAGGCACAGATGAGATGATTGTAGGCACAGATGAGATAGTTGTAGGCACAGATGAGATAATTGTAGGCACAGATGAGATGACTGTAAACACAGATGAGATGATTGTAAACACAGATGAGATGATTGTAAGCACAGATGAGATGATTGTAAGCACATATGAGATGATTGTAAGCACAGATGAGATGATTGTAAGCACAGATGAGATGATTGTAAACACAGATGAGATGATTGTAAGCACAGATGAGATGATTGTAAGCACAGATGAGATGATTGTAAGCACAGATGAGATGATTGTAAGCACAGATGAGATGATTGTAAACACAGATAAGATGATTGTAAGCACAGATGAGATGATTGTAAGCACAGATGAGATGATTGTAAGCACAGATGATATGATTGCCTACGACAACATCAAAGTGGCATGGAAGTTATATTTATGGAAAATGTACATCTACACAAGAATAAGCAATCGCTGGTTCAACTAAACTAAAGAAATCACGAAGATACAGACTTTCATTAATGGATGCTTACGCAGTATAAAAGGATGGAAATGGCAGGAATTCTTGGAGAAGACAGATAGAAGTAGAGATGAAGATGATGGGGAAGACATGGAACGATCTTAAAAGAATGGCAAAAAACAGAACGACTTGGAAAGTGTTTCTTGAAGACCTGTGCTCCACAGGGAGCTGAAAGAGTTTGTTGAAGACCTATGCTCCACAGGGAGCTGAAAGTGTTTGTTGAAGACCTATGCTCCACAGGGAGCTGAAAGTGCTTGTTGAAGACATAGGTGATCATGTCCTTCCACAATCTTCTATCTACAGTGCATCGTATCAGTTCTGTTGTTGACTGTTTTCCGTGCCATGACACTAAGTAAAAAAAAAAAGCGCCCCCGTCACGCCAAGTGGTGTATTGGAAAATATGGTGTTAGTGACCATACATTTTACAGACCTTCGGCACATGATTTTTGGGGTAATGTGGTCGGTATTACGCCCATGCCGCTTTACTTTCCCAGAAAAAAATCCGGTACCCATTAAAGGCTGGGTGAACCCGGAAGCCGTTGGTTGGGATCGAACCCTACCTCTTGTCCTTTGTTGTCCAGTTCACTAACCACTGAGTTATCGCGGCTCCCTGCCATGACACTAAGCTATCCAGTATTTCCTTTCTTTGTCGTCTGCGATCTCTCTTTCCCTGTATTTTGTCAGTTGTAACCAAGTATTCCAACTTTCCTCTTCTCGTGATGTGCACGAAAAATGTTGATTTTTTTCTTTCTGATGTTTTTTATGAGCTCCCTTTTTGTGTTGGCCTCTTTGAGAATTTCCTCATTGTCTTTTTTGCTGTCGAGGGAACTTTCAACATTCTTCTGAGAAATCCCATCTCTGTGGCCTCTATTCGTCGTTTATTTGTTTGTTTACTGTCCATGATTCAAGTTCCATTGTTCAGAATAGGTTCTATATATCACCGATGAACTCTCTTTCTAACTACTATTGACATAGATTTGTTGTATAAGATATTTTTCATTGATAATTATTCACATGGAAAAATACATCGCAGAAAATATTGATCGCAAACTAAATTGAACAAAGGATACTGCATCGTTATGAAAAATCATTGCAGGATTCAAACATTCATGTTACGAACACAGTTGATTAGAATAAATTATGCTCAACAATCTTTATTAATAAATAAATTCGGTGTGCATTTAAAGTTAGGCAAGTACTGACGAAGATAGAAACCTTCATTAATGGATGCATAGGCAGAATAAAAGAATGGAAGTGTTAGGACAAAACCGTTAACGTAGAATTATAGGGACGTACCAGTCAAAAGTAATTTTAATGCCATGAAAAATATACTAACAACAAAACAAATATCAGCAGGGCTGAAACTAAGAATGGCAAAATGTTACGTCTTCTCAATATTCCTGTATGGTTCAGAAACATGGACATTAGACAAGAAAACAGAACAGAAAATTGAAGCCTTTGAAATGTGGATTTATAGAAGAATAGGTAGAATTAGATGGAAACAAAAGATAACAAAATATAAAGTTTTAAAACAACTGAAAATAAACAGAGAACTACTAAATACAATTAAGACAAGACAAATGAAATTTTTGGGGCATGTTAAAAGACACAACAGCTTACTAAAAGTAATATTGGAAGGAAAAATACAAGGTAAAAGAGGCAGAGGCAGACCAAGACTAACATGGACGAGTAACATCAAAAGATGGACAAGTCAATCTATGACAGCCTGCACCATCAAAGCAAGAAACAGAGTAGAATGACGATCCATGGTAGCCAACCTTCGTTGGGGAGAAGGCACACGATGATGATGACTAGTCAAAACCCAGTGGACTAAATCACTAACGTAGAATTATGGGGAAGTTACCAGTCAAAAACCAGTGGACAAAATCACTAACGTAGAATTATGGGGAAGTTACCAGTCAAAACCCAGTGGACTAAATCACTAACGTAGAATTATGGGGGAGTTACCAGTCAAAACCCAGTGGACTAAATCACTAACGTAGAATTATGGGGAAGTACCAGTCAAAAACCAGTGGACAAAATCACTAACGTAGATTATGGGGAAGTTACCAGTCAATAAATGAAGAAATTAAACGGTATGACGAATACGTAGTACAATACCAGCAAGACAAAAAATTAAAATTACTAGGGACATGTTTCGTCCCCATATCAACATACGGTTGTGAAACATGGACAATCTCGCAAACAGCAGTGAAGAAAATCGATTCATTTGAAACAAAATGCTACAGAAAAATCAACAAGATACCCTGGACAATGAAGAGGAACAATGCAGACATATTAAAAGAGTTCAATATTAAAAAGAGTCGGTTCGGCAATTTTTGATACTGAACAGCCAATGGATCGGACAGATACCATCAACAATCTACAAGAGATGGGTAGAACAAAGGACTTTGACAGAAGTACAAATACGTGGCCATCTAGACTGTGTGAAGTGGGAGTGAAGAGAGATATCATTAACAATCTATGAGAGATGGGTAGAACAAAGGACTTTGACAGAAGTACAAATACATGGCTATCTAGACTGTGTGAAGTGGGAGTGAAGAAAGATATCATTAACAATCTACAAGAGATGGGTAGAACAAAGGACTTTGACAGAAGTACAAATACATGGCTATCTAGACTGTGTGAACTGGGAGTGAAGAGAGATATCATTAACAATCTATGAGAGATGGGTAGAACAAAGGACTTTGACAGAAGTACAAATACATGGCTATCTAGACTGTATGAAGTGGGAGTGAAGAGAGATATCATTAACAATCTACAAGAGATGGGTAGAACAAAGGACTTTGACAGAAGTACAAATACATGGCTATCTAGACTGTGTGAAGTGGGAGTGAAGAGAGATATCATTAACAATCTATGAGAGATGGGTAGAACAAAGGACTTTGACAGAAGTACAAATACATGGCTGTCTAGACTGTGTGAACTGGGAGTGAAGAGAGTTATCATTAACAATCTATGAGAGATGGGTAGAACAAAGGACTTTGACAGAAGTACAAATACATGGCTGTCTAGACTGTGTGTACTGGGAGTGAAGAGAGATATCATTAACAATCTATGAGAGATGGGTAGAACAAAAGACTTTGACAGAAGTACAAATACATGGCTATCTAGACTGTGTGAAGTGGTAGTGAAGAGAGATACCATCAACAATCTACAAGAGATGGGTAGAACAAAGGACTTTGACAGAAGTACAAATACATGGCTATCTAGACTGTGTGAACTGCGAGTGAAGAGAGATATCATTAACAATCTACAAGAGATGGGTAGAACAAAGGACTTTGACAGAAATACAAATACATGGCTATCTAGACTGTGTGAACTGCGAGTGAAGAGAGATATCATTAACAATCTACAAGAGATGGGTAGAACAAAGGACTTTGACAGAAGTACAAATACATGGCTGTCTAGACTGTGTGAACTGAGAGTGAAGAGAGATATCATTAACAATCTATGAGAGATGGGTAGAACAAAGGACTTTGACAGAAATACAAATACATGGCTATCTAGACTGTGTGAAATGCGAGTGAAGAGAGATATCATTAACAATCTACAAGAGATGGGTAGAACAAAGGACTTTGACAGAAGTACAAATACATGGCTGTCTAGACTGTGTGAACTGAGAGTGAAGAGAGATATCATTAACAATCTACAAGAGATGGGTAGAACAAAGGACTTTGACAGAAGTACAAATACGTGGCCATCTAGACTGTGTGAAGTGGGAGTGAAGAGAGATATCATTAACAATCTATGAGAGATGGGTAGAACAAAGGACTTTGACAGAAGTACAAATACATGGCTATCTAGACTGTGTGAAGTGGGAGTGAAGGAAGATATCATTAACAATCTACAAGAGATGGGTAGAACAAAGGACTTTGACAGAAGTACAAATACATGGCTATCTAGACTGTGTGAACTGGGAGTGAAGAGAGATATCATTAACAATCTATGAGAGATGGGTAGAACAAAGGACTTTGACAGAAGTACAAATACATGGCTATCTAGACTGTATGAAGTGGGAGTGAAGAGAGATATCATTAACAATCTACAAGAGATGGGTAGAACAAAGGACTTTGACAGAAGTACAAATACATGGCTATCTAGACTGTGTGAACTGGGAGTGAAGAGAGATATCATTAACAATCTATGAGAGATGGGTAGAACAAAGGACTTTGACAGAAGTACAAATACATGGCTGTCTAGACTGTGTGAACTGGGAGTGAAGAGAGATATCATTAACAATCTATGAGAGATGGGTAGAACAAAGGACTTTGACAGAAGTACAAATACATGGCTGTCTAGACTGTGTGTACTGGGAGTGAAGAGAGATATCATTAACAATCTATGAGAGATGGGTAGAACAAAGGACTTTGACAGAAGTACAAATACATGGCTATCTAGACTGTGTGAACTGCGAGTGAAGAGAGATATCATTAACAATCTACAAGAGATGGGTAGAACAAAGGACTTTGACAGAAATACAAATACATGGCTATCTAGACTGTGTGAACTGCGAGTCTATCTATCTATCTTTCGTTCGCTCGAAGTATTGTCTATATCAGCAATGTCGTTTTCTGTATGAATTTTACTGTCTTTTGTAATTCTTGCAGTGGCCCATATAGTTTTGTCTGTAGTGTTGTATCTATGGGCCAATGGATTTTCCTCAGTCTACTATATTCAGTGCAGTCTTGAAGTATGTGTTCAGCAGTCTGGGGTGCCTGTCCACATGTACAAGTAGTTGATGTGCCGATCTTGAATTTTGTATACATGTGACTATGGAGTCGATTGTGTCCTGTTCTTAGGCGTATAATGATAACTTGTTCATATCTATTCATATTATGAAAGGCATCCTGATATGGGACTTGTGGTCCTCTAATTGATTTGATTATCTGTTTCTTATGATGGTATGTGACTGGTGTATCTAGTTGTGTGCCTGTTGAACCTTCCTTTGCCAACTGATCTGCTTTCTCATTTCCTGGTATTCCACAGTGAGACGGGATCCACTGCAGGGCAACCCTGTGGTGCTTGCAGAGTTCAGTCAATAAGGTCTGTAGATGTGGTAATTTTCTGGATTGTAGTGCCTGGAGTACTGATCTTGCATCTGTCAAAAACACTACAGGCTGTGGGCTACGATTACTGTTCAGCAGCTTTTCTATTGCCAACTTTATTGCTTGTATTTCTGCATCATAATTGTGACAATATTTCCCTGTTGCTATTTTATTCATATCCCTAGTGTTATTTGGGTACTCTATATATGCACCTGCTCCCCCATTCTTTACTGCATTCTGTGCTGATCCATCTGTGTACACACGGATCCATAGGTCTTGTGGGTATTCTTCATCCAGGAAACTGAGAGTTATTGTTTTTCGCTGTAGACTATTTTGTTCCTCTTTGTCAACTATTCCTTTCACTTCTGTCCGTATTTGAACTGATAATCCTGATTCATCTGTCCAGGGAGTCTGTTCTGGTATGGGCAGAAGGGGTTTAACAACTCTTGGCATGTCTGGTGTTTGTCTACTAATACGCTTGGCTTGGTGGATAAAACTGCTTCTCTTAAGTCGTCCCAATGCAAGATTTTGGAATCTGTCCTTCATTGGATGTCTCGGCATGCAAGCAAATTTTTCTGCCTGTATCAGCACCTTTGTGTCTCTCCGTTCTCTCAGTGCTGGTATCCTCCACAATTTCTCCATCTCCAATATTGGTGTTGATTTCATTGCTCCTGTGATAACCCTAAGTGCCTGGTTTTGTACTTTATCCAGTTCTTGCAATGTGGTGTTTGATGCTGAGCACCATGCGGATGATCCATATTCTAAATGTGGGCGTATACTCTGTTGGTAAACTTTACTGAGTATTTTCCCACTCGCACCCCATGTGGTTCCACACAACTTTCTTAGAATAGCCAATTTCCTCCTTGCTTTTTGGGTTGCCTTATTTATCTGCTGTTTCCAAGATAGTTTGTTATCAAATGTAACTCCGAGATATGTAGCTTGTATGTCTTCTTTCACAGGCTCATTGTTTATGTAGATGGCTCCTGCTTTTTGTTTTGGGGAGAGTGTGAAAAGTGTAGTACTGCATTTGTCTGTATTGATGCTGATACACCATCTATTTGTCCATGAATTCAGTGCATTCATAGCTCTTTGTAGCAATTTGGAGGCCACTGTTGCATACTCCTCTGTGCACCACATTACCAAGTCATCTGCATACATTGCCACTTTGATGCCATGTGGTAGTTCAGTAACTAAGTCATTGATGTAGATCAGAAAAGTGTTGGAGATAGTACCCCTCCTTGTGGAACGCCCTGGCGCAATAAGACCTTCTTACTCTTAAGACCATCCAGTTGCACTCTGGCTCTCCTATTATGCAGGTATGCTTTGACCCATTTGTACATCCTGCCATTTACTCCATAATTTCTCAGTTTCTTCAAAAGCCCTTCCTTCCATACCTTATCAAATGCTTTCTTTAGGTCTATCCATGCTGCTAGTACCAGTTTCTTTTCTTGAAACGCATCTTCAATTTCCTGGGAAAGATAGGTTGCTTGATCTTCGGTAGAGTAACACTGTCTAAAGCCTGCTTGTTGTGGGACAAGGAGATTTTCACTTTCCAGGTACCACTGCAGTCTGAGATTGATTATACGTTCCATTGTTTTACACAAACAGCTTGTAAGGCTGATTGGTCTATAGCTGGATGTCATTGAACCATCTTTTCCTGGCTTTAGTAATGGTATCATAATTGCTTCTCTCCATGCCTGTGGCACTCTACCTGTGATCCAGCAAATGTTGTAGATCTGCAGTAGTTTTGCTTTAGCTGCAGTTCCCAAGTTCTTAATCATTTCATTGGACACTCCATCACTGCCTGGTGACTTTTTCATTTTTAATTTGGATATTGCCAGCTCTAGCTCTCTTTGTGTAATGGTGTTTCCATTACTTCATGTGTGGTCTCTTCTTGTCTTGCATTTTGTTGTTTTAAACGGGTCTCTTGTCGTTTTTCTAGGCTAGTTTCAATATTATTGTCATTTGCAAAGGAGTCTGCAAAGTAATTTGCTGCATGTTTACCTGTTAGAATGTTTCCATCCTTCTTCAGTGTAATTTTGGTGTTCCTTTCTGTACCCTCATCATTCAGCTGTTTTACAAGCTTCCACACTTTTCTTGTGTCTCGTTCAAGATTCAAGGACTCTGTTTTCTCTTTCCAGCTTCTCCGTCTGGCTTGTAGTTTAGCCCGTTGAAATTTGGCTTTAGCATGCTGGTAGTTGTTGTGGTGTTCTTGGCAAGGGTTATTTTCTGCTTGCTTTCGAGATGTTTCCATGTCATTGTGTAGTTGCTCTAGTTCACTACTCCAGTATGGTTTGTAGTGTTTCCGTGCCCCTCTAGGTATTGTTTCACTGGCAGCTTGTATTATTAGTCTACTGAATTCATCAACTATTTTGTTGATGTCTCTATCTGTATTTATATCTTTAGTCAGTACACTGGTGTAGTGTTGATACATTTTCCAGTCTGCCTTTTTGTAATTCCATCTGGAGAGAGTGCTGCTCTCCTGATGGCCTTATTTTGTACCACTAAAAAGACTGGTCGGTGGTCGCTGCCTCCAAGTTGTTTCCCAACAATTCGTGTGATATTCCAATCCAGGTCTGGTGAATGGAAAGCAAGGTCTGGTGTAGATGTGGTATGCCATGATCTGGAGTAGAATGTTGGTGGATCTGTTGCCTGGTTTAATAGTATAAGCCCATTGTCATCCTGCCAATTTTCAAGCTCTTCACCTCTCTTGTCCATATGTTCATAGCCCCAGCTCTGTGAATGGCTGTTAAAGTCTCCACATACAATTATTCTTTCTTGTAATGTAATTGTGTCTAGTGCTAGTGGGCGGTCACTCGGACAGTAGTAGTTAAGTAGATGGAAGTCTGTATTTCCTGTCCTGAGGTGCAGTATTTGATATTCCGCCCCATCCATATACACTTCAATCTGACATGCATTAATGTTGTTCCTTACAAGAGTCAGTATTCCGCCCTTTTGTCTATTTTTTCTGTCAGATCGGTAGCACTGGTATCCCCTAATCTTCAAGGCTATGTCATTGTTTAGATGGGTTTCCTGCAAACAGCATATGCTTACTTGTTCTTCATGCAGGATATTCTCTAATTCTATCTTTTTACTGTACCCATCTCTTTTGCTGTTGATGCCTTCAGCATTCCAGTGCATTATTTTAAGTGGTCTTATTTTGGATTGGCCAGTAGCTCTATTCTCTCGCCCCCTGACTCCACAGAGCGGTTGAGAAGGACATCCAGTATTAGAGGTTGGGCCCTTTCGAGGCTGAGGGCCCGGCGCTGCTCCTGCCTGAGTGTCCATCACAGGGCGAGTGCCATATCGATTTGCGGTTATAGACATTCTTCCATTTGCGTTGAGTGCGTGGCATCCTGATTTTTGTGCGCCTTTTGGCTGGTTGCCTCCGACTTCAGCCCTTGAACTTGCTAGAGCAGACTGTGGTCTTGCTTGGTTGTAGGAAGGCCTGGCCAGTCTTGGTTTTCAGTCCCTGGTGACTGTTAAGCCCCATCAGATATCATTAACAATCTATGAGAGATGGGTAGAACAAAGGACTTTGACAGAAATACAAATACATGGCTATCTAGACTGTGTGAAATGCGAGTGAAGAGAGATATCATTAACAATCTACAAGAGATGGGTAGAACAAAGGACTTTGACAGAAGTACAAATACATGGCTGTCTAGACTGTGTGAACTGAGAGTGAAGAGAGATATCATTAACAATCTACAAGAGATGGGTAGAACAAAGGACTTTGACAGAAGTACAAATACGTGGCCATCTAGACTGTGTGAAGTGGGAGTGAAGAGAGATATCATTAACAATCTATGAGAGATGGGTAGAACAAAGGACTTTGACAGAAGTACAAATACATGGCTATCTAGACTGTGTGAAGTGGGAGTGAAGGAAGATATCATTAACAATCTACAAGAGATGGGTAGAACAAAGGACTTTGACAGAAGTACAAATACATGGCTATCTAGACTGTGTGAACTGGGAGTGAAGAGAGATATCATTAACAATCTATGAGAGATGGGTAGAACAAAGGACTTTGACAGAAGTACAAATACATGGCTATCTAGACTGTATGAAGTGGGAGTGAAGAGAGATATCATTAACAATCTACAAGAGATGGGTAGAACAAAGGACTTTGACAGAAGTACAAATACATGGCTATCTAGACTGTGTGAACTGGGAGTGAAGAGAGATATCATTAACAATCTATGAGAGATGGGTAGAACAAAGGACTTTGACAGAAGTACAAATACATGGCTGTCTAGACTGTGTGAACTGGAGTGAAGAGAGATATCATTAACAATCTATGAGAGATGGGTAGAACAAAGGACTTTGACAGAAGTACAAATACATGGCTGTCTAGACTGTGTGTACTGGGAGTGAAGAGAGATATCATTAACAATCTATGAGAGATGGGTAGAACAAAGGACTTTGACAGAAGTACAAATACATGGCTATCTAGACTGTGTGAACTGCGAGTGAAGAGAGATATCATTAACAATCTACAAGAGATGGGTAGAACAAAGGACTTTGACAGAAATACAAATACATGGCTATCTAGACTGTGTGAACTGCGAGTGAAGAGAGATATCATTAACAATCTACAAGAGATGGGTAGAACAAAGGACTTTGACAGAAGTACAAATACATGGCTATCTAGACTGTGTGAACTGAGAGTGAAGAGAGATATCATTAACAATCTATGAGAGATGGGTAGAACAAAGGTCTTTGACAGAAGTACAAATACATGACTATCTAGACTGTGTGAACTGGGAGTGAAGAGAGACATCATTAACAATCTACAAGAGATGGGTAGAACAAAGGACTTTGACAGAAGTACAAATACATGGCTATCTAGACTGTGTGAACTGAGAGTGAAGAGAGATGTCATTAACAATCTATGAGAGATGGGTTGAACAAAGGACTTTGACAGAAGTACAAATACATGGCTATCTAGACTGTGTGAACTGGGAGTGAAGAGAGATATCATTAACAATCTACGAGAGATGGGTAGAACAAAGGACTTTGACAGAAGTACAAATACATGGCTATCTAGACTGTGTGAACTGGGAGTGAAGAGAGATGTCATTAACAATCTACGAGAGATGGGTAGAACAAAGGACTTTGACAGAAGTACAAATACATGGCTATCTAGACTGTGTGAACTGAGAGTGAAGAGAGATGTCATTAACAATCTACGAGAGATGGTAGAACAAAGGACTTTGACAGAAGTACAAATACATGGCTATCTAGACTGTGTGAACTGGGAGTGAAGAGAGATATCATTAACAATCTACGAGAGATGGGTAGAACAAAGGACTTGAGAGAAGTACAAATACATGGCTATCTAGAACTGGGTGTGAACTGGAGTGAAGAGAGATATTATTAACAATCTATGAGAGATGGGTAGAACAAAGATCTTTGACAGAAGTACAAATACATGGCTATCTAGACTGTGTGAGCTGGGAGTGAAGAGAGATATCATTAACAATCTACAAGAGATGGGTAGAACAAAGGACTTTGACAGAAGTACAAATACATGGCTATCTAGACTGTGTGAGCTGGGAGTGAAGAGAGATATCATTAACAATCTACGAGAGATGGGTAGAACAAAGGACTTTGACAGAAGTACAAATACATGGCTATCTAGACTGTGTGAGCTGGGAGTGAAGAGAGATATATTAACAATCTACGAGAGATGGGTAGAACAAAGGACTTTGACAGAAGTACAAATACATGGCTATCTAGACTGTGTGAGCTGGGAGTGAAGAGAGATATTATTAACAATCTACGAGAGATGGGTAGAACAAAGGACTTTGACAGAAGTACAAATACATGGCTATCTAGACTGTGTGAGCTGGGAGTGAAGAGAGATATCATTAACAATCTACGAGAGATGGGTAGAACAAAGGACTTTGATAGAAGTACAAATACATGGCTATCTAGACTGTGTGAAGTGGTAGTGAAGAGAGATATCATTAACAATCTACGAGAGATGGGTAGAACAAAGGTCTTTAACAGAAGTACAAATACATGGCTATCTAGACTGTGTGAAGTGGGAGTGTAGACGGTGTTGCCAGAACAGAGAGATATTCTGGACGAATGAGAGGAATTGTCAACAAACTGGCACAGTTAGTCGGTGTGTTGCTGCTGAAGATTTTGAGGAGAAGATGGAGCACCCATTAGTGTGTCTGGAGTGCTGTGATAAAGATCTTAATTTATAATAATAAAATTTAATATTTTTAACAGATATAGAAACTAAATTAACGCTAGACACGGAATTTGGTACCCACGCTGCATAATTGTTTTCCATTACTTTGCGTCTAATAACTAAGAGATCCGGCTTGTTGCAGGAGCTACTGAGTTAAATGCTCTCTGCACACCGTGAGCTGTGCGTTTCATCTGTTTTGATGATGTTTCGATATTCCAATATTTTACAATGAATGATGATATCGTATGACAGGGAACAGTTGGCTGTGTTCACTTTCTTTGCGGTTTCGCCTTATGTCTTTTGGCGTGTGCTGAGACTGCTGTGATGGGGACTACAGCTATCTTTCTTTGTTTGGGAGATTAGTTAGTAATTCGGATGATTCCTCTGGCACGGGCGGTTGAGCAATTATGGATTTTAATTCGTTTGCAGTGATACCGGGGCCTTCCATAACCATAACTATAACTAAGAGATGGCATTTCTTAGAAGAATGTTGAAAGTTGAAAAGACCAACAAGTACATTCTCAAAGAGGCCAATACAAAAATGGAACTTTTTAAAAATATCAGAAAGAAATAATCAACATTTTTCGGGCACATCATGAGAAAAGGAATGTTGGAATACTTTGTTACAACTGTCAAAATACCGGGAAAGAAAGATCGCGGACGACAAAGCGAGAAGCTAATATATAGCTTGGTGTAATGGCATGGAAAACGGTTAACAAGAGAACTGATACGATGTACCGTGGATAGAAGATTGTGGAGGAACATGATCGCCTACGCCAATTGTAATAGCACACGATGATGATAATGAATAACTAAGAAGTTAGCAACAGGGACAAATAACATAAAATCATAATTTTAAAATAAAAAAAGACATTGAGTAATTAATCACAAGTAATCGATTTAATAACAGAATATAAGAAGTCGATGTGTTATCACATAAATTCCTATATAAAAGTTGTTTTATCAAATGTGTTATCAGATGTGTTATCAGATGTGTTATCAGATTATGATATAAAGGAGATACCTTTCACATCAACATACCACGTGGTACATAAACCGTTAGTAATATATCCCAGTTATGATATCCCTGTTGTGATATCCCTGTTATGATATCCCTGTTGTGATTTATTCCGGTTATCAACAGCTGCTAAAGGGCGGATCTCAAACGTAGACTATAACGACCTGTCGCTGCTGATCACAGTGAGGGCGCATTAAAAAAATAAGGGTGCATCGTCAGTGAGATGCTGCGATAGATCGGATCTGTTGCTTCGCGATATGCTGGCTGTGGCGGGGCAGAGTGTGGCGTGCTCCCGTCCATTTACTCTGTGCTATCCCTATAATTATATAAATAATTTACTATCTCACTCTGTCTCTCTCCTTCTAATTTTACTACTATAATTATTTTGAAATTGTTCACACTTTTTCAGTCTCTTATTAAATATACCACTTCATCTAAATGCAATTATTCAGTCACATCTTCTTTTTCTATGTTTTCTTCCTGCCGATCACGTTCTCTGTCTCGTATTTTCTTTGTCTCTCGATCTTCCACTGACTAGTTCAATCAACTCCTATCACTTTCACTCAACTCCTCCTTCACTCAACTTCTTCCCTTTTCACTCAACTCCTCCATCACTCAACTCCTATCTCCTTCACTCAACTATTATTTATGTCAGTCAATTACTATTTCTTTCACTCAACTTCTATTTCGCTCAACTTCTATCTCTTTCACTCAACTTGTCTCATTCACTCACATCTATCTCTTTCACTCAACTTGTCTCTTTCACTCACATCTATCTCTTTCACTCAACTTGTCTCATTCACTCACATCTATCTCTTTCACTCAACTTGTCTATTTCACTCACATCTATCTCTTTCACTCAACTTGTCTCTTTCACTCACATCTATCTCTTTCACTCAACTTGTCTCGTTCACTCACATCTATCTCTTTCACTCAACTTGTCTCTTTCACTCACATCTATCTCTTTCACTCAACTGCTAATTCTTTCGACTTCTATCTCCTTCACTCAACTATCTTTCACTCAACTTGTCTCGTTCACTCACATTTATCTCTTTCACTCAACTTGTCTCTTTCACTCACATCTATCTCTTTCACTCAACTGCTAATTCTTTCGACTTCTTTCTCTTTCACTCAACTTGTCTCTTTCACTCAACTTGTCTCTTTCACTCAACTTGTCTCGTTCACTCAACTATCTTTCACTCAACTTGTCTCGTTCACTCACATCTATCTCTTTCACTCAACTTGTCTCGTTCACTCACATCTATCTCTTTCACTCAACTGCTAATTCTTTCGACTTCTATCTCCTTCACTCTACTATCTTTCACTCAACTTATGTCTCCATCACTCAACTCCTATCTCTTCCCAGTAATGGTAACAACAAAGAAAAAGACATCAACGCAATGAACAATAAAGACAAATGGAACAATATTAAAACAGTTAAATAAATTTAAATATCTGGGAACAATGTTAACCTCAGATGGTAGATGTACAACAGAGGTGAGATGGTAGATGTACAACAGAGGTGAGATGGTAGATGTACAACAGAGTTGAGATGGTAGATGTACAACAGAGGTGAGATGGTAGATGTACAACAGAGGTGAGATGGTAGATGTACAACAGAGGTGAGATACAGAATGGCTCAGGCAAAAGCAGCTTTCCTAAAAATGAGGAAGATACTGTACAATCCGGGAGCCGCGATAGCTCAGTGGTTGGTGAACTGGACTACAAAGGACAAGGGGGTAGGGTTCGATCCCAACCGACGGCTTCCGGGTTCACCAGCCTTAAATGGGTATCGGATTTTTTTCTGGGAAAGTAAAGCAGCACGGGCGTAATACCGACCACGTTACCCTAAAAATCATATGCTGGAGGTCTGTAAAATATAGGGTCACTAACAACATATTTCCCTATACGTCACTTGGCGTGACGGGGGCACTTTACTATTTTACTTTACATTCAATTTTTGACAATAGAAACAAGAACAAGAGTTCTTAAATGTTATGTAGAGCCAGTTTTAACATATGGATGCGAATTATGGACAATAGGACAACACACAAGAAAATCACTGGAGGCTGTTGCAA
>JAVIAB010000099.1:11700731-11710731 GCA_032433765.1 Megaustenia siamemsis | reverse complement strand
AGAGTAATGAAGACGTTCTGAAAGAGGCCAAAACAGCAAGTTTTAATATCCAAAATTAGGAAGAAACAATCATCATTATCTGGCCAAGAGGAAAGCAAAGAGAAAAGATACCAGATAGTTGAAGAGAATGGCTTGGTAGTAGTTTAACAACAGAAATGATAAATAACTGTCAAGATCAAAAGTTGTGAAGAGACAGAATCACCCACGCCAGCAGGCATGGTACTTAATGATGATGATGATTATACAAGATGAGCACAAAACACTTGGGAAAAATGTAACTTTATATCCTAAACACTGGTGGCTATAGTTCCATCAACTCATAAAGTATGAAATGGTATTGATTGGTAACACAAACATTTACATATAGTCGATGTGTGCCACAGCATACACATATATATATATAAAATATATTATAATTTATGTATTATTATTTGTTACCAGTATATAACCACTGGAAACTACTATTCGTGCTGTTTCGTCCTATAAATGTTTGTCTACAACACAAGTATTCAGCCCTACTGGGAGATACTTGCATTAATAGGAAAGTACAAATATACAATTTATTTCCGGTCTGAGATCGTTACCCTATGCTATAGTCATTGAGAGCGCCTTTCGTGGAAGACACTACTACAATAGCCAATTTTTTAGTTGGCTGAGTGGCAGTGTGCCAAGCGTTCGGCCTCTCGTGGCAAGGCGCGGTGCCAGGGAGTACGGGTTCGATCCCACTTCGGACCATATATTGTTCTTCGTTTTTTTCTGTTGTTGTTTGTCTGTTAATTTTTCCGAGTGCTAACACATACTTATTTGTTCTATTATTCCCTATTATCGCCTCGGAAGTTCCCATATAATAATATTTATGTATTATTATTTGTTACCATGCGATAATCTAACTTGGATGAGACTCCCTGGCGCACATCCGGCGAAATCGCGTGATGCGATCATCTACGGTTACAGATAGTGGAGGTACATATATAGATCATCTACGGTTATAGATAGTGGAGGTACATACATAGATCATCTACGGTACAGATAGTAGAGGTACATACATAGATCATCTACGGTTACAGATAGTGGAGGTACATACATAGATCATCTACGGTTACAGATAGTGGAGGTACATACATAGATCATCTACGGTTACAGATAGTGGAGGTACATACATAGATCATCTACGGTTACAGATAGTGGAGGTACATACATAGATCATCTACGGTTACAGATAGTGGAGGTGCATACATAGATCATCTACAGTTGCTGCTAGAGGAGGTACATACATAGATCATCTCCGGTTGCTGCTAGAGGAGGTACATACATAGATCATCTACGGTTGCTGCTAGAGGAGGTACATACATAGATCATCTACGGTTGCTGCTAGAGGAGGTACATACATAGATCACCAGGATATAATGCCCATAATAAAACGATCAAAGACGATTGGCAATCTAAACGTTTCTAGGGAGGCAAAACTCACCTGCTAATCAGAAACGTTTTTAAATGTAGGGATACAATTTCTTCTAGTTACTTTGAATATTTCATAGAAGTGGACAGAAGAATGTTCCAGGAAAGACACAACTGGCGAATCAACAAAGTAGCAGTGACAAATAACAGTCATCATCATAATCATCATCGAGTGCCTTCTCCACAACAAGAGTTGGCTACCATGGATCGCCATTCTACTCTGTTTCTTGCTTTGATAGTGCAGGCTGTCATAGATTGACTTGTCCATCTTTGATGTTACTCGTCCATGTTAGTCTTGGTCTGCCTCTTTTACCTTGTATTTGTACTTTTAGTAGGCTGTTGTGTCTTTTAACATGCCCCAAAAATTTCATTTGTCTTGTCATAATTGTATTTAGTAGTTCTCTTTTTATTTTCAGTTGTTTTAAAACTTCATCGTTTGTTTTCTTTTGTTTCCATCTAATTCTGCCTATTCTTCTATAAATCCACATTTCAAAGCTTCAATTTTCTGTTCTGTTTTCTTGTCTAATGTCCATGTTTCTGCACTGTACAGGAATATTGAGAAGATGTAACATTTTGCCATTCTTAGTTTCAGCCTTGCTTATATTTGTTTTGTTGTTAGTATATTTTTCATGGCATTAAAATTACTTTTTGCCATACCTATTCTTTTGTTTATTTTAATTTTACATTTTCCATCATTGGTTATAGTATGTCCCAGGTAGTTGTAGCTCTGGACTGTCTCCAGATTTATTCCCTCAAATGTGATATTTAATTGTAGGTCTTGAGAATTTTCTTTGTTTATGAACATAGTTTTAGGTTTTTGATATTCATTTCTAGTCCATATTTTTGCTTGTTATGTTTATCACATTAAGCAATTGTTGTAGGTCTTTAGGATTTTCTGCTAGTAGAACAGTATCATCAGCATATCTTAGGTTATTATTGATTATCTTTCCATTAATGTTTAGGCCTGGCATCTCTGAGATCTTTTTAAAGATTTGCTCAGTGTATAGATTGAACAAGCTTGGTGATAGGATGCATCCCTGTCTTACTCCTCTTGTTATATCCATGGGGTAGAGTTTCTCCTTGTTATATCCATGGGTGTAGAGTTCTCCTTGTTATATCCATGGGTGTAGAGTTCTCCTTGTTATATCCATGGGTGTAGAGTTCTCCTTGTTATATCCATGGGTGTAAAGTTCTCCTTGTTATATCCATGGGTGTAGAGTTCTCCTTGTTATATCCATGGGTGTAGAGTTCTCCTTGTTATATCCATGGGTGTAAAGTTCTCCTTGTTATATCCATGGGTGTAGAGTTCACCTTGTCATATACATGGGTGTAAAGTTCTCCTTGTTATATCCATGGGTGTAAAGTTCTCCTTGTTATATCCATGGATGTAGAGTTCTCCTTGTTATATCAATGGTGTAAAGTTCTCCTTGTTAATCCATGGGTGTAGAGTTCTCCTTGTTATATCCATGGGTGTAGAGTTCTCCTTGTTATATCCATGGGTGTAGAGTTCTCCTTGTTATATCCATGGGTGTAGAGTTCTCCTTGTTATATCCATGGGTGTAAAGTTCTCCTTGTTATATCCATGGTGTAGAGTTCTCCTTGTTATATCCATGGGTGTAGAGTTCTCCTTGTTATATCCATGGGTGTAGAGTTCTCCTTGTTATATCCATGGGTGTAGAGTTCTCCGTGTTATATCCATGGGTGTAGAGTTCTCCGTGTTATATCCATGGGTGTAGAGTTCTCCGTGTTATATCCATGGGTGTAGAGTTCTCCTTGTTATATCCATGGGTGTAGAGTTCTCCTTGTTATATCCATGGGTGTAGAGTTCTCCGTGTTATATCCATGGGTGTAGAGTTCTCCGTGTTATATCCATGGGTGTAGAGTTCTCCTTGTTATATCCATGGGTGTAGAGTTCTCCTTGTTATATCCATGGGTGTAGAGTTCTCCGTGTTATATCCATGGGTGTAAAGTTCTCCTTGTTATATCCATGGGTGTAGAGTTCTCCGTGTTATATCCATGGGTGTAAAGTTCTCCTTGTATATCCATGGGTGTAGTGTTCTCCTTGTTATATCCATGGGTGTAGAGTTCTCCTTGTTATATCCATGGGTGTAGAGTTCTCCTTGTTATATCCATGGGTGTAAAGTTCTCCTTGTTATATCCATGGATGTAGAGTTCTCCTTGTTATATCCATGGATGTAGAGTTCTCCTTGTTATATCCATGGATGTAGAGTTCTCCTTGTTATATCCATGGATGTAGAGTTCTCCTTGTTATATCCATGGGTGTAGAGTTCTCCTTGTTATATCCATGGATGTAGAGTTCTCCTTGTTATATCCATGGATGTAGAGTTCTCCTTGTTATATCCATGGGTGTAAAGTTCTCCTACAACAAATGGCCGTGCTGAGTGTTAACTTGTTTGCGAGGATAGTGGGATACTTATTAGGGACTTCTAGCTCAGTGGTTAATGCACTGGACTTCAAAGAGCAAGGGGTAGGGTTCGATCCCAATCGACGGGTTCCGGGTTCACCAAGTCTTAAATGGGTAACGGAATTTTTTTCTGGGAAAGTAAAGCAGCACGGGCGTAATACAGACCACATTACCCCAAAAATCATGTGCCGAAGGTCTGTAAAATTTATGGTCACTAACACCATATTCCCTATACGCTATTTGGCGTGATGGGGGCTCTTTGCTTTAGTTTACTTTACTTTACTTTACTTTACTTTACTTTACTTTACTTTACTTTACTTTACTTTACTTTACTTTACTTACTTTACGTTACTTTACTTTACTTTACTTTACTTTATTTTACATTACATTACTTTACTTTACGTTACGTTACTTTACTTTACTTTACTTTACTTTACATTACATTACTTTACTTTACTTTACTTACTTTACTTTACTTTACTTTACTTTACTTTACTTTACATTACATTACTTTACTTTACGTTACGTTACTTTACTTACTTTACTTTACTTTACTTTACTTTACTTTACATTACTTTACTTTACGTTACGTTACTTTACTTTACTTTACTTTACTTTACTCTACTTTACATATTAGGCAAAACAAAACGTTTTCAAAGCAGGACATGACAGTGTGTCGAATATATTTCTTAATAATTTATTTAACGAAATACAGAAGGAAAAAATCGATTGATAGGTGAACGAAGAGAGCAAGAGAGGAAGTGGGAAAACGTGGAATGTCAGGAGAATGACTAGAAACATTACAAATTACAGTGTGGAAAATGATTCTTGAAGACCTATGCTCCACAGGGAGTTGAAAGGTATGGGAAGAAAGGCGACCTGGCGTGATACCGATCACATCCAACAGTTGATGGCTTGCGTCATGATCGGTGATCCAGGATCATCCAGACCCTGTTCCACCTGTCCGTGGTGCCTCCAGTAACAGACTAACCTATCTAGTTTGGCCAAGCCAGCAGGGATCGAAGAGGGAAGACAACCCGGTACTCAAAAATGTCATGCTGAAGTCGGATGTGTTGGGCCAAAAGGCGCAAATATCACAGTTATACTGCAAACCACAACACAACGTTGGGAGCCGCGATAGCTCAGTGGTTAGTGAACTGGACTATAAAGGACAAGGGGGTAGGGTTCGATCCCAACCGACGGCTTCCGGGTTCATCCAGCCTTAAATGGGTACCGGATTTTTTTCTGGTAAAGTAAATCAGCACGGGCGTAATACTAACCACATTACCCCAAAAATCATGTGCTGAAGGTCTGTAAAATATATGGTCACTAACACCAATATTTCCCTATACGCCACTTGGCGTGACGGGGGTACTTTACTTTTATTTTTTACAACACAACGTAGACACGCCCACTTAACGTCCTCTGTATCCTGGTGTGTCCCATAGAAGAGTCTGTTTTGTCGTTTCTTCTCAACGCCTGTCCGAACTATGTCCATCTTCTCTTTATGATTGTTAGATGAGATCGTTGATTGCATGGTCTTTCTCTTATCTTTATATTATCTGTAATTTATTCTATTGTGCACACACACTATAGAGCCGCGATAGCTCAGTCCACATTACCCCAAAAATCATGTGCTGAAAGGTCTGTAAATTTAATGGTCACTAACACCTATTATACATACTATAGGGTGTCTCTTTAATGACTGTGCATTTTTTGTTGTTGAAATAATTACGCACCTAAATTGTATCTATGTATGACGTAATAGTTCAAGCACCATTTACGTGTTCATTTAAACATCACTGTTCATAACAAACGATGCAGTTTAAAACGACTGAAAATAAAAGAGAATTACTAAATACAATTAAGACAAGACAACTGAATTTTTAGGGCATGTTAAAAGACACAACAGCCTACTAAAAGTAAAATTGGAAGGAAAATACAAGGTAAAAGAGGCAGAGGCAGACCAAGACTAACATGGACGAGTAACATCAAAAGGTGGACAAGTCAATCCAAGTCAGCCTGCACCATCAAAACAAGAAACTGAGTAGAATGGCGATCCATGGTAGCCAACCAGCTTTGCGGAGAAGGCACACGATGATGATGAACACCTATTATCTAATAAAGAATAGTAACACTATGATCTTCCAGGCATGTCGTAAGAGGCGACTAAGGAGATTGATCGATGACTTGACAAGTTGTCATTGTAAAAAGTATTGTTATGGAAACGGAGCCATAGATTTTAGAAGCAGTGATCTCTGCAATATGTGCCATTTTGGCACGCAAGGTTTCTGTTTTTTGAGATTGTGGTTCTGCCCTAAGTGCCGTCTTCGGCTCGAAAGGACGATAGATAGATAGAACAGTATATTCCCTATACGCCACTTGGCCTGACTCTTTACATCAATTATTAGGGAAAACAAAATGTTTTCAAAGCAGAACATGACAGTGTCGTATATTTTTCCATCTTCTCTATATGATTGTGAGATGAGTTCGTTGATAGCATGGCTCTCTCTCTCTCTCTCTCTCTCTCTCTCTTATCTATATATTAGTCTTTAATTTATTCTATTGTACACAGTTATTGTACTTAGACATGATAGACATAATAGTAGAAGAAAGCAACAAGAAAGGTCTCAGTCTGAATAGTAAGAAAACAGAAGTAATGGTTATATCGAAGAAACAAACATCACCATCATGCAGCATAAAAATAAACGAGACAAATCTAAAACAAGTGCAACGTTTCAAATACTTGGGCACAATAATTACATCAGATGGGAGATGCACCACAGAAATAAAAAGCAGAATAGCTCAGGCCAAAATAGCATTTCAGAAAATGAAAAATATCTTATGCAACAAATCTATGTCAATAAAAATGAGAAAGAGAGTTCATCGGTGCTATATAGAACCAATTCTGACCTATGGAAGCGAATCATGGACAGTAGACAAACACATTAAAAGACGGTTAGAGGCACAGAGATGGGATTTCTCAGAAGAATGTTGAAAGTTCCCTGGACAGATAAAAAGACCAATGAGGAAGTTCTCAAAGAGCCAACACAAAAAGGGAGCTCTTAAAAAACATCAGAAAGAAGCAATCAACATTTTTCGGGCACATCATGAGAAGAGGAAAGTTGGAATACTTGGTTACAACTGGCAAAATAAAAGGAAAGAGAGATCGCGGACGACAAAGGGAGAAAATACTGGATAGCTTGGTGTCATGGCATGGAAAACAGTCAACAACAGAACTGATACGATGCATTGTGGATAGAGGATTGTGGAGGGACATGAACGCCTACGCCAACCGGCAGGGTACATGATGATGATGATTGTACTTAAGGTAACCTGTTGATACAGTTTTTATCGCTAAAAGTGAAAATGAGTCGCAAGAAATGTTATATATTATAGTGAAGGAAAGCAAAATAAAGTACTCAGCCTTAATAGCAAAAAGACAGAAGTATTGGTAACAACAAAGAAAAGGACTTCATTGCAATGTACAATACAGAGAAGTGGAACAATATTAAAACAGGTCAATGAATATAAATATATTGGAACAATGTTAGCCTCAGATGGTAGGTGTACAACAGAGGTGAGATGTAGAATGGCTCAGGCAAAATCAGCTTTTCAACAAATGAGGAAGATACTGTGCAATCCATTTTTGACAATAGAAACAAGAAAGGAGTTCTTTAAAATTATGTATAGCCAGTCTTAACATATGGATGTGAATCGTGGACAATAGGACAATAGACAATAACATTACTAAAGGCTGTAGAAATTGTTTTTTTTTTTTACAGAAGCATGTTAAGAGTACCATGGACAGCTAAGAAGAGTAATGAAAACGTTCTGAAAGAGGTCAAAGCAAAAAAGAGAGTTAATTTCCAATATTAGGAGGAAACAATTATCTTTTTTTTGGGCCATGTAATGACAAGGAGAACAGCTGGAATATATTGTAACAGCTGGGAAAATTGAGGGATGAAGAGATAGAGAGAAGCAAAGAGAAAAAATACCAGACAACTTAAGAGAATGGCTTGGCAGAAGGTCAACAACAGAATGATAAATAACTGTCGAGATCGAAATTTGTGGAGAGACATGATCACCTACGCCAGCAGGCCCGGTACTTGATGATGATGATTGTACACAGAGTATCTTCTGATGCGTTTCTTTTCAAAAGCGTTTAGCTTTACATATCCTCACTATCCCTATATAAACTTGGTCTCCCATATAGAAAAATAATCACGCCTTAAAGTTACTGAAATGAAAACTGGCATGCACTTAGAGCCTGCACGATGGACTAGTTTCAACATTAAACAATTATCTTTTAAAGGGACGAAACTGATGTTATAGCAAATCACAATTTGTTAAAATGTTTTATTTGCCTTGAGTGATGTCAACAGAAAACGGACCCATTAAATTGTAAAGTGAAACAGGAATATAGAACAATGTGGGTTGTAGCCCAAAAGTAGGTGGATGAAATAGTTACCTGTGAATACATATCATCATCATCATCATCATCATCCAGTACCGTGCCTGCTGGCGTGAGTGACCATGTCTCTCCACAACTATCAATCTCGACAGTTATTTATCATTTCTGTTGTTGACCTTCTACCAAGCCATTCTCTTAAGCTGTCTGGTATCTTTTCTCTTTGCTTCCCTCTATCTCTTCGTCCCTCAATTTTTCCAGTTGTTACAATATATTCCAGCTCTTCCCTTCTCATTACATGGCAAAATAAATTATGATTGTCTCTTCCTAATATTGGAAATTAGCTCTCTTTTTGCTCTTTCAGAACGCTTTCATTACGCTTCTTAGCTGTTCATGGTACTCTCAACATTCATCTGTAAAAAAAAAAATTTCTAAAGCCTTTAGTGATTTTCTTGTCTATTGTCCTATTGTCCGTGATTCACATCCATATGTTAAGGCTGGCTCCACATAACATTTAAGAAACTCTTTTCTTGTTTCTATTGTCAAAAATGGATTGCATAGTATCTTCCTCATTTTTTGGAAAGCTGCTTTTGCCTGAGCCATTCTGCATCTCACCTCTTTTGTACATCTTCCGTCTGAGGTTAACAAAGTTCCCAAATATTTAAATTCATTTCCCTGTTTTAATATTGTTCCACTTGTCTTTATTTTGCACTGAGGTGATGTCTTTTTCTTTCTTGTTATCATTACTTCTGTCTTCTATAGTTATGTTGATGCTCTGTTTCTCTTTGCGATACTTGTGTTGATTTTTTGACAAATGATAATGAAGTCATATTCCAAGTCCGGCTTGTTGCAGGAGCTACTGAGTTAAGTGCTCTGTGCACACCGTGAGCTGTGTGTCTCATCCATTTGATCATGTTTCGATACTCCAATTGTGTACGATGAATGATGATATCGTATGACAGGGAACAGTTGGCTGTGTTCACTTTCTGTGCGGTTTCGCCTTATGTCTTTTGGCGTGTGCTGAGACTGTTATGGTGGGGACTACAGTTACCTTTCTTTGTTTGGAAGATGAGTTATAATTCGATGATTCCACTGGCACGGTGTTGAGCAATTATGGATTTTAATTCGCTTGCAGTGATACCGAGGCCTTCCATAACCAATAACCAATAACAATAACAATGAAGTACTTACTGTCAATGTTTAAAGATCCTGTATTATTCTAGGATGGGCATGTTAAGCGATCTGTAGAATATAACCAAGACATTCTACAGAATGGTGAAAGGAAGATATGTAGACAGAGGGAATTGAGGGTACGCAGATCAGAGAATGTACAGGTGAATTTTTATTAGTCAGCAACAGAATGATACGATGCAGGATGGGTATAAAATTGTTTGGAAAGACATGATCGCCTACGCCAACCGGTATGGCACATGATGATGATGATGAACTGGCACATCTCAGGAAGCAGGTCGTAATTGGGAAGGTTTATTTAAAAAAAAGTTGTAGAGACGTTGTCAACTGCGCTCAAACGACCTCCAAGTTTCTGGGACTGATAATGGTGATGGTGATGATGATGATGATGATGATGATGATGATGCTGATGGTGATGATGATGATGATGAAAATGCTGATGGTGATGATGATGATGCTGATGATGATGATGATGATGATGATGATGATGATGATGATGGAGATGATGATGATGC
>JAVIAB010000099.1:11655731-11698231 GCA_032433765.1 Megaustenia siamemsis | reverse complement strand
GCTAAATTCTGTTGATGGCTATTGACGGTTCTCAAACTGCGCAAAGAACTCTCTTTTAAGTGATTGGAACAACGATTCGTAGTCGCTTCAAGTGAAAAATATATTAAATGGGAATGAAGTGAAAATGAGTTACAAGAAATGTTAGACATTATAGTGAAGGAAAGCAAAAATAAAGGAATCAGCCTTAATAGGAAAAGACATAAGTAATGGTAGCAACAAAGAAAAAAATACATCACTGGAATGCACAATAAAGGCAAGTGGAACAATATTAAAACAGGTAAAAGTAAAAAAAATAGTAAGTACCCCGTCACGCCAAGTGCCGTATAGGGAATATGGTGTTAGGACCCTATATTTTACAAATTAGTCCTTGCACCAATCGAGTATGCCCTGGTAATTCTTACTGTCAGTACGACTCAAATTGATAGGTTGGAGAAAATACAAAATGAAGCATGCGCATTATCCTGGGATGTACGAGGGACAATCCTTGTGTAGCAATGAGGTATATTCTTGACTTTCCAACCATGGATGACAGAATCAAGATCTGGAGAGCACGAGCATACCTGAAGATTAGTACAGATACAGAGCATCCATTGCACCACGTGCTCAACACAGGGAAAGGAGCCAGGCTAAAAAGAGGCAAATCATGGGTGGGCCGGGCAGAAGATGTCATCAAACAGGTCTGTGGGCTTACCAATATCAGCGTTGGTGAGGAGTGGATACCGGTGTCTACGTCATTCAAGGGGACTTTCTCGTGTATTGTCACACTCGACAGGAAAAGTAGGGAACAGAACCCGGTCGTGGTAATGCTGAGGTCAACGGTTCATCTGCGATAACACCGATGAGAAAGATGCAGTCATCTATACAGACGGATCTGTAAGACGACACGAAAGAAGTGCATGGGCATTTACAGCACGCTCGGGCAGGCAGAATAGTCAAGGAAGACAGTGGTGCATACATCATGACCACGAGTAGCATGACAATGGAGGCGATGGCAGTGACCAAGGCATTCAAATGGTTAGAGTCACAAGACTACACCCACGCATGTATACTGAGTGATTCGATGAGCATGATAAAAAAAGTGGAGGCGGGCTCTGTACGCATGCAATGGGTAGAGTCGTGCAGAAATCCAAATACGTTAAGGTCACCTTTGTCTATGTCCCTGGACATGAGGGAGTACGGGGAAATGAAAGAGTGGACGGGTTGGCTAGCTGCGCTGTCGTTGAGGACGGCAACCAATGGATCGGGCGGACATCATCAATGCCCTCCGAGATGTGGGAAGAGCACAGGACTTCGACAAACACAGATCCACGTCACTTCTTCGGATGATGGAAATGGGAGTTAAGATGGGCACAGCCAGAAATGAGAAACTTAGTGGCCGTGTATAGGAAGACTTATCAACCAACATAGAATTGGAGTCGTCAGTCGCTGACACTGAGGGAATTGCTGAGGAGGGGATCTGAGCACCTATGGACATGTTCGGAGTGCAATGATGATGACCCGCAAATAAATCAATAACTCAATTTTACAAACCTTCGGCACATGATTTTTTGGATAATGTGGTCGGTATTACGCCTGTGACACTTCACGTTCTCTGAAAAAAAAAAACAGATACCCGTTAAAGTCTGGGTGAACCCGGAGCCGTCGGTTGGTATAGAACCTACTCTTGTCCTTTGTAGTCCAGTTCACTAACCACTGAGCTATCGCGGCTCCCTATTAAAACATGTAATTGAATTTAAATATCTGGGAACAAGTTAGCCTCAGATGGTAGATGTACAACAGAAGTGAGATGCAGAATGGCTCAGGCAAAAGTAGCTTTCCAAAAAAATGAGGAAGATACTATGCATCCATTTTTGACAATAAAAACAAGAAAACGAGTTCTTAAATGTTACGTAGAGCCAGTCTTAACATATGGATGCGAATCATGGACAATAGGACAACAGACAAAAAAATCACTGGATGCAATGGAGATGGTGTTTTACAGAAGAAAGTTGAGAGTACCATGGACAGCTAAGAAGAGTAATGGAAACATTCTGAAAGAGGCCAAAACAAAATGAGAGCTAATTTATAATACTAGGAAGAAACAATCATCATTTTTTGGCCATGTAATGAGAAGAGAACAACTGAAATATATTGTAACAACTGGGAAAATTGAGGGACGAAGAGATAGAGGGAAGCAAAGAGAAAAGATACCAGACAGCTTAAGAGAATGGCTTGGCAGAAATCAGCAACAGAATGATAAATAACTGTCGAGATCGAAAGTTGGAGAGGCATGATCACCTACGCCAGCAGGCCTGATACTTGATGATGATGACCCATTCTGCAAGCAGCTGGGTTCTTTTTTTCCAACCACGAGTACCATAGAATATGTAAAGAAACAACAGATAAAATGGTTTGGCCACATGACAATGCAGAAAGATCAAAACACAACACAACGAGCCTTCAATAAATGTTGTGAGAATACCAGACCCAAGGGTCGACCACTAAAAAGATGGATCGATGGAATATTTGAAGAACTAGTAAACATATCAGGAGCCGCGACAGCTCAGTGGTTAGTGAACTGGACTACAAAGGACACCGGGTTGGGTTCGATCCCATCCGACGGCTTCCGGGTTCACCCAGCCTTAAATAGGTACCGGATTTTTTTTCTGGGAAAGTAAAGCGGCACTGGCGTAATACCGACCACATTACACCAAAAATCATGTGCTGAAGGTCTGTAAAATGTATGGTCACTAACACCATATTCCTTATACGCCACTTGGCGTGACGAGGGCTCTTTACTTTTTTTTTCTCTGCTCCTCACTCACTGATTTACTTATTTACCTATAACCACTCCCTCGCACACTCATTTACTCCACTTGCCTAAAACCACTCGTTCATTACGCTATTTACATGTAACCACTCCTCACTCACTCATTTACTCCATTTACCTGTACCTACTTCCTCAACCACTCACTCATTACTCTATTTACATGTAACACTCCTCAAAACACTCATTTAATCCATTTACCTGTACCTACTCCCCACTCACTCATTTACTCTATTTACATGTAACACTCCCTCACTCACTCATTACTCCATTACCTGTACCTACTTCCTCAATCACTCACTCATTTACTCCATTTACCTGTACCTACTCCACCACTCACTCATTTATTCTATTTACATGTAACCACTCCCTCATACACTCATTAATCCATTACCTGTACCTACTCCACCACTCACTCATTTACTCTATTACATGTAACCACTCCTCACTCACTCATTTACTCCATTAACCTGTACCTACTCCTCAATCACTCACTCATTTACTCCATTTACCTGTACCTACTCCACCACTCACTCATTTACTCTATTTACATGTAACCACTCCCTCACTCACTCATTTACTCCATTACCTGTACCTACTTCCTCAATCACTCACTCATTTACTCTATTTACATGTAACCACTCCTCACTCACTCATTTACTCCATTTACCTGTACCTACTCACCACTCACTCATTTACTCTATTTACATGTAACCACTCCCTCATACGGGAGCCGCAATAGCTCAGTGGTTAGTGAGCTGGCTACCACGGACAAGGGGTAGGGTTGATCCCAACCGACGGCTTCCGGGTTCACCCAGCTTTAAATGGGTACCGGATTTTTTCTGGGAAAGTAAAGCAACACGGGCGTAATACTGACCACATTACCCCAAAAAATCATGTGCTGAAGGTCTGTAAAATATAGGGTCACTAACACCATATTTCCCTATTCGCCACTTGGCGTGACGGGGGTACTTACTTTTTTTTTTTACTCCCTCATACACTCATTTAATCCATTTACCTGTACCTACTCCACCACTCACTCATTTACTCTATTTACATGTAACCACTCCCTCATACACTCATTTAATACATTTACCTGTACCTTTAAAACTGTACCTGTAAAATTGAAGCCTTTGAAATGTGGATCTATAGAAGAATAGGTAGAATTGGATGGAAGAAAAGAAAACAAACGAGGAAGTTTTAAAACAACTAAAAATGAAAAGAGAATGATTAATACAATTAAGACAAGACAAACGAAATTTTTTTGGGGCATGTTAAAAGACACAACAACCTACTAAAAGTAATATTGGAAGGGAAAATACAAGGTAAAGAGGCAGAGGCAGACCAAGACTAACATGGACGAGTAACATCAAAAGATGGACAAGTCAATCTATGACAGCCTGCACCATCAAAGCAAGAGACTGAGTGGAATGGTGATCCGTGGAGCCAACCTTCGTTGCGGAGAAGGCACTCAATGATGATGATGACCTGTACCTACTCCACCACTCACTCTCTCCTTCTATAAACCCAACGAACGCCTTATCCCCCCCCCCTTTTTCCCCCAAAATCGATTTTAGGTTACCTTCACATCTCTACAGGTGCAAATCCATTAACGTTATGATCAATTACGTCACATCCGCTAATTCTCTTTGATGAGAACAATCGTTCTGTAGAATTAGCATCAATTTGATCAGCCAAACATGAACTGCTATTTCTGAACGGCCATGAAACAACTACCTAGTTCAGATGGGATATTGACATTTGATAAAAAGCTAATTCCAATAAGCAAAGATCAAAGCTGTCCTTGTTTTCTTGTCTAAGAGAATTTACGTCTATAATGTTTTAGTTCTTTAGTCTTTGTTGTTCGGTTTCTAAGGTTATATTTTATTTTGCTGTCGTTGTCCATGTGCTTTTAATAAATAACGTTTTTGAATTCTCTGTTATAGTGTTCTGTTGTTATAGCCTTGTTATAGTCTTGTTATAGTCTTGTTATAGCCTTGTTATGTCTTGTTATAGTGTTCTGTTGTTATAGCCTTGTTATAGTCTTGTTATAGTCTTGTTATAGCCTTGTTATAGTCTTGTTATAGTCTTGTTATAGTCTTGTTATAGCCTTGTTATAGTCTTGTTATAGCCTTGTTATAGTCTTGTTATAGTGTTCTGTTGTTATAGCCTTGTTATAGTCTTGTTATAGTCTTGTTATAGTCTTGTTATAGCCTTGTTATAGTCTTGTTATAGTGTTCTGTTGTTATAGAGGAAAAATTGAAAAAAAAAAAGAAAAATGGTATGTTAGAAACTTTACGTGATTAGTAGACGACACAGATTCGAACGACGTTTCGGCTCAATAGGCCTTCAGCAGGAACAAACAAACAACATACACACACAGATATGTGAATAAATAAAACTAATCCTACATAGTTAACTAGTAATGAAACATCAAAAACAAAATGTTATTCACATATCTGTGTGTGTATGTTGTTTGTTTGTTCCTGCTGAAGGCCTATTGAGCCGAAACGTCGTTCGAATCTGTGTCGTCTACTAATCATGTAAAGCTTCTAACATACCATTTTTTCTTTTTTTTTTTCAATTTTTCCTCGCATTCAGCTTTACTGCAGCTTGACATTTTTATGCATTCACTTGCATTTCTTTGCCTTAACCCCTCTGTTGTTATAGCCTTGTTATAGTCTTGTTATATCTTGTATAAAATGAAAAGTCAAGAACCCCGTCACGCCAAGTGGCGTATAGGGATAAGGTGTTAGTGACCGTAATTTTTACAGACCTTCAGCACGTGATTTTGGGGTAATGTGGTCGGTATTACGCCCGTGCCGCTTTACTTTCCCAGAAAAATATCCGGTACCCATTAAAGGCTGGGTGAACCGGTGGCCGTCGGTTGGGATCGAATCCTACCTTTGTCATTTGTAGTCCAGGTCACTAACCACTGAGCTATCGCGTCTACCATTATGTTTTCTAGCGCTTCTAATATACCATCTATCCATCTTTTTAGTTGTCGAGCCTTGGGTCTGGTAGATTGGGTCTTTAGTCTATGTGGCTTTTAATAATTAACGTTTTGAGTTCTCTTGTTTTAGTGTTCTCTTGTTATAGTGTTCTCTTGTTATAGTGTTCTCTTGTTATAGTGTGTGTTCTGTTGTTATATCTTGTATAGTGTTCAGTTATGGTTATGGTTATTCGAAGGCCACTGGTATCACTGCAAACAAATGGAAATCCATAATTTCTCAACCACCCGAGACAGTGGAATCATCTGAATTAACATCTCATTGATTATCCAAACAAATAAAGGCAGTTGCAGCCCCCATTCGTTGCAAACACAGCACACGTCTAATGACATAAGGCGTATTATAGCACCGACAGTGAACGCAACTGAACTGTCCTTCATCATACGATATCATCATTCATGAAAAAAAAATCTGAATATAGAAACACCATCCGGATGAAACACACAGCTCACGGTGTGCACAGAGCACTACTCTGTAGCTCCGGCAGCAAGCTGGACTTGGAATATGAGGAAACTGCAACAAGGAACATTGTTTCAGACAGTGCCTACACCATTCCCTGTCGATTATCCGCCATATTGACCGGAAGTGTTGAGTGTTTCATGAGATGTTGATTTCGGTGCACTTGTACGCACATAATCAAATACGTGGGCACAATATTAACATCAGATGAAAGATGCACCAGAGAAATAACAAGAAAAGTATAGAGCAGGCCAAAATAGTATTTCAGAAAATGAAAAACATCGTGTGCAACAAGTCACTGTCCTTGGAAGTGAGAAAGAGAGTTTATCGGTGCTATATAGAGCCTATTCTGACCAATGGAAGCTATAGCTCGTTTCAAATCATGTGCCCAACTTCCAAACGCTATTACTCTCTAACCGTTTGTTAAAAACTTTTGAAATTTTCCAAATGTTATTAGAATGCAAAAGACCCTTTAAATGTATATTTAACAAATATCTTGCAGCTGCAGTTTTCTTAAAGCGGCGATATTTCTTTGATTTTTGTCAAAATTGTAAATTGTGAAGCCCTAAAGAATAGAAATTACCGTAGTTGCTGGTCTATGATTAATTTTCATTAGGTAAAGGCGTGGCCGTAATGGGAAAATAACTGGATAAAACAAAACACCAGGAGAATTACTGTCTGCTCAGTTCGAGGACGGACGATAATATCAAGGTATACCTGTATGTCTAATTTTCATAGTTGTGTGGTCCTGAAAAGGACCATTTGTTGAACTAATTGAAGGTAATATAGGGGCCAACATTGTGGGGGCTATATACTTTCATTCTGAATCAGACGAGTCTAAAAGATTAATAACTGTTTGGGGTTGAACATTCCACAAACCATCATTTTTCCAATATTCCTCTTCCTGTTTTAAGACGTGGTCTTCACATTTAGCCCAATAATCTTTGTCTATATTTAATAAAGCGAGATTAGCAAGAGTCTTTACATCGCATATTTTTGAATGTTGTATTTTCATCTGCCACTTGTCCTTTTAATGTTGCCCAGATTAGTTCTATTGGATTTAAATGAGCATGGTAAGGTGGCAGCCTCAAACTTATATGACCGTGCTCTTGGATAATCTTATCTATTTGAAACATCTTTGTCCTCTGTTTTTGCTTTACTAGAGATAGTAATTCAGGTTTTAAGTACATGTTATTAAATTGTATGTGCTCCTTTGTGAGCCATATCTTAATAGCATCTTTTGTACTGGATGACGTCGGGACTTTATCTTCAAGTGCAACAATGTTGTGGTACTCTGCATTGTCCATTATTAGGCAAGATGGTCGATCTAGTAATGAGAGAACAAAATTTTCAATCCAATGTCTAAATATGTGACCATTCATCTCAGAGTGATAATCCCGATTGTCTATGGATTTTGAAAGAAAAATGAGCTCTGCATTCTGTATTAGTCCATGTTGTCGACTACCTGCATGAGCAATTATCAAGCGCTGTCCTTTGCTGCTAGGTATTAATCTCTTAATCTTTCCATCTGATGACTGCCATTCCCTTTGGTTAGTGTGGTGAGCATTGATCCATGTTTCATCCAAGTACACAATATCATAACCTTGCTTGCGCACCTCTTTTACTTCACGTAAGTACTTGCTTCTCATGACTACTATATGTGGCTTCTCACAGATGATGTTTCGTCCATTGGAATACTTTCTGAATGTAAAGCCTGCAGCTCTCACATTCCTCCATAATGTAGACTTTGATATTTCAATACAGTTGTTCATTTTCAGCGATACTTTTAATTTTCTTATTGTAAAAGTTTCATTCATACCCAACATTTTGCGAATTTCACTTCTAATAAGTTCACTGTCGAAATTATCCAACATTTTTTCTCTTCCTTGTGATTTTGTATATTTTGAACATTCACGGTCACGTGCTTGAATCCAGCGATTAAATGACCGTTTAGATAAATCCAAAATGTGTCTTGTCCTATTCTCAGGGTTTCTAAAGAATGAAATAATCTTCCTCGTTTAGCCTCTTTGCAAAAATAGTCATACATTTTTATTGCGATGTTTTGTAAACTGCAGAATTTCATTTTAAGACTCATGATAAATGTTATTGTTCCACGTCTCCACCTATGAATGAACGGAAATGGAACACACAATGCCTCGTGTTTTCTACAAGTGTCTAATTGTGTCAGAAAGCCCACGTGGAAAGCGTTCAAAAACGTCAATTGTACCGTGTATGGATTTTTAATCGCTATTTTTGACTTAAAATATTGTAAACATTAAGTTTTGACTACATCAATGGGTCGTTATAAATTTATATAAATCAAATAAGCAACAATAATAACCAAATGTTTTTTTAAAATGAAATTAATTCCCTGTTGGATTCTAATCATTATAACTTTACATGCAAATTTTGAAAAAAATTACAAAAATAGATTAAAAAGATATCGATTTTAAAAGTTGGGCACATGATTTGAAACAAGCTATAATCATGGACACTACACTAAATAGGTGGCCTCGGTAGCCTAGTTGGGAAAACCACCCGATTGGACTACCGACGTTCGGACAACCCGTGTTCGATTCCCGCTGGGAGCAGTGTGAGCTGTACTCGTGGTTGGAAAAAAAAATACCCCCACGGTCGACTCAGCCGTTGGCAGAAATGGGTACCATTATTAGGTATTACCCTGGGAAGGTGAGGAATGTTGCTTCGCATCTGAGTTTCGATGCTTGAGGCGACACTATCCAGAAATATCCAAACATTTCTGGATAGGCGGCCGAGCACATATGGGTGTAAACTCGCGTGCTAAGACGCCGGTTCAAGTCTCGTACTTGACCTTTACCTTGACCTTTACTAGGCTAAATAATGAAAATGCGATTAGAGGGCCCACAGAGATGGGATTTCTCAGCAGAATGTTGAAAGTTCACTGGACAGATAAAAAGACCAAAGAGAAATTTTCAAAGAGGCCAACACAAAAGTCAGCTTCTAAAAACATCAAAAAGAAACAATCAACATTTTTCAGAGAGATAGAAAGATACAGTGAGGTATAGAAAGAGAGAGATAGAAAGATACAGTGAGGTATAGAAAGAGAGATATAATGATACAGTGAGATATAGAAAGAGAGAGATAGAAAGATACAGTGAGGTATAGACAGAGAGAGAGAGAGAAAGATACAGTGAGGTATAGAAAGAGAGATAGAAAGAGAGATAGAAAGATACAGTGAGGTATAGAAAGAGAGATAGAATGATACAATGAGATATAGAAAGAGAGATATAAAGATACAGTGAGATGTAGAAAGAGAGAGATAAAGATACAGTGAGATATAGAAACAGATTTATTTGGGAACTTTGTTATCCTCAGAAGGAAGATGTACAAAGGAGGTGAGATGCAGGATGGCTCAGGCCTAAATCAGCTTTCCAAAAAATGAGGAAGATACTATGCAATCCATTTTTGATAATAGAAACAAGAAAAAAAAAGTTCTTAAATGTTATGTAGAGCCAGTCTTGATATATGGATGCGAATCATGGACAATAGGACAACAGACAAAAAAATCACTGGAGTCTGTAGAAATGTGGTTTTACAGAAGAATGTCGAGAGTACCATGGACAGCTAAGAAGAATAATGAAAATGTTATGAAAGAGGTCAAAGCAAAAAGAGAGTTAATTTCCAATATTAGGAAGAACCAATCATCATTTTTTTGGCCATGTAATGAGAAGAGAACAACTGGAATATATTTTGTAACAATTGGAAAAATTGAGGGATGAAGAGATAGAGGGAAGCAAAGAGAAAAGATACCAGACAGCTTAAGAGAATGGCTTGGCAGAAGGTCAACAATAGAAATGATAAATAACTGTCGTGATCGAAAGTTGGGAAGAGACATGATTACCTACGCCAGCAGGCACGGTATTTGATGATGATTGTTTGTACCCACACTGTACTACCAACGTAAAACATGGACATATCATAAAAGACACAAGCGTAAAATAGCATGCGAAATGAAATAAATAAGGAAAACTGTGAACAGATAAGATTAGAGAAGAGACCTTAAGAAAATTGCTGGGATGTTGTTGTATTCTATTCATGGAATCAGTTTCATTGCAGTCTAGAAATCCCCATATCCGCTCCACCGTCTGTTCCAGCATTTCTCGGCATATATGCAGACTGACTGTTACTGCAAGGTTTTGGTTACAGATACATAGATCTGCTTTTCCCACTAATCACTCCGGATCGAACTAATCCCTTCACCATCTATAGACTCCTTTGCTTCTTCTTTCTCTTCTTCCTCTTCTTTCCCTCCTCATCTGCCTTTCAGCGTCGAGGGGAGATAAAATTTCCGGTATTTTGCTCTTCTGTTCGCCTCTGCTGCTGTTATGTTTCATAGTGCTTCTGATATTCCATCGATCCATCTTTTTCGTGGTCGACCCTTGGGTCTGGTGTTCTCACAACGTTTGTTGAAGGCTCGTTGTGTTGAGTTTTGACCTTTCTGCCTTGTCACGTGGCCAAACCATTTTATCTGTTGTTTCCTTATATATTCTATGGCGGGGGCTATTCCTAGCTTTTTTCTCAGTTCTTCATTTCTGATCTTATCTCTCAGACTGTTTCCTGTCATTCGTCTAACACATTTCATCTCTGTAGAGGTTATTTATCTTATTGTTCTTGCATCTAGTGTCCAGGTCTAGCATTGGTAGCACAACGTTGGGATGAAGATTGTGTCGTATAGTGCTCGTTGTGTCTCCAGAGTTATTTCCTTGTTGGACAATAGTGGTGATAACTGTCCAATGATTTGACAAGCTTTGTTGCATCTTGATTCTATCTCTGCTGTTTGAGAATTATCGTTTGTCACTAAACTAAAAGGATATTTTTTTCTATCTGGGTTGAAATAAAAGTCCTGAGTCTGACACGTCGTGGCGACTGAGCGGCCTTTATCTCTCGGGTTCCATCTTTGCCCCCCCCCCCCCCCGATATACACCATATTATTGGTACTATGTGTTGTAAAGATAGTTTTTTATTTTTTATTAATTATATTTTTTTAAAACTAAACTCCCTAGGTATTTTAAAACCTCTATTTAGACTCCTCTGTCTCTCAATATATACATCATTGTCCCACCCATTCTCCTCATCTTCTCTTAAAGAGTATAGAATAAACATGCGATGTCTTCTTTGTTCAGAATCTGGCCACACTCAGTGAGGGAGAATTGACGAAAAAATGAATAAAATGGTATGGTAAAAGCTTTACGTGATTAGTAGACGACACAGATTTGAACGACGTTTCGGCTCAATAGGCCTTCAGCAGGAACAAACAAATAAAACTCACACACAGATATGTAAGTAAATAAAACTAATCCTACATAGCTAACTAGTAGCGAAACATCTAAAACAAATTAATCGAAACTGGTAAGGTATGAATATTATCAAGTAAATTGAGGTAAGGTAAAGTAAATGTGAGGTTAGGTAGAGTGAGGTGCGGTAAAGTAAGGTAAGGAGAGAGGTGACATGGTGAGGAGAGGTAAAGTGAGGTAGGGTGATGTGAAGTGAGGTGATGTAAGGAAACTTATAATGAGTTTAGGTAAGGGAAAGTAAGGTGAGGTGAGGTAATGTGAGGTGAGGTGAGGTGATGTGAGGTAAAGTAGAGAAAGGAGAGGTATGTATGTGTGTGTGGTTAGGTGAGTAAAGTGAGGTAAAGTAAGGAAAGGAAAGATGCGGTGAGGTGGTGTACGGCAAGGTAAGGTAAGTATACGGCAAGGAAAGTGTACGGCAAGGTCAGGTAAGTGTACGGCAAGGTAAGGTAAGTGTACTGCAAGGTAAGGTAAGTGTACGGCAAGGTAAGGTAAATGTACGGCAAGGTAAGGTAAGTGTACGGCAAGGTAAGGTAAGTGTACGGCAAGGTAAGGTAAGTGTACGGCAAGGTAAGGTAAGTGTATGGCAAGGTAAGGTAAGGTAAGGTAAGTGTATGGCAAGGTAAGGTAAGTGTATGGTAAGGTAAGGTAAGGTAAGGTAAGGTAAGGTAAGGTAAGGTAAGTGTATGGCAAGGTAAGGTAAGGTAAGGTAAGTGTATGGCAAGGTAAGGTAAGGTAAGGTAAGTGTATGGCAAGGTAAGGTAAAGTAAGGTAAGTGTATGGCAAGGTAAGGTAAGTGTATGGCAAGGTAAGGTAAGGTAAGTGTACGGCAAGGTAAGGTAAGTGCACGGCAAGGTAAGGTAAGGTAAGGTAAGTGTACGGCAAGGTAAGCTAAGTGTAAGGTAAGTGTATTGCAAGGTAAGCTAAGTGTAAGGTAAGTGTATTGCAAGGTAAGGAAAGTGTATGGCAAGGTAAGGTAAGTGTATGGCAAGGTAAGGTAAGTGTATGGCAAGGTAAGGTAAGTGTATGGCAAGGTAAGGTAAGTGTATGGCAAGGTAAGGTAAGTGCACGGCAAGGTAAGGTAAGGTAAGGTAAGTGTATTGCAAGGTAAGCTAAGTGTAAGGTAAGTGTATTGCAAGGTAAGGAAAGTGTATGGCAAGGTAAGGTAATTGTATGGCAAGGTAAGGTAAGTGTATGGCAAGGTAAGGTAAGGTAAGTGTATGGCAAGGTAAGGTAAGTGTATGGCAAGGTAAGGTAAGTGTATGGCAAGGTACGGCAAGGTAAGCTAAGTGTAAGGTAAGTGTATTGCAAGGTAAGCTAAGTGTAAGGTAAGTGTATTGCAAGGTAAGGAAAGTGTACGGCAAGGTAAGGTAAGTGTAAGTCAAGGTAAGGTAAGTGTACGGCAAGGTGAGGTAAGGTAAGTGTACGGCAAGGTGAGGTAAGGTAAGTGTACGGCAAGGTAAGGTAAGTGTACGGCAAGGTAAGGTAAGGTAAGTGTACGGCAAGGTAAGGTAAGTGTACGGGAAGGCAAGGTAAGTGTACGGCAAGGCAAGGTAAGGTAAGTGTACGGCAAGGTAAGGTAAGTGCACGGCAAGGTAAGGTAAGGTAAGGTAAGTGTACGGCAAGGTAAGGTAAGGTAAGTGTATTGTAAGGTAAGGTAAGTGTACAGCAAGGTCAGGTAAGTTTACGGCAAGGTACGGTATGTGTACAGCAAGGTAAGGTAAGTGTATGGCAAGGTAAGGTAAGGTATGTGTACGGCAAGGTAAGGTAAGGTTAGGTAAGTGAATGGCAAGGTAAGGTAAGGTTAGGTAAGTGAGTAGTGAGAGGTGGACACAATGCTCCTGGTTTTTTAGTTGACCAAAGAGTAGGGTATACCCTACGAAGTCCAGTACCTTATGAGTACAAGAGTTATATAGAGACTGCGCCAAGCTGCGCCAAGCTGCTCCAAGCTGCGCCAAGCCAGAGTGATGTCATGATATATATGTATATATGAATAGGGCTTGTATAGTGCATGAAGGGGTGAGTCATGTATTGGACATCAGTTTTTCCCGCCAAAGTGACTTCCAATAGGAGCTAGTGTGTGTGTGTGTTGTCCGGCTATAGACCACGCCCACTCCGGAAGTGAAACTACCATATTAGGGAGTAGTGATACGTTAGTTATTTCATAGTTATGGTGAGTATATATACATATAATAGTAATAAGTTAATAGTTATTATATCTACGTTGACGTAAATGGGCCCCGTATTTAAGATAGGGACCATAAGTAGGTATATATACATACATATATATTGGCAAATCTTGCTGGCGGTATTAACGAACAGTCATTTTCTCCTACCGTGGCAGCTCAATATCTCCCACCGTTGCCGCTCTCGCGTGAGTTTATTGATTATTGTCTCCAGCGCGAAACGCTACAGGTTATGTAAAAAAAGGCGCGTACACGATTTAATATATTCATTCGACTAGCGTCGGTCGGGCAGTCAGTCACGAGGTACCCACAGTGATAACACTGCTAGATACGTTTCCATATCTGTAAATCTACAACCAGAGCCTCACTGATATTATCCTACCAGAGCTGTAAATCTAACAGCAGATAACCACGGGTTTTATACTGAAACACCGTCGGAGAAGCTAGGAGAACCAGCCTTTAAAAAACCAACATTATAAGAATACAGGTAAGTTGAAATTTTACTTAAAATACATAACAATGCGTGTTTATTATCATAGTTTTATTAATGTAAATGAATTACGTAACATATAGGAACGTGTTCGGTAAGTATCGTAACGGTCACAGAGCAAAGCTGTTACGAAATAGAGTCCACATCGTCGTATCCTTTTCTTTTTCGGTAGAGAAGTCTTGGAACTTTTTCCAACCTCCGTTTTTTACAAGCCAGTCTCCGAATAATCCACCGATAAACATTCCGGCAAAGAAAGCGAAGCTCTTTTCCAGAGAAGATATATCTGTATCAGAATCGTAAAAGTCTTTGACATGGTTCTTAATTAGTCGATAAGCCAGCGTATAAATAATCACGAGGCGCCCACAGTTAAAAATTCCATCTGAAACCATATAAACCACAATGGTCGCAAACGAGGCGTAAATATCCTTATCCCCGACTCCCAGAGTCATACCAGCGAATAACGAGTCATATCTCTCTGATACCGTATAGACTAGTTTAGCCAATGATTTATAAACGTGGAAAGCTTCTTTTTAGTGTTATCGTAAGTGTGGATAATATCAACAGCTAATACCACAAATTCGTTCGAAATTGTAGCCACACACATTTTACAATCAGAACTAGTCATTTTCGAATCCATATAAGATAAATTCAGAAGCGCGCGTGGTACGTGAAATCAATAATGTGAAACATGTCTGGACATGTTCGGCTATACATTACGCGTGAGTCACACAAACTGAGCGATGTATTAAGTTCCACGAATCTTATAGTTCCAGTCGCGTTAGTACAAACACATATTGTAAAAGTGGTATGGTTACGATAGCGATATGAACATGATAGGGATAGAGACTCAAATATGTCGCTAAAAGATTTAGTAAACACCTAAATACCCGCTCACCGACAAAATATAATATTTAAAACTAACTGTTAATGGATGCGTGTTTTAGTTAAGTAATAAGTACGTAGATGTTGATAATGTGTTTTGAGTGTAAAGATTAAAGTACTGATAAGGGAGAGCTAGAGAGAGAGAGAGAGAGAGAGAGAGAGAGAGAGAGAGAGAGAGAGAAAGAAAAAAGAAAGAAAGGTAGAGAGAAAGAAAGAAAAAGAAAGAAAGAAAGAAAGAAAGAAAGAAAAGAAAAGAAAGAAAGAAAGATTTGAAACGGACTGATATAGCGGTGGTAGACGCTGAGAAACAGTTATAATAAACTAGCGAAAGCGGAGGAATGAGTAATATCTGGCTATAGCGTTTATGATAGTAAGAGCGACGGATGAGTTGTACGAGGATGGTGTAAGATATGAGAGCCGGTGAGGTTATGTGTGCTAATGAAGTGGTCGATAACTAATAACTGTCTAGTAACATATAGTATGTATGCGTCCGTGTATGCGTTTGTGTGCGCGTGTATGTGTGTGTGTGTGTGTGTGCGCGCGTGCGTGTGCGAGCGCATGTTATATATGTATACTATTTCAATGTATTTTTGGTACGCACACTAAATGCGTGGTTTTATCTCGTTGACAGATGGCCTCACGTAACGAACTTGTAAGCAGACCACGCCACGTGTGTGAAACGTGTGGGAAAAGCTTTACACGGCGACATGGATTAGCCAGACACGTAGATAGTGCGCACGGCCAACAGAGATATCCGTGTCCTATATGCGGCTGCATCTTTACAAGATCCACAAATCTTACAAACCATGTGGCGAAGAAACATGCAGCATATGCATCTATATCACCGGCACCAGCACCGGCTACATCAAGGGCCCCGACAGTATTCTCTCCAACAGACAACAATGTTGCAGAGACCGGGGATGAAGAACACTCTAGAAAGAAACCCCGAGTAGATAGCACTCGTGGGGGTGACCAGCCTAGAGACAGTACAGAGCACATATCATCTGTACGCATTAATACTAAATACTCGTGTAAAGACTGCGGGAAAATATTTACTACCCAAAACCATCTAGATCGGCATGTAGACACTGTTCACAATAAACAGACATACCAGTGTCCTATATGTGTATGCGAATTTAACAGACAGGACAATCTAAGAACACATATTAAAAATAAACACCAACTACCGATATCAACAAGTACAAGCTCAACATCCTCGACAAAACCATCAACCTCATCAGTATCAACCACCTCCACAACAGCAGTGTCAACCACCTCCACAACAGCAGCATCAACCACCTCCACCTCATCAGCATCAACCACCTCCGCCACCTCATCAGCTTCGATACCGACGACCTGTTCAAAGTCCAGAGCTGATCCAACAATTAAGAGGAAGCGGAATAATGAACAATCGATAGAGAGTCAACACAGCAAGAAGGCGCGAACGGATCTAGAATTAGACAGTTTAGCTAGTTTACCAGCAGATGTTAGACAGGTCTATGTCGACAACTGGTCTGCAATAAGGTCACATAGTAATAATAATAGGCATCTGTCAGTCCACACAGTCTTCCATAATCCAAATTCACAGCTACTGCCAAACTGGGCAAATATCCTAAATCCCCTCTTTAATAACCAAACACGTAGATTTAAAATAAATTATTCTCACAATTTCATCCTGAGGAATAAAGAAAACAATGACCTTCGGTTTTTCCATAGTAGTTTCAATAATAGTTTAATTCTTTCAACTCCGATGGTTATCAATAACAGAGCAGATTTTGATAGGTTCCTCACACAACTACAAGATAGCGACCCCTTAAACCACGCAAATCATAATAGACTGAGCACTAAATATAGTGTCGAAACCCTTCCCAGCACTTCGTTCTATTTCTATAATTTCGTAGAATATCCTATCGGGTGTCTAACCACCGACCTGCCACAACACATTACAAACAATAAATTCATTTATACATTACAAAATAGCAAGCATGGACCACCCTATACTGATAATCTCTGTTTCTTTAGATGCGTAGCGTTATTTAGGGTGGTAATCTCAGTAATTTACACACACCCACCAGCGATCTCCTGAAACAGTGGCAAGAAAATCAGGGGTTAGATATAGACGACAAGTTCCCCGGTGTAACGCTAGCGCAGATTCCCTCTCTAGAAAAGTGTTTCGGTATTAACGTGGACGTCTTCGCTTTTGACAAAGAACAAGCCCTGTCCCCAATGCTAAGAGGTAGTACGACTTTTAGCGACACCTTACGAGTTCTATTTTACGAAGAACATTTTATGTATATAGCGGACATAGATAAGGCGGCCCGGGCTTTTTCTTGTCCTAAATGTGGAAAATTGTGGAAAAGTTTACGCCGCATGACAAGACACGAGAAGACATGTACCGGGGATAAGCGAAAAGACAAGTATATCGGAGGGGTTTATAGGAACAAAGAGGGTATACTCGAAACGATAGCTAATAGGGGTATAGAAGTTCCTAATAATTACGTGTATCCCTACAGAGCGACGTACGATTATGAATGTTACTTTAGTAATGTACCGACGACAGATGGAAACATTAGTAGTGTGACCGAATATGTAGCCAGACATATTCCAATGTCGTGTGCCGTAGCCAGTAATATTCCGGGTTATGAGAAACCAGTATGTTTTGTGAGCGAAGGTGATTCTCAAAAATTAGTGAGTAAAATGATAGATTATCTAGAGACATTAGCGAAACGGGCATATATAATCTTACGCGACAGTTTCAAACAGGTTTTTGACAGTTTAAGAGACAGCGGTGACTGTAGCGACCTCATAGCGAAACTCGAATCACACTTGAAAGAGCTCCCCGTTATAGGGTTCAACTCTGGAAAGTATGACTTAAACGTTATCAAACCCTATTTAATAAGACATTTCGTAGCTGCGGCGAACAAAGTAGAAAAAGCGAACGAAGAAGATGATGAAGAAAAAGATGAAGAAGATGACGATGAAGAAGAATTAAAAATGATGACGATGAAGAAGAATTGAAAATGATGAAGAAGATGACGATGAAGAAGAAGATGATGAAGATGAAAAAGAAAAAGAAGAAGAAGAGCCGAAACAAAACAAAACTAAAAAAGGGGTGACCTCGCCCTTCAAGTTTATCGTTAAGCGCAATAATAATTTTATGTGCATCTCCACCAGTCGACTAAAGTTCTTAGATATTATAAATTATCTCGCCCCGGGTTCTCTTATAGTAAATACTTGGCGGCGTACAAGATTAAAGAGACTAAAGGCGTATTTTGTTACGAGTATATTACGAACCTAAAAAAGTTAGACGAAACCTCTCTCCCCCCTCACGAGGCCTTCTTTTCGACGCTTAAAAACTGTAATATTTCAAACGAAGAGTACGAGTATTGTAACAAGATATGGGCGGACAATAACATGCCCACTCTCAGAGATTTTCTTGTTTGGTATAACAACAAGGATGTCGGGCCCTTCCTACTCGCATTAGAGAAACAGATCGAATTTTACGCGGGTTTAGGTGTAGATATGTTTAAGGACGCCATTTCAGTCCCCGTGTGACGTTAAGATACCTCTTCAACACCATATCTAAAAACGTAGTCTTTTCGTTATGCGGTAAACGCGAGGCAGAGCTTCATAAAACACTTAGAGATAATATAGTGGGTGGTCCGAGCATAATCTTTCATCGCCACCACGAGAAGGACGAGACTCGAATCAGAGGTAATCCTCAAAATGTAGTAGAGAGTCTTAAAGGCTACGACGCAAACGCTCTGTATCTCTGGGCATTGATGCAGAAAATGCCCACTGACATTCCAATTATACGAAAAGTTGAGGACGGGTTTAGACAACGTAAAGTTAATTATTACGATCAGCAGAGTAGAGAGTGGTTAACGTGGGTAGCTCACAAAAACAACATTGAGTTGCGAACTCAATACAACGGGGGTGAGGTACCTTTAGGACCTCGTAGGATTAGAGTGGATGGCTTCTGTCAAAAGAGTAACCTATCCGCTAATAATAAAGTCTGGCAGTTTATGGGGTGCCTGACGCACGGCCATATCTGTCACCTCACTGAAAAACACAAAGGTGTTAACCCTATAAACAAAAAACCCTTGTCCGAGCTATACGACAAGACCCGGGAAATTCGCGAATATTTAACCTACGACGTTGGAGTTGACGTGGTTGAGATGTGGGAATGTGAGTGGCAAGAGCTAAAGAAAACCGATAGCACAATTATTCCGTTTCTTAAACAAGCCCTCCCCAGAGCAAAACCATCGTATGCCCGGGAAAAATTACCACTAACCATCGCGCAGATTTTGAAAGCTGTTAAAGACGAAACGCTGTTTGGTCTTGTAGAATGCGATATTCATGTCCCCGACTCTCTCAAGGAATATTTTAGCGAAATGACACCCATATTTAAAAACGTAGACGTGTGTAGAGACGATATAGGAGAGCTTATGAAGGAATACGCCGTGAAAAATAAATTATTGACGACCCCTAGACGTACCCTGATAGGTAGTTATATCGGGAAGAAAATTCTTTTGGCCACCCCCTTATTAAAATGGTATTTGGATCACGGTCTAGAGGTAACCAACATCTACCAGGTGATCGAATACCACCCTGTTAGTTGTTTCAAACAATTTGGGGACACCGTATCCGACGCCAGACGAAAAGGGGATGTAGATGAGACGCAGTCCATTACGGGGGAGACCATGAAGTTGTTAGGGAATTCGGCGTACGGAAAAACTCTCACAGATAAAGCGAAACACTCGAACGTCGCGTACTGCGAGGGTGAGTCCGCTTCCAAGCTCGTTAACGACCCCCTATTTAAACATATGACAGATTTAGGAGTAGGGAATATATTCGAGGTGGAAATGTTAAAAAAGACGACGAGGTGGGACCTTCCGCTACAAATCGGCTACTTTGTATATCAATACGCCAAGCTACGGATGTTGCAATTTTATTACGATTTTTTAGACCGGTCGTAGAGAGATCATACTTTCAGTTATGTGAAATGGACACTGACAGTCTGTATTTGGCTTTAAGTAAACCTAGTTTAGCTGCCGCCGTTAGACCGCCTTTACTCGAAACTTTTTATAACGAGTACGATCAGTGGTTCCCCTCAGAGACCTGTAGCGTTCATCGGGAGGAGTTTGTTAGGAGTAAAGGTAAATTTAAGGTAGATTGTCGAGACTGCGAAAAAACAAAATTGTACCATAAACGTACCCCCGGTTTATTTAAGTTAGAGTACGAAGGGGATGGGATGGTGTCGTTATGTAGTAAAACATACCACTGTTTTGGAGATTACTCAAAAACTAGTACTAAGGGGCTTAGCAAACATCACAATAAACTAGACAAAGATATATTTATGAAGGTTCTCAAGACACAACAGGCGCAGGGAGGGAAAAATGTGGGTTTTAAACGATATAAATCGAGTGTCTATACATATACACAGCACAGAAATTCTCTCTCTTATTTCTACATCAAACGCCGTGTGCACAACGACAATGTGACGACTTTTCCGTTAGGTATCTAGAGTATTTATATAAATATATTATGTATATACAATGATACTTCTGTGATAGTTTTATGTCCAGTGATAATGAACATATGTTTGTGTCGTTGTCACGTTATATTGTATTAAAATATATCATTAAAAAAAAGTATGCAGTTTTTTTTCTATTGTATATACATGTCACGTGGTACTGTCTCGTAAGAATAATATGGATACTCTCAGTATCCTTGGTATACTACCAGTATACCTGTGTGTAAACAGAACAAACGAGTTACAACATCTATGACTTTCACACCTATACAATCCATTATATACGTACACATAAATGACAAATAACACGAGGCATGTTTTGTAATTTATATATATTTTATTGATACAACACAACATCGATACTGCGTATGCAGTACATCTAGACACGACATTAAAACACAACATCTAAATGTTCAGCCTCAGCCTCTTTCTTCTTCTAAGATGACCAGGAACAAGCGTTGTTATTGGTTGAATCTTTTCAACGTTGTCAGTATCGTACACGGGAGTCCTGTAAGAACCATTATTTATCGAATAAGGTTCGTTGCATGCTGATGTAGATACTGGAAGTCTATGATCTGCCGTGGTTGACGGCGCGTTCAAGGGAAGAGGCTGTAGTGTTGTTGCATTAGCCTCGAGACGAGCACACTCGGCCAATAACTCGTCCTGCATAGCCACGAGCTGTTCGTTTCTACTAAGATGACCCGGAGATAGTGCTGGTATTGGCTGACTACTTTCGAAGTTGTCAGTATCGTAGAAAGGCGCCATGTAAAAGCCAGTATTTATGGAATATGGCTCGATACTCGGCGACGTGGATACTGGAAGTGTGTGATCTAGTCTGATGTCGGGTTCGTTCACTGTATGAGTTTCTGGTTTTATTGCAATGGCTTCGAGACGCTCATACTCGGCCAATAACTCGTCCTGCATAGACACGAGCTGTTCAAATTCTGAACGATTCAACGTGATCCCAAACTTGGTGGGATATTTTAAATTCGATGTCCCGAAAAATTTTCGAATATGGATCATAGTCGACCCTCTGTATGAAGACACAGACGCTACTTTCAGCCCTGTAGCCAATGGTTTGACCATTTCACGATCTGCTGTAACGTAGACCCAGCTAGTGGGTACATCGACAACTGGTGCAGCCTCGACGTTTGTCAGCATCTTCTGTATCTCAGCACTGAGCGATGTGTGACTGGCGCTTTCTCACCCGCGACTTTTATACCATAGGTCAGATTATAGATCCGGTTTAGTCCGGATTTTTAAACACTAAAATTCGTGTCCAGACTTGTCTGCGATATTTTTAGCCACTGACGTCATTGCACTAGAAATTTTAAATTTTGCGACACAAGCTTCGGTGCTAGTAGTCGATACACGATTCGATCGTTTATGTGTTGTCTGGTGGATGAGGTAAACGGCATTAAGACCCTTTGCATTGATCCTCCTCGTGTTTTAATCAGTAGAAAATACACAGAGTACAGTCCACACGCGTTACTAACAAGATCTTGTAACTGACGCGAGTTGTAGATGAGAGGTCTGTTCGAATTCCGCTCGATAAAATCGATGATCTCGGTATGTCTGGGAGAAAACCCGAAACTGTCGAAATACTCAAACTGCCCCATAGCGTTGTAGTAGAGGGCGACCCAGTGAGAGCCAGGTAGATAGCTGGGATCTGTATTGATAACGAAGGCTGCTGTTTTAGTTGGATCGATATAGCGAGGTAACCGATTGCGAGCCACTACGCTAACAATGGAACACCGTCTCACAAAAATGTCAGACATAAGTACGTTGAGAATATCTCTCGTGTTCATTGTCGAAGTGTTTACGCTGTGTAATCTGTAAGAATCTGTCTCGTTTTAGAGATCTCCAGCACGGAATCCAGTTCTGCGTAAACTAGGACCTGTATAGGATTAGGCGTGATCGTCGCAAATTTGAGCTCGATGGCGACGGGCCCTGATTTTGCCAGCTCAAATTGTTCGGCGTTCAAAAGACTAGGGCTGAGATCGAATGCAAAAAGAGTGTAGGCGTTCTTGAAGTCGTTATAATCTATTCCGTTACCAGCGTCTGTTCCCACAAGACCCAACGCCAGCATGGACTTGAAGTAGGCGCGAGCGTACTGACCGCGGTCAAATTCGGTAGATAGAGGTTTACCCCAAATATTATGACCGGCGACCGTGACGTTTAAGTAAGTAAGGCCAAAGTTTTTAAAATTGAAGGGGTTGGTGTCGTAACTTCCATTAAATGCAGCCGAGTCCAGTAAGCCGAGGACTAGTCGCGTTGGTGTTTGAGTCAGGAATAGGTTGTCTTGGGAATGAGATAACATGCCTTTAGGAATGGCAAATGTTTTAATCATAACTCTCTTCATGGGGTATCGCGCATTGCCTCGTAAGAGAGCCTTTTCGTGAGCCAGCGAAATGGCCGGATTAACTGAGGCTTTCCTCACCAACAGGGCGGCGTAGGTGATGACACTTTTATAACCGACAGTTTTGTCGTGAGCTATGATGTTAAATACGTCCTTTGAGGGGGTCAACTTAATTTTCACGTCAACCCTGTTTAGCATGTAACGCTCCTGAGCAAAATATCAGAGTGAAGTCGCCCTATCATATCCAGCTCATGGCTACCTCGGGCCAGATTTCGACGAGTTTTAAGACCCGTATTGGAGTCACCTTGGGTGTCATCCGCGTGTTTGGGAGTATCGGTGTAGTAGAGTGCGCTCGTGAGATAACTTTTCTTAGATTCCTTGCTATGGTTGAGAGTGGCTTCTAGGTATGCTCGAAAAGGGTAGGTGTTTTCAGAAGCTGATATCAAAGTATCGTTGAGAGATACGTCGACTTGCGAGATTAGACTGTGCAGAAAATAGTTCACAGGCGCAACTTCAACATCGTTTGGTATATTGTCACCGTTGGACAGCGTAATTTTTGCTCTCATATGCAGATACGTGTTGGAAAAATCGATGTATTCGTCCGAATTTCCGCTGATGGAAAATTCTATAGGGGCCCCAGATGCCAGAGACGCCAAGGGGGAAACTTCTACAAACTGGGCAGAATCAAGAGATGTCTGAGTCGGTGGAACGCTAAACAAATCTAGTCCAGAATGGAAACACTCGCAAGACTTGGGATGCACTAACGCCATATCGCTTAACCGAATATGTCCGAATAGTTTGTCCTCTTGGCCTTCTTGGACGCGGAATGAGAGTGATCGCGTCGTTTCGTCGTTTTTATTCTTCTTGCCGGCATCCCTGGTGGAGCTGCTCGTCTTTTCCTTCTTCTACCGCTTCCGGTTTGTTGGCCTGTATCGCCACCGGCCAGATGACTGATGGCTCCCTGAATTAAACGCTGACCGGATTCCTTAGCTCTTTCTTTAAACGATTCTCCAATGTTTCTTCCCGCCAATGCGTCTTGCGCGACTTGTAGTCCCGTGCCGACACCTTCTCTGAGTAATGCCTTACCACCTGTTTTTAGCCACGGTAAAATTGCTCTTCCGATGCCTCCGAAAAAACTTCCGATACCGCGCCCTCGCTGACTTCTACCTCCGACAAATACCGGGAGGCCGTGGCCGGCTTGATTAAAGCAACACTCTTCGTATAACTTAGCATTTCGATGAAGCGGCGTGTGTCTCACCATTATACCAGATCGAAGTGCTTCCGCGCTCTGAAATGTAACGTCAGTACCGACGTTCCGGATGTAAATGGGATCGCAACTCCCCTGTCGTTAGTTAAAAGAATTTCTAACCTGTCGAAGGAGAACCTGCTCAGGGGGACATAGTGCGGTTTGTCGTAGATGCAAAATATGGATGTGGTGGTTTTCTCCAAAACAGGAACTGCCCTCAGTAAGGGTACCAGAACATCCCCCACCACTCTGGGTGACACTAGATCGCAATAGACGTACACGTTTCTGGTTTGCGTTTCCAAATTTATTTCTTTCTCGCCGTGCAGGGCCACGTTAGCGTCTGTCACGCGATTCGATGGGAGGCTTAAGATACTTTTCAATTCCTCGCTTATGGTAACCGAGTGTCCTTGGTCAAAGAGTTTAAGTATGGCCTTATTTTCGTTTTTTTATTAAAAAATCTCATTTTGATGGGTGGTGATTTTTCCAAAATCACTTTATTTAAAGCATCGATAAAGTTATCCGCTGTCTTGTATAACCCCGGCGCCAGTTCCATTGTTACTGCTGTGTTACTAGAGGTTTCGTAACGGATCCAGATATCGCCGGGTAGGACGTTGAAATGAGTGTTTGGAAATTGTATCTCGGCCAAACCGACTTCGTAGTTTGCATTCAGTTCGATAGTTTGAGGGAGTTTGACGAAAAAGTTTCCAGGACTATTTTCAGGATAAATTTGCATCGAAGCGTTGCTGGGGCTGTGATGTAAAAACTCATCTTCCTTGATTCACCGTCTCGTCTCTAGCTTGGGATTTGGAAGCATGTAACCCAGACAACTACTCAGGAGCGCGATCCAAATCTTTCCGTCCTGACCCTCACCGTTTCCACCCGTCAGATTAAATAAAGCCACGCCGATTACGGCATATATAACGATCATTTGGCAGAGAAAAACGATTTCCATTCGCGGGAGCAGTTTACCGAAAACAGGCCAGAGTGAGGTTCTGCTATCGTGGCTGCTCCCTTCGTCGTTCTTCGTTTCTTCTCGTTCAACTACCGTACTCAGAAAAGTTTGCACGTGTTCATCCCCCTCCATTTCGTCAGTCTCTGTATCTCGATACTTGATCGCTCAAAATCCAAGTGTTAAATGCCGAGGTGTAACCGTACCATTTGACTAAGTACTGTTTTGTTCCACCAACTTTCCTCTCTTCTAAGATGGCTTCTATTCGATACACCCGTTTTTCGCCGACTTTCTGAAGCTCTTCTGTATAAAACGACCCTTTCAACTCTTCACCAGAATCATCTTTCACAACGTAGGTTACCGGGTTAGTGTTTTTGTTTACACGACTGATTGTAAACAGTTCTTCCGTCCACGCTGGTGTATACCCCTTTTTGAAATTAGCTCTGGCTTGAGCTATCCTAACTCGATCACCTTCTTTATAACGGTTATTGATCGCCACTGACTGTCTATTGTCTCTCCCCGATAGTTTATTATACAACGTGTTCCAGACTTGTTCTTGATTGGCCGAATTTACGTGGACCGGCGCCATTTTAATGCTCCTGTGATACGAATTATTGTAGTTTCTGAGTAAGGCGGATAACGCATCCACATATCTCAATTTGTTCGTTTTCGTAAAAAATTCCACATTTTCTCTTTTAACGTTCGGTTAAATCGTTCTACGATCGCTGCCTTTATATCCTCGTTCTCCGTAGTGAAGAAATAGACTCCATTTTCCTTGAGAAACTTTAGGAAAGTTTTGTTGACGAATTCGGATCCTTTGTCCGTTTGAAGATTTATCGGTTTGCGCTCGGCAAATATTTCGCTCACGGCCTCCACTAGATTTTTTGCGGTTTTCGACCGTATCGGAACTGCCCAAGCATACTTCGCAAAAACATCGATACACGTAACGAGATACGAGAACGCGTCGTTGTATCTTCTTAATTGTCTCAGATCGATCAGATCAGCCTGGAACTGCTGGTTCATACCACCCACGATGATGGGTCGTCTCTTAAATTTTCTAACAACGGGTTTGTGTAGAGTATAAGCATCCTGAAGACTCAGCCATTCTTTAATTTTTGCAGAGCTTAGTTTTGTACTACGCTGTAAACCGCCCACACCCCCGTAGGCACCCGGTCGATTCGGATCGTAGTAACGGCTTCTTAACATCTTATCTACTCGTTTGGCCATGACTCCCAGTTTGGTTTTGGAATTTTACTTTTTCTTCTTTTCCTGAGCCTGTACGTGCCCACAACTTCTTTGTGAGTGACCGCTTTCGTTTTCGACCTAGGCGCGCTTGGCGCTGACTGAGGAATTTTTTCGTCGACTTCGTCTTTAAGTACCGTGGTTGGTGGTGTTGTAATCGCGTCGGGGGATGGGGGTGCCTGTTTAATGTCCACTACGCCTAGAGGTTTGTGTCTGTACTGATCGAGACGTTGCAGATACCGTTGCAATGTCTGCTGATACAGTCTGGCTTTGTCGCGTGGTGACATGTCCTCTCTTTCCAGGACTCGTTGCATTTGCGTATCCAGATCTCCTAGGGTGTCTTTTAGTGACTCGGGTGGCGTATACGCGGGTTGGTGGTGATTTACAGACTCTACCAGTCGAGGATCTATCAAAATCATTTTCTTGGCCATCGTTCACATGCCCAGAATACCGCTCAGGATACCCAGAACTGGTTTAATCAGAGCGCCGATAAAGCCACCCTTTTGTAGAATCTGTTTTCTCTTTTTCACGGTCGTCTTTTTTCGTGCGAGAATCCTCAGGTCGTGTTTATGGCGCTGCAACCGTCTCTTCTGAGCCGGCGTGAGCCGAACGTTACCTTTTAACACGTTGTGGCAGCATTCGCACAGAGTTCTTATGAGATCAGGCGACGCTGTTTTCATCGCGGCCTTTACAGCTGGTGGTTTAGCCGAGCACAGAAAACGCAACATCTCTCCGTGTCTTTTGACCGACTCGCCCATGTTCCTTACTTTGGGGTGTAGACTACCTGTTGTTCTTTAGGAAAAATATTGGTTCGGAGCCTTAGATGATCCGGCGTCTCTTGCCGAAGGTCAAATAATAAATACCCGTGTGGCGCCGATGTCGCGTCTTTAAAACTTTCTTGCACGTACGACACGCGCCCCGGGTACATTTGTTTGGCCAGATTCGTAATCTGAGACCCGTCTCTCGGGTTTTTAAACATAACTATGTAATGACTGTTGAGACTTATCGTCCGCTGTTCCTTGTTTTTGCTAAAGAGATTCTGTACTATTTACACGACGCTTATATTTCTATGATGACTTCCCTTGGTAAATAGTTTCGTGACCCTATCGTCGGTTTCGTTCATCAGATCGTCTATGACCAACAGACGTGTCCTATCTCCTCGCCATTGGTCCATGTCGGGTAGCCCTTCGTTAAACTGAACACCCTTCATCGTATCGTACATCGATTGCCACTCGCCGTAACAGTAGATTATTTCCTCCGGAGCGGGTCTGATCATTTCTGACACGTGATCGATAAAGCGCCTAACAAACACACTTTTTCCGCATCCCGTCGGTCCTGCGACTAGCGCCGTAAACGGATGATTCCAGGTTGGATCCATACCTACGACTGTCGCGAGGTAGATTTATGTCGTTATTTTATAACTTACGAGCCTTATTTGATAACAGTATACGCTTTCGAGACCATAAGTATTGTTATTAACCTATGTCTTATTGTCTGCTAACCGCGTACCGAGACAGATCGCTCATTAGTTTACACAACTTGTTGCGTTTCGCGCTCGCTGGAGACAATAATCAATAAACTCACGCGCGAACAGAATTGATTGGGTGACACGGTAGGAGAAAATGACTGTTCGTTAATACCGCCAGCAAGATTTGCCAATATATATATGTATGTATATATACCTACTTATGGTCCCTATCTTAAATACGGGGCCCATTTACGTCAACGTAGATATAATAACTATTAACTTATTACTATTATATGTATATATACTCACCATAACTATGAAATAACTAACGTATCACTACTCCCTAATATGGTAGTTTCACTTCCGGAGTGGGCGTGGTCTATAGCCGGACAACACACACACACACACTAGCTCCTATTGGAAGTCACTTTGGCGGGAAAAACTGATGTCCAATACATGACTCACCCCTTCATGCACTATACAAGCCCTATTCATATATACATATATATCATGACATCACTCTGGCTTGGCGCAGCTTGGAGCAGCTTGGCGCAGCTTGGCGCAGTCTCTATATAACTCTTGTACTCATAGGGTACTGGACTTCGTAGGGTATACCCTACTCTTTGGTCAACTAAAAAACCAGGAGCATTGTGTCCACCTCTCACTACTTAAGTGTACGGCAAGGTAAGGTAAGGTTAGGTAAGTGTACGGCAAGGTAAGGTAAGGTTAGGTATGTGTACGGCAAGGTAAGGTTAGGTAAGTGTACGGCAAGGTAAGGTAAGGTAAGGTAAGTGTATGGCAAGGTAAGGTAAGTGTACGGCAAGGTAAGGTAAGGTAAGTGTATGGCAAGGTAACGTAAGTGTACGGCAAGGTAAGGTAAGTGTACGGCAAGGTAAGGTAAGTGTACGGCAAGGTAAGGTAAGTGTATGGCAAGGTAACGTAAGTGTACGGCAAGGTAAGGTAAGTGTACGGCAAGGTAAGGTAAGGTAAGTGTACGGCAAGGTAACGTAAGTGTACGGCAAGGTAAGGTAAGTGTATGGCAAGGTAAGGTAAGTGTAGAGCAAGGTAAGGTAAGTGTACGGCAAGGTAAGGTAAGTGTACGGCAAGGTAAGGTAAGTGTACGGCAAGGTAACGTAAGTGTACGGCAAGGTAAGGTAAGTGTATGGCAAGGTAAGGTAAGTGTAGAGCAAGGTAACGTAAGTGTACGGCAAGGTAACGTAAGTGTACGGCAAGGTAAGGTAAGTGTAGAGCAAGGTAAGGTAAGTGTACGGCAAGGTAAGGTAAGTGTAAGGTGAGGTAAGGTAAGTGTACGGCAAGGTAAGGTAAGTGTACGGCAAGGTAAGGTAAGTGTACGGCAAGGTAAGGTAAGTGTACAGCAAGGTAAGGTAAGTGTAAGGTGAGGTAAGGTAAGTGAAATAAAATGTTAGATAAGGTAAGATTAAATAAGACAAATTAAGCTAAGGTAAGTTAAGCTAAGTTAAGCCAAGATTAGCTAAGATAAAACGAAGCTAAAACAAACTAAGCTAAAACAAGATAAAATAAGCTAAAAAAATACAAATATCAGTTCATCATAAGACTATAATATAATGACGTAACATCAGAAAAAAAACACATGTGAAGGAAATATTTGATGAAGAAAGTAAATGAAAGAGAAAAACAACAACAAAAATATTCCGAACACCCCCATGTCTCCAACTTTTCACCAATTATTAACACTAATGTAACATTTTAGTAAAAAGAAATAATTCGTAAAAATTAAAACTAAAAAACATGTAATTTAGTTAAGCATGCGAAAGGCGGTGAGAAAAAGAAAAACTAATTTGGAGACGAGATAAATCACATTTCTATCATGTCATTCACTGATTTCATTGATTTTGTTTCCATCATTTTAATTACAGTATTCTTGTAACAATGTGAAATGGGATACTTTGAAAGGAAGGTAATTCAATTCGTGATGTTTAATGGAGAAATTAATGGATTTAATGGAACTGTATAGTTAAGATGGCGTCCTAGCTAGACGTGCTTGTCGTTATGCCGTGTGTATTCCGATTTGAGATGGTAGCAGAAGGACCTCTTGCCTGTAGCAGTTATCCTGCATGATTCCTGTGGTTGTTTTTATTTTTTCGATGATGATTGTGTAATTTCATTGATAAGGATTGGGTGGTATTTTCATTCATTGTGGACTCAATGTAAGTTGACCCATTTTCGATAATATGAACGGCGGATTCACGCGTGGAGAGGGCTTAGGCACTATCTTACCTGTCGCCTAGGAGTAGGCGGCTTGACCTACTTCTAAACGTGTCCACTAGTGGAACACAGTGGCCGGCCTCTTGATATAGAGGTAGGCGGCTTGACCTACTTCTAAACGTGTCCACTAGTGGAACACAGTGGCCGGCCTCTTGATATAGAGGTAGGCGGCTTGACCTACTTCTAAACGTGTCCACTAGTGGAACACAGTGGCCGGCCTCTAGATATAGAGGTAGGCGGCTTGACCTACTTCTAAACGTGTCCACTAGTGGAACACAGTGGCCGGCCTCTAGATATAGAGGTAGGCGGCTTGACCTACTTCTAAACGTGTCCACTAGTGGAACACAGTGGCCGGCCTCTAGATATAGAGGTAGGCGGCTTGACCTACTTCTAAACGTGTCCACTAGTGGAACACAGTGGCCGGCCTCTTGATATAGAGGTAGGCGGCTTGACCTACTTCTAAACGTGTCCACTAGTGGAACACAGTGGCCGGCCTCTTGATATAGAGGTAGGCGGCTTGACCTACTTCTAAACGTGTCCACTAGTGGAACACAATGGCCGGCCTCTAGATATAGAGGTAGGCGGCTTGACCTACTTCTAAACGTGTCCACTAGTGGAACACAGTGGCCGGCCTCTTGATATAGAGGTGTGCTGAGAATATACTCGTAGAATAACCAGCCGCGTTCCGCTAAACGAAGTCAAGTGTCGATACAGAGGGTGGGGTGATTTAGTTGCGTGGGGCAGCTAATTTTATAAAATGCCCCAAATGCCCTATGACGTTTTCGCCGGCGAATCGGAGGCGCCCTCTAACCTCCTCCCCGGGTAGATGCGACCCGTCAGCCTAAAGATGGCAACGCATCTAGGAGAAGGTCAACTCCAATTATAAACCCCCGCTGTCTAGCGGGTCTACCCGTTCACGGAATAGACTTCGGGAGTAAACCCTGAGGAAAAATCCGGAGATGGAGTCCCTAAGGCAGTTCAGTGTTGATTTCAACATTGCTCTGGCAACTCCTGCGGCGCAGTTGGCACCAAACTGTTCTTGCCCTGCTAGACCTTTGGATCGCTCGGCTGCGTGGAGTGAAGAAACATGTTGCATGGGCAACAAATTGTCTCTTTATTTTTCTGCCCCAGCTCACGCCCTAGAGAGGACACTCCAGAATCGCCATTTTGGTGCCGACAGGATACCATCCACACCTGCCACACAAGTGAAACCAACAATTAAGAAACTCAACCTACGTTTGGGTTGCTGGAACGTCCGCACAATGCAAACTGGCCTATCTGACAATTTGCGCGATATAAACGACGTTAGAAAGACAGCCATAATTAATAATGAACTGAAAAGACTTCAGGTGGATATAGCCGCACTTCAAGAGACACGTTTGGCAGGATCAGGCATGCTGAACGAGGCGGACTACGTGTTCTATTGGCAAGGAAAGAGCAGCGACGATATCAGAGAACACGGTGTGGGATTTGCTGTGAAAAAATCTCTGAAAGGTCTGGTTACACTCGGTCAGAATGCATCAGAGCGGATACTAATACTTCGCCTCAATACAACATCAGGACCAGTTACACTTATAAGTGTGTACGCTCCGACCTTGTGCTCGTCATCAGAGCGGATACTAACACTTCGCCTCAATACAACATCAGGACCAGTTACACTTATAAGTGTGTACGCTCCAACCTTGTACTCGTCATCAGAGCGGATACTAACACTTCGCCTCAATACAACATCAGGACCAGTTACACTTATAAGTGTGTACGCTCCAACCTTGTACTCGTCATCAGAGCGGATACTAACACTTCGCCTCAATACAACATCAGGACCAGTTACACTTATAAGTGTGTACGCTCCAACCTTGTGCTCGTCATCAGAGCGGATACTAACACTTCGCCTCAATACAACATCAGGACCAGTTACACTTATAAGTGTGTACGCTCCAACCTTGTGCTCGTCATCTGAAACCAAGGACAATTTCTACGAAAATTTGACAGAAGTCATGGAAAGTATACCAGGACAAGATCACATTATTCTACTGGGGGATTTCAATGCTAGAATTGGTGCAGACCACAGTTTGTGGTCAACCTGCCTCGGTCGCTTTGGAGTTGGTAAATTAAATGAAAACGGCCAACGACTTCTAGAGTTTTGCGCCTATCATAACCTGTGCGTCACAAATACTTTTTTCAAAACCAAGCCTCAGCATAAAGTATCTTGGAGGCACCCACGATCGAAACACTGGCACCAGCTGGACTTGATACTTGTCAGACGCCCTTTCCTCAAATCTGTAATTCACACACGTCATACCACAGTGCAGACTGTGACTCGGATCATTCACTAGTCTGCTGCAAACTCAAGTTACTGCCCAGGAGGTTCCACTATGCCAGGCAGCCAAAGAAGAGACCTCGCATAGACACTAGCAAGCTAACACATAGACACTAGCAAGCTAACACATAGACACTAGCAAGTTAACACATAGACACTAGCAAGTTAACACATAGACACTAGCAAGCTAACACATAGACACTAGCAAGCTAACACATAGACACTAGCAAGCTAACACATAGACACTAGCAAGCTAACACATAGACACTAGCAAGCTAACACATAGACACTAGCAAGTTAACACATTCTGGACTGGTCGAGCAGTTCAACAAGACCTGCAAGGAGTCGCAAAGCGCTCATGAACACTACAACAGCGCTGTGGAAAAATGGGAGCATCTCCGCAACGTCATCTACAACAACGCGGTTAGCATCTTTGGAAAACAGACATTTAAGTCTCACGATTGGTTTGAAGCCAACTCCCATGTTATGACGCCTGTAATTGAAGCTAAACGCACAGCCTTCTTAGATCACAAGCGCGCACCAAATGCAAATACTCTGCAGGCTATTAAAATGACCAGAAACAAAGTCCAGCAATCAGCTTGACGATGTCCTAATGAGTACTGACATCCAGACGCATCCAGACTGCATCTCAAACTGGAAATCTAAAAGTAATGTATGATGGCATAAAGAAAGCCCTTGGGCCACAAAATACACTATTGCCCCACTAAAGTCCTCCACTGGGGAGAAAATAACAGATAGAGGCAAACAGATGGAAAGATGGGTGGAACATTATTCTTCACTTTATTCAATAGAAAACACTGTTACATCAAACGCCCTCGACGCCATACAATGTCTCCCACCTATGGAAGAGTTGGACATTGAACCAACCGTAGAGGAACTTAGCAAGGCCATAGATATCTTGGCCACAGGCAAGGCTCCAGGACAAGATGGGATCCCTCCCGATCTGATTAATCCTGCAAAAGTGCATTGTTACATCCCCTGCTTGAAGTGCTACATCTATGCTGGAAAGAGAAACCCATTCCTCAAGATATGAGAGACTCCGTGATTGTAACTCTCTACAAAAATAAAGGAGATAGAAGCGACTGCAACAACTACAGAGGCATCTCCTTACTCAGCATAGCCGGCAAGACCTTCGCCAGAGTCATCTTAGGAAGGCTACAAAAACTCGCAGAACGCGTATATCCTGAATCGCAATGCGGCTTCAGATCCGGAAGATCAACTGCAGACATGATTTTCTCCTTACGTCTACTTCAAGAAAAATCTAGAGAGCAGAAAAAGCCTCTCTTCATAGCCTTTATCGACCTTACAAAGGCATTTGACCTTGTCAGCAGGGAAGGTCTTTTCAAAATACTTTCCAAAATAGGCTGCCCACATACTCTACTGTCGCTAGTCAAATCGTTTCATGAGGACATGAAGGGCACCATCCAATGTGACGGCAGCACATCACAACCCTTCGGCATACGCAGCGGTGTCAAGCAAGGATGCGTTCTTGCTCCAACTCTATTTGGAATCTTCTTTGCTGTTCTGTTAAAACATGCATTCTCACATTCAAATGAAGGTGTCTTTCTGCATACTAGATCCGATGGCCGACTGTTCAACATCTCAAGACTAAAGGCAAGGTCTAAGGTCAGACATATTTATATTAGAGATCTGTTATTTGCTGACGACGCTGCACTTGTCACGCAAAGTCAGGAAGAACTCCAGAGCATGGTACATCGCTTTGCGCATGCCTGCCAAGACTTCGGTCTAACAATAAGTTTGCAGAAAACTAACATACTCGGTCAGGACACCGAAGCAACACCTGAAATCTTTATCAACAACTATAAACTTGACATCGTGCGGCAGTATAGCTACCTGGGGTCCATCATCAGCGACAGATTATCTTTAGGTACAGAAATTGACACTCGTATTGGTAAAGCCGCTACCACCTTTGCCCGTCTTTCTAGGCGTGTCTGGCAAAACAACAAACTGACAATTAAAACAAAATCTGCAGTGTACAATGCCTGCATAATTAGTATCCTCCTGTATGGCAGCGAATCTTGGACAACCTATGTAAAGCAGGAGAGGAGGCTAAATGCATTCCATATGCGATGTCTACGCCGTATTCTTGGTATCACCTGGAAGGATAAAGTGACAAACGTGGATGTCCTGACTCGCACAGGCCTACCGAATATCTACACGCTGCTCAAACAACGTATGTTACGATGGCTTGGCCATGTACACCGTATGGAAGACGGCCGCGTACCAAAAGCTATACTCTACGGACAACTGGCAGATGGTAAAAGAACTAGGGGCGCCCAAAACTTCGATTTGTAGATGTGTGTAAACGTGACATGAAGACTTTGAACATAAACCCTGCAGCATGGGAAGACATAGCTGCAGACCGGAATCTCTGGAAACATACTCTAAAGGTTCACCTCAAAGAAGAAGCAGACAGATTCATAGAGAAAGAGAATACGCGGCGAAAGAAAAGAAAGGAACAAATAACATTTCTAGGGGCGCTGAAAAATCCATAGTCAACTATGACTGACGGAGGCTACTACTAATGAAGAAATGAGAGAAAAAATAGAGGGTGAGTAACAGACAAAAAGGAGGATTAATTTATATTCGTTTATTTTTCTTTTTACTTTCTATTTCTAAGAAAAAAAGTTCTTACATGTTATGTAGCCCTTACCTAAGCAAAAGATAACAAACGATAAAGTTTTAAAACAACTGAAAATAAAAAGAGAACTACTAAATACAATTAAGACAAGACAAATGAAATTTTTGGGGCATGTTAAAAGACACAACAGCCTACTAAAAGTAATATTGGAAGGAAAAATACAAGGTAAAAGAGGCAGAGGCAGACCAAGACTAACATGGACGAGTAACATCAAAAGATGGTCAAGTCAATCTATGACAGCCTGCACCATCAAAGCAAGAAACAGAGTAGAATGGCGATCCATGGTAGCCAACCTTCATTGCGAAGAAGGCACACGAAGATGATGATGATGTAGAGCCAGTCTTAACATATGGATGTGAATCATGGACAATATGACAGCAGACAAGAAAATCACAGGAGTCTGTAGAAATGTGGTTTTACAGAAAAATGTTGAGAGTACCATGGACAGCTGAGAAGATTATTAAAAATGTTCAGCATTTCTGGAATAAATAATAATTGTCTATTATATCATCAACATCTTCGTCATCATCGTATACACCTGGGTGTCATTGGGTCATCACTTCGTCAGTCTTCTTGATTCCACTCTATCTTCACTCATTATTTGGGATTCTGCACAGTGGAGATGTATCCATCTTCTACTTCTTCTTTCCTTCCTCATCTGCCTTTCATCGTCGAGGGGAGATATAATTTGCGGTCTTTTGCTCTTCTGTTCGCCTCTACTGCTGTTATGTTTCCTAGTGCTTCTAATATTACATCGACCCATCTTTTTCGTGGTCGACCCTTGGGTCTGGTGTTCTCACAACGTTTGTTGAAGGCTCGTTGTGTTGTGTTTTGTTCTTTCTGCCTTGTCACGTGGCCAAACTATTTTATCTGTTGTTTCCTTATATATTCTATGGCGGGGGCTATTCCTAGTTTTTTTCACAGTTCCTCATTTCTGATCTTATCTCTCAGATTGTTTCCTGTCATTCGTCTAACACATTTCATCTCTGTAGAGGTTATTTTACTTATTGTTCTTGCATATATGGTCCAGGTCTGGCATTGGTAGCACAACGTTGGGACGAAGATTGTATTGTATAGTACTCGTTTTGCCTCCAGAGTTATTTCCTTGTTGGACAATAGTGGTGATAACTGTCCAATGATTTGACAAGCCTTGTTGCATCTTGATTCTATCTCTGCTGTTTGAGAATTATCGTTTGTCATTAGACTTATTAGGTATTTGAATTCCTGTACTTGTTTTAGTTCTCTGCCATGTATCCATTCTTTTCTAAATTATCTTCCTATCTCTTTATTTATCTGAATTTCTTTCTTGCTCAATAAACAGTTCCTTGCAGAATAGTCTTCGCTTTAAACACGGCTTGCTGACGGAGCTACTGAGTTTAGTGATCTGTGCACACCGTGAGCTGTGTTTTTCATCCGGATCGTGTTTCTATATTCCGATTGCTTAAGATGAATGGTGTTATCGTATAACGAAGGACAATTCAGCTGCGTTGACTTTCGGTGCTGCTTGGCATTATGTCTTTTGGCGTGTGATTTAGCTGCTATAGTGGGGACTGCAGCTGCCTATCTTTGTTTGAATCCTTCTAAGAGATGCGTTTTACTTCGGATGATTTCACTGGCACGGGCGGGGAGCAATTATGGATTTTAATTCCTTTGCAGTGATACTGGGGCCTTCGATTAACCATAACCATTGGCTTACCCTTTGCGCAAGCCATACACAGCCAATAACTCGTCCCTAGATCTAATCTCTGAAATGTTTCAAAATTGCAAAAATTAGGCTCCTTTTTGACATTTTGTTTGACCTCTAAGTTTTAAAATAACGTTATTATGATCTCTCAGTAGTGATATTTATCTCATGAACTTCATCTGCCCCTGTAGTTGTTTGTCAACCTAATTTCTGACTAATTTGACGGGTCAAGCCATGCACGTTTATTCGTTTACTAATAACAAGTTTGAAAAAAAAAACGGCCGTCAACTACTGTTAATTTCCTGAGTCTGAAATGTTTATTTGGGGGGGGGGGGGGGGGAGATTGGTTGGTCTCGAGGCAAGACGCCAGCCTCAACACAGTGAGGGTGTGGGTTCAAATTCCGGCTGCACCGGTTGGGATTTTTATTTATGATTTCTCTCTGCGACAACCACCCCTGGTCTCAACAGCGAGGCCCGGCTTGAAACGTTAATTACTTATGGACGGAAACCAAGTATAAGTACCTCCGAAGGCAAGAGTTGATTTACCCGACTGGACTACCGACGTTCGGACAACCCGTGTTCGATTCCCGCTGGGAGCAGTGTGAGTTGTACTCGTGGTTGGAAAAAAAATGCCCCCACGGTCGACCCAGCCGTTTGCCAAAAGTGAGTACCAGGGTTTTACCCTGGGAAGGTGAGGAATGTCGCCTCGCATCGTGAGTTTCGATGCATGAAGCGACACTATCCAGAATTCTCCGAACACTTCTGGATAGGCGGCCGAGCACATTTGGGGGAAAACTCGCGTGCTAAGACACCGATTCAAGTCTCGTACTTTCATCATCATCGAGTGCCCTCTCCGCATCGAATGTTGGCTACCATGGAGCGCCATTCCACTCTGTCTCTTGCTTTGATGGTGCAGATTGTCATAGGCTGACTTGTCCATCTTTTGATGTTACTCGTCCATGTTAGTCTTGGTCTGCCTCTGCCTCTTTTACCTTGTATTTTCCCTTCTAATATTAGTTTTATTAGACTGCTGTGTCTTTTAACATGACCAAAAAATTTCATTTGTCTTGCTCTAATTGTGTTTAGTAGTTATTTTTTTTCATTTTTAGTTGTTCTCTTTTCTTTCCATCCAATTCTACCTATTCTTCTATAAATCCACATTTCAAAGGCTTCAAATTTCTGTTCTGTTTTCTGGTCTAATGTCCATGTTTCTGCACCATACAGGAATATTGAGAAGATGTAACATTTTGCTATTCTTAGTTTCAGCCCTGGTGTTATTTGTTTTAATGTTAGTATATTTTTCATGGCATTGAAATTATTTTTTACCATACCTATTCTTTTATTTATTTCAGTTGTACATTTTCCATCACTGGTTATAGTATGTCCCAGGTAGTTGTAGCTCTGAACTGTCTCCAGATGTATTCCTTCAACTTTGATATTTAATTGTAGGTCTTGAGAATTTTCTTTGTTTATGATCATAGTTTTAGTCTTTTTGATATTCATATCTAGTCCATATTTTTTGCTTGTCATGTTTATTACATTCAGTAATTGTTGTAGATCTTTAGGATTTTCTGCAGTAGAACAGTATCATCAGCATATCTTAGGTTATTGATTATCTTCCCATTAATGTTAAGGCCTGGCATCTCATTGATGTTTTTGGTTACAAATCAGTATTTTTTCCACTTCGTGACTGCTATTTCTCTACTGACATCTCAATATAGGATTTTTTTTTCTATTTCACTCTGTTTACTATTTACAACCAAATCTCTTTATTGTTATTTTTCCAATACTGTCCATGGTTTACGTTGCAATTTTGCTAATGGATATATATTATATCTGTTGTATACAGGATTTTATTTTATTAGATTTGTTTAATATTTATAGTGAGATTATTTTAAGATGCATAAGGGACATGCCTGGAAAAACAATTGGAGGTCATAATATAAATAATCTAAGGTATGCCGATGATACAGTCCTAATCGCTAAGAGTGAAAATGAGTTACAAGAAATGTTGGACATTATAGTGAAAGAAAGCAAAAATAAAGGACTCCGCCTTAATAGCAAAAAGACAGAGGTAATAGTAGCAACAAAGAAAAAGACATCACCTCAGTGCAAAATAAAGACAAGTGGAACAATATTAAAACAGGTAAATGAATTTAAATTTTTGGGAACTTTGTTAACCTCAGACGGACGATGTACAAAAGAAGTGAGATGCAGAATGGCTCAGGCAAAAGCAGCTTTCCAAAAAATGAGGAAGATACTATGCAATCCATTTTTGACAACAGAAACAAGAAAAAGAGTTCTTAAATGTTAAGTAGAGCCAGTCTTAACATATGGATGTGAATCATGGACAATAGGACAACAGACAAAAAAATCACTGGAGGTAGTCTGTAGAGATGTGGTTTTACAGAAGAATGTTGAGAGTACCAAGGACAGCTAAGAAGAGTAATGAAGATGTTCTGAGAGAGGTCAGAGCAAAAAGAGAGCTAATTTCCAATATTAGGAAGAAACAATCATCATTTTTTGGCCATGTAATGAGAAGAGAACAACTGGAACAATTGGGGGACGAAGAGATAGATGGAAGCAAAGAGAAAAAATAACAGACAGCTTAATAGAATGGCTTGACAGAAGGTCAACAACAGAAATGATAAATAGCTGCCGAGATCGAAAGTTGTGGAGAGACATGATCACCTACGCCAGTAGGCCCGGTACTTGATGATGATGATGATACCGGATTTATTTCACGAGCAAAGCAACTAAAGGAGCAGTGACAAATAGTTGTGAAATGAATGTGTATTTGAAACCAGACAGCCTATGCATGTTACCTGTGTATGAGTTTGTGTACGTGAGATATCAAAGCCTGAAAACGAGCATTATCAAACTTGATGAATATCGAAAGGAAATTAGTTCGGTTTTCAAATATCCGGCTCTGAATTTCTCCCATGGTGTTAATGAAATATCCTTTCAAGCTATTTAAGATTTGAAACTGGTAAACCGAATCTAATATATTTCCGAAGGAAAGCTTTTCTGAATCTGATCTGGAGCCCCGTATCTTAGCCGTCGTGGAGTTTGATGAAACAAATATGAAGTTATAACCTTTTGGAACTCTTTCTGCTGAATTTACTTTCTTATTATAATACGGTTACAAAAAGCAAATAAAGCTTGTCAAATCATCGGACAGTTATCACCATTATTGTCCAACAAGGAAATAACTCTGGAGGCAAAACGAGCACTCTACAATACAATCTTCATTCCAACGTTGTGCTACCAATGCCAGACCTGGACCCTAGATGCAAGAACAATTAGAATAATAACCTCTACAGAGATGAAATGTGCTAGACGAATGACAGGAAACAGTCTGAGAGATAAGATGAGAAATGAAGAACTGAGAAAAAAGCTAGGAATAGCCCCCGCCATATAATATAAAAGGAAACAACAGATAACATGGTTTGGCCACGTGACAAGGCAGAAAGAACAAAACACAGCACAACGAGCTTTCAACAAACGTTGTGAGAACACCAGACCCAAGGGTCGACCACGAAAAAGATGGGTCGATGGAATATTAGAAGCACTAGGAAACATAACAGCAGCAGAGGCGAACAGAAGAGAAAAGACCGCAAATTATATCTCCCATTGACGCTGAAAGGCAAATGAGGAAGGAAAGAAGAAGAGGAAGGATACAAAAAGCAAACGCTGCCACATACCAGCTTTCACCATTGCTAAGACATCCAAACATTTCTATGGCATCTAAACAACAAATGATAAATAGCATTTTCATAACAACTTTGTGCTATGAAAGTCAAACATGGACCCTTTCTAAATCACATTTAAGAAAGATCAATACATGTGAGATGCGATGATTGAGAAAAGTAACAAACAACACAAGAAGAGATAGAATACCAAATGAAACCATAAGAAAAATGGTAGGAACAAAACCCTGCCAAGAATATATAGAACAACTTAAATGGTTGGGCCACCTGGTCAGAATGAATCTGCACCAATCACCTTCAAGGGCGTTCTTCTCGAGAATGCATTGAAAAAGACCAAGAGGAAGACCCAGAAGAAGATGGATAGATGCAGTGATAGAGACATGTAACAACAAAGGAAATCACTAATTCAGACAGTTCGAGCAGCTCAAGAACGACAATTGATATAAACCACGACACATTTTAGGTATCGGTGAGAAAGAGAAAAGAAGAAGATGGATAGATGCAGTGACAGAGACATGTAACAACAAAGGAAAATCACTAATTCAGACAGTTCGAGCAGCTCAAGAACGATAAATGATATAAATCACGACACCTTTTAGGTATCAGTGAAAAAAGAAAAGAAGGAGAAAGAAGATTATAATACGGTCGTTATCAGGTCAGGTTAACAGTACAAGGACGGGCACAAGGTCAGCGATAAGCATGTCATGAGAAGAGAACACGGAATCTTAGCTAACTTGGGGGGGGGGGGGGGTGCCTGGCTAGGATAAAGATCATCATCATGTACCATACCGGTTGTCGAAAGCGATCATATCCTTCAATAAATCTCTATCCACAATACATCGCATCATTTCTTGTGTTCACTGTTGTCCTTACAGAGCGGACAGGTTGGCTAGCTGTGTTGTTGTTGAGGACGGTCAACCATGGATTGGGTGGACATTATCAATGCTCTCCCCGATGTGGGAGGTTCACAGGACTTCGACGACCACAAATCCTTGTTACTCCTTCGGATGAATGAGATGGGAGTTAAGATGGGGACAGCCAGAAACGAGAAAGAAGACTTATCAACCAACACAGAACTGGAGTCGTCAGTCGCTGGACACTGCGGGACTTCCTGAGGAGGGGATCCGAGCCCTATAGACATGTTCGGAGTGCAATGATGATGACCCAAAATAACTCAATAACTCAATAACTCAATAACTCAATAACTCAATAGCTCAATAACTGTTTTCCATGATATAACATCAAGTTATCAAGTATCTTCTCTCTTTGTTGTCCACGATTTCTCTTTACCTGTGTTTTGGCAGTTGTAACAAAGTATTTCAGCTTTCCTCTTCCCATGATGTGCCAGAAAAATGTTGATAATTTCTTTCTTATTTTCCTTGGGAGCTTCCTTTTTGTGTTGACCTCTTTGAGCATGTCCACGTTGATCTTATTACCTGGTAAGGGAACTCTCAACAACTTTCTGAGAAGGTAAAGGTAAAGGTAAAGGTAAGGGTAAGGGTAAGGGTAAGGGTAAGGGTAAGGGTAAAGGTAAGGTAAAGGTAAAGGTAAGGGTAAGGGTAAGGGTAAGGGTAAAGGTAAAGGTAAAGGTAAAGGTAAAGGTAAAGGTAAAGGTAAGGGTAAGGGTAAGGGTAAGGGTAAAGGTAAAGGTAAAGGTAAGGGTAAGGGTAAAGGTAAAGGTAAAGGTAAAGGTAAGGGTAAAGGTAAAGGTAAAGGTAAGGGTAAGGGTAAGGGTAAGGGTAAGGGTAAGGGTAAAGGTAAAGGTAAAGGTAAGGTTAAGGGTAAGGGTAAAGGTAAAGGTAAAGGTAAAGGTGAAGGTGAAAGTGAAGGTAAAGGTGAAGGTGAAGGTAAAGGTGAAGGTAAAGGTAAAGGTGAAGGTGAATGTAAAGGTA
>JAVIAB010000099.1:11540731-11650731 GCA_032433765.1 Megaustenia siamemsis | reverse complement strand
CTCTCACACACACACACTCTCTCTCACACTCTCTCTCACACTCTTTCCGCCGCCGCCTCCTTGTCCCTTTGACAGCCTCAACCATTATCACATTATGTTGTAGCACGATATCAGTCCATCTTACGCTCGATCTCCCGCAGGCTCCTCTCCCATCCCCTTATTTAACATATGCTTATTAAGGTATATAAGAATATGACAGAACAGAACACTGGAATATATTGTAACAACTGCAAACATTAAGGGACGAAGAGATAGAGGGAAGCAAAGAGAAAAGGTACCAGACAGCTTGAGATAATGGCTATGGCAGAAGATCAACAACAGAAATGAAAAATAAATGTCGTGATCGAAATTGAGGAGAGACATGATCACCTACGCCAGCAGGCTTGGTACTTGATGATGATGATGATGTTGATGATGATGATGATGATGATGATGATGATGATTTAAGGTATATAATATGTTAACACTCTACCCAGATAAGCAAACCATTTCATTTATTGTTTCTCTTTATACTTTATAGTTTGCTTAATGTCCTCACTTTCTCTCAGGACATTATGTCTGATTCAGCCTTGTCACGCAAGACATTCCAAGAGAATTTCTCTCAGATTATTTCATCTTTGTGATAACTAGCTTTCTTTTATATTTTTTCGTGTTTCTTCACTACCCATTCAAATCTTCACATTCTTCTACTAATCCACAGTTCAAGGACTTCTATTTTATGTGCCTCAATTAAAAATGTCCATTTTTTGCGCTATAAATATTGAGTAGATATATCCCTTTATTAAACTTATTTTGCGTTAATGTGAGTATATATTTCAGGTTGTAAAAGATTTTATTTTGTCATTCCTATTAATTTGTTTATTTCTGTCTCGCGTTTTCCATCACCCATTCTGACATGTCTAAGGTAGTTACGTTCATGAAATGTGTACGTTATTTTTTGTTTATCAGCATTTCCTTCATCATCATCATCTTCTTCATCTTCGGGTTCCGTGTCCTTTACAGAACGTTCCTATCACCACAGCCCATCTGAAAGAATCTCTGTCTCTAGCCAGATCTCCCAAAGAACGTTGCATTCACCACAGCTCGTCTGAAAGAATCTGTCTCTAGCCAGATCTCCCAAAGAACGTTGCATTCACCACAGCTCGTCTGAAAGAATCTGTCTCTAGCCAGATCTCCCACAGAACGTTGCATTCACCACAGCCCATCTGAAAGAATCTCTGTCTCTAGCCAGATCTCCCAAAGAACGTTGCATTCACCACAGCTCGTCTGAAAGAATCTGTCTCTAGCCAGATCTCCCAAAGAACGTTGCATTCACCACAGCTCGTCTGAAAGAATCTGTCTCTAGCCAGATCTCCCAAGAACGTTACTATGACCACAGCCCGTCTGAAAGAATCTCTGTCTCTAGCCAGATCTCCCACAGAACGTTGCATTCACCACAGCCCGTTTGAAAGAATCTCTGTCTCTAGCCAGATCTCCCACAGAACGTTGCATTCACCACAGCTCGTCTGAAAGAATCTCTGTCTCTAGCCAGATCTCCCACAGAACGTTGCATTCACCACAGCTCGTCTGAAAGAATCTCTGTCTCTAGCCAGATCTCCCACAGAACGTTGCATTCACCACAGCTCGTCTGAAAGAATCTCTGTCTCTAGCCAGATCTCCCACAGAACGTTGCATTCATCACAGCCCGTCTGAAAGAATCTTTGTCTCTAGCCAGATCTCCCACAGAACGTTACATTCCCCACAGCTAGCCTGAAATAACCTCTGTCTATAGTTAGATCTCACAGAACGTTACATTCCCCACAGCTAGCCTGAAATAACCTCTGTCTGTAGTTAGATCTCCCACAGAAAGTTAATTCCCCACAGCTAGCCTGAAATAACTCTGTCTGTAGTTAGATCTCCCACAGAACGTTACATTCCCCACAGCTAGCCTGAAATAACCTCTGTCTCTAGCCAGATCTCCCACAGAACGTTACATTCCCCACAGCTAGCCTGAAATAACCTCTGTCTATAGTTAGATCTCCTACAGAACGTTACATTCCCCACAGCTAGCCTGAAATAACCTCTGTCTGTAGTTAGATCTCCCACAGAACGTTAATTCCCCACAGCTAGCCTGAAATAACCTCTGTCTGTAGTTAGATCTCCCACAGAACGTTACATTCCCCACAGCTAGCCTGAAATAACCTCTGTCTCTAGCCAGATCTCCCACAGAACGTTACATTCCCCACAGCTAGCCTGAAATAACCTCTGTCTGTAGTTAGATCTCCCACAGAACGTTGCATTCATCACAGCCCGTCTGAAAGAATCTTTGTCTCTAGCCAGATCTCCCACAGAACGTTACATTCCCCACAGCTAGCCTGAAATAACCTCTGTCTATAGTTAGATCTCCCACAGAACGTTACATTCCCCACAGCTAGCCTGAAATAACCTCTGTCTGTAGTTAGATCTCCCACAGAACGTTAATTCCCCACAGCTAGCCTGAAATAACCTCTGTCTGTAGTTAGATCTCCCACAGAACGTTACATTCCCCACAGCTAGCCTGAAATAACCTCTGTCTCTAGCCAGATCTCCCACAGAACGTTACATTCCCCACAGCTAGCCTGAAATAACCTCTGTCTCTAGCCAGATCTCCCACAGAACGTTAATTCCCCACAGCTAGCCTGAAATAACCTCTGTCTGTAGTTAGATCTCCCACAGAACGTTACATTCCCCACAGCTAGCCTGAAATAACCTCTGTCTCTAGCCAGATCTCCCACAGAACGTTACATTCCCCACAGCTAGCCTGAAATAACCTCTGTCTATAGTTAGATCTCCTACAGAACGTTACATTCCCCACAGCTAGCTTGAAATAACCTCTGTCTGTAGTTAGATCTCCCACAGAACGTTAATTCCCCACAGCTAGCCTGAAATAACCTCTGTCTGTAGTTAGATCTCCCACAGAACGTTACATTCCCCACAGCTAGCCTGAAATAACCTCTGTCTCTAGCCAGATCTCCCACAGAACGTTACATTCCCCACAGCTAGCCTGAAATAACCTCTGTCTGTAGTTAGATCTCCCACTTCTTCTGTTATATTCAGTGTCTCCTTGATGTTTTGAAACACCTTCTTCTTGGTTCCTGTCTCCTCGTTCTGCAAGCATCCCTTCCATTACTTTCCAGCCTGCTGTGTATTGTGACGGGACCATAGTATGTTAATAGGGAGCCGCGATAGCTCAGTGGTTAGTGAACTGGACTACAAAGGACAAGGGGTAAGGTTCGAACACAACCGACGGCTTCCGGGTTCACCCAGCCTTTAATGGGTAACGGATTTTTTTCTGGGAAAGTTAAACGGAACGTGCGTAATACCGACCACATTACCCCAAAAATCATGTGCGGAAGGTCTGTAAAATCTATGGTCACTAACACCAAATTCCCTATACGCTACTTGGCGTGACGGGGGTACATTACTTTTGTTTCTTTATATAGTATTTTAATGTATATAAAATTTAGTATTTTGAATAGGAAATAACACTAGAGGCAAAACGGGCACTCCAAATTTCATCCCAAAGTTGTGCTACCAATGCCAGTCCTGGAACCTAGATGTAAGAACAATAAGAAAAATAACCTCTACTGGATGAAATGTGTTAGACGGATGACAGGAAACAGTCTGAGAGATAACATCAGAAATGAACTGGGAAAAAAGCTTGGAATTAACCCCGCTATATAATATATAAAGAAACAACAGATAAGATGGTTTAGCCATATGACAAGGCAGAAAGATCAAAACACTTCATTCTCCACACCACGAGCCTTCAATAAACGTTGCGAGAACACCAGACCCAAGGGTCGACCACGAAAAAATATAGATTGATGGAATATTAGAAGCACTAGGAAACATAACAGCAGCAGAGGCGAACAGAAGAGCAACAGATCGCAAATTATATCTCCCCTCGACGCTGAAAGCAAATAAGGAAGGAAAGAAGAAGAAAACAAAGATTGTATTTGACGCATTGCACTTGTTTCAGATATGTCCTGTTTATTTTTATGTTGCATGCTGGTGATGATTGTTTCTTCGATATAACCATTACTTCTGTTTTCTTACTACTCAGACTGAGACCATTCTTGTTGCTTTCTTTCAATGATAAACCAACATGCAGTTTAACAGACAGACTGGCAGTCATTTTAACAGACAGACTGGCAATCATTTTAACAAACAGTCAGGCAGTCATTTTAACAAACAGGCTGGCAGTCATTTTAACAGACAGACTGGCAGTCATTTTAACAGACAGACTGGCAATCATTTTAACAAACAGTCAGGCAGTCATTTTAACAAACAGGCTGGCAGTCATTTTAACAGACAGACTGGCAGTCATTTTAACAAACAGTCAGGCAGTCATTTTAACAAACAGTCAGGCAGTCATTTTAACAAACAGGCTGGCAGTCATTTTAACAGACAGACTGGCAGTCATTTTAACAGACAGACTGGCAATCATTTTAACAAACAGTCAGGCAGTCATTTTAACAAACAGGCTGGCAGTCATTTTAACAGACAGACTGGCAGTCATTTTAACAGACAGACTGGCAGTCATTTTAACAGACAGACTGGCAGTCATTTTAACAGACAGACTGGCAGTCATTTTAACAGACAGGCCGGCAGTCATTTTAACAGACAGACTGGCAGTCATTTTAACAGACAGACTGGCAGTCATTTTAACAGACAGACTGGCAGTCATTTTAACAAACAGACTGGCAGTCATTTTAACAAACAGACTGGCAGTCCTTTTAACAGACAGACTGGCAGTCATTTTAATAAACAGTCAGGCAGTCATTTTAACAAACAGTCTGGCAGACATTTTAACAAACAGACTGGCAGTCCTTTTAACAGACAGACTGGCAGTCATTTTAACAGACAGACTGGCAGTCATTTTAACAAACAGTCAGGCAGTCATTTTAACAAACAGTCTGACAGTCATTTTAACAGACAGACGCCCAGTCATTTTAATAAACAGGCTGGCTGTCATTTTAACAGACGGACTGGCAGTCATTTTAACAGTCAGACTGGCAGTCATTTTAACAAACAGACTGGCAGTCATTTTAACAAACAGACTGGCAGTCATTTTAACAAACAGACTGGCAGTCATTTTAACAAACAGACTGGCAGTCATTTTAACAAACAGACTGGCAGTCATTTTAACAAACAGACTGGCAGTCATTTTAATAAACAGACTGGCAGTCATTTTAACAAACAGACTGGCAGTCATTTTAACAAACAGACTGACAGTCATTTTAACAGACAGACGCCCAGTCATTTTAATAAACAGGCTGGCTGTCATTTTAACAGACGGACTGGCAGTCATTTTAACAGTCAGACTGGCAGTCATTTTAACAAACAGACTGGCAGTCATTTTAACAAACAGACTGGCAGTCATTTTAACAAACAGACTGGCAGTCATTTTAACAAACAGACTGGCAGTCATTTTAACAAACAGACTGGCAGTCATTTTAACAAACAGACTGGCAGTCATTTTAACAAACAGACTGGCATTCATTTTAACAGACAGGCTGGCAGTCATTTTAACAGACAGGCTGGCTGTCATTTTAATAAACAGGCTGGTAGACATTTTAACAGACAGGCTGGCAGTCATTTTAACATACAGACTGGCAGTCATTTTAACAGACAAACTGGCAGTAATTTTAACAGACAGACTGGTAGTCATTTTAACAGACAGACTAGCAATCATTTTAACAAACAGACTGGCAGTCATTTTAACAAACAGACTGGCAGTCATTTTAACAAACAGACTGGCCGATATTTTAACAGACAGACTGGTAGTCCTTTTAACAGACAGACTGGCAGTCATTTTAACAAACAGACTGGCAGTCATTTTAACAAACAGACTGGCAGTCATTTTAACAAACAGACTGGCAGTCGTTTTAACAAACAGACTGACCGTCATTTTAACAGACACACTTTCAGCTTAATAAAAAAGCGGACATTTTAGGAAACAAACAATTTGACAGGAACACATGCATTTTGACAAACAAATAGAAAAAAAGAAATGCTGACACGCGATGGAAACAAACATCTCCAAACACAAACATACAGAACTCCTATCACATCTCCCTATGCAGGTCACGTTGACAGATTAAGAACATATCTCCCAGAACAAATCTATGGCAGATCCACAATTTTATGGACATTTTTTTTTTGCCCTGTTTGATGTCCCGGTATAATTTCTGCAGATGTCTATCACTCCAGCCACACTTAACTGGTGTCAGACCGGGCCTGAGTTTATGCTTGTCTTGTGCTGGAGGTCGAGTCCTATCGGATTTTAGACAGGATGATATCCCAGTTGTAAAAGTTAATGGAGATACGGGAGAGCTAGTGCGGGTGGGCTGGTCTTTTGTGTGATTTGTTTTGTTGCTTGCTTATTTCGGAGTCATGATTTATTTTATCTTGATTTTGTGGTAGTGGGGGAGTGTTTGATAGGGTGGGCAGTTCCGGGGTTTTTTTTTCTTTAGAGAAATGGACAAGAAGATTTTAGGGACTTGAGACTACGTAGAGAAATGGACAAGAAGATTTTAGGGACTTGAGACTACGTAGAGAAATGGACAAGAAGATTTTAGGGACTTGAGACTACGTAGAGAAATGGACAAGAAGATTTTAGGGACTTGAGACTACGTAGAGAAATGGACAAGAAGATTTTAGGGACTTGAGACTACGTAGAGAAATGGACAAGAAGATTTTAGGGACTTGAGACTACGTAGAGAAATGGAAAATGGGAGATGGGTGATGGCAGATGGGTGATGGCAGATGGGTAATGGGTGGTGGAAGATTTGTGATGGCAGATGGGTAATGGGAAATGGATGGTGGAAAAGGAGAGATGGGAGCTTGGGAGATGGGTAATGGGAAACCTATCTATCTCTATCTCTTGTCCTTTCGAGTCGAAGACGGCACATAGGGCAGAAACACAATCTCAACATCAGAAACCTTGCGTGCCAAAATGGCAGATATTGCAGAGATCACTGCTTCTAAAATCTATGGCTCTGTTTACATACAATTGCTTTTTTTTTTACAATGACAGCTTATCAAGTCATCAATCAACTTCCTTAGTCGCCTCTTGCGACATGCCTGGAAGGTCACAGTGTCACTATTCTTTACTTCCCTCATAATGAGGCCCCGGCAACACACGGGAAGTGGAAATAGGTGGTGGAAAATGGGAGATGGGAGTTTGTGAGGTGGGTGATGGGAGATAGGAGATGAGTTATGTTTGATGGATCTTTGATGTTTGATGGTGATGGATTTTTTTTATGTGCGGTCATATACGATTTTTGTTTATGTTTTGATTTGTTTGTTTGTTTGTTTTTTTTTGCGCGCGCGGGGGCTTGGGAGAGACTGGGGGGAGAGGAAAGAGTTTAGGAGAAAGTGTGGTGAAGAAGTAGTGTGAGTGTGAGAATGTGAAGAGAAATTCTGTGAAAGAATGAGCAAAATGGGAGTTTGTTAGGGAGTAGGTGGGGGAGAAATGGGAGTGTGTTAGGGAGTAGGTGGGGGAGAAATGGGAGTGTGTTAGGGAGTAGGTGAGGGCGAAATGAGCGTGTGTTAGGGAGTAGGTGAGGGTGCTAAATGAGAGTGTGTTAGGGAGTAGGTGTATGCGAAATGAGAGTGTGTTAGGGAGTAGGTGAGGGCGAAATGAGAGTGTGTTAGGGAGTAGGTGAGGGCGAAATGAGAGTGTGTTAGGGAGTAGGTGAGGGCGAAATGAGAGTGTGTTAGGGAGTAGGTGAGGGCGAAATGAGCGTGTGTTAGGGAGTAGGTGAGGGTGCTAAATGAGAGTGTGTTAGGGAGTAGGTGAGGGCGAAATGAGAGTGTGTTATGGAGTAGGTGTATGCGAAATGAGAGTGTGTTAGGGAGTAGGTGAGGGCGAAATGAGAGTGTGTTAGGGAGTAGGTGAGGGCGAAATGAGAGTGTGTTAGGGAGTAGGTGAGGGCGAAATGAGCGTGTGTTAGGGAGTAGGTGAGGGTGCTAAATGAGAGTGTGTTAGGGAGTAGGTGTATGCGAAATGAGAGTGTGTTAGGGAGTAGGTGAGGGCGAAATGAGGGTGTGTTAGGGAGTAGGTGAGGGCGAAATGAGAGTGTGTTAGGGAGTAGGTGGGGGAGAAATGAGTGTGTTAGGGAGTAGGGTGTGCAAAATGAGAGTGTGTTAGGGAGTAGGTGAGGGCGAAATGAGAGTGTGTTAGGGAGTAGGTGAGGGCGAAATGAGAGTGTGTTAGGGAGTAGGTGGGGGAGAAATGAGAGTGTGTTAGGGAGTAGGTGTATGCGAAATGAGAGTGTGTTAGGGAGTAGGTGAGGGCGAAATGAGAGTGTGTTAGGGAGTAGGTGAGGGCGAAATAAGAGTGTGTTAGGGAGTAGGTGAGGGAGAATTGAGAGTGTGTTAGGGAGTAGGTGTATGCGAAATGAGAGTGTGTTAGGGAGTAGGTGAGGGCGAAATGAGAGTGTGTTATGGAGTAGGTGTATGCGAAATGAGAGTGTGTTAGGGAGTAGGTGAGGGCGAAATGAGAGTGTGTTAGGGAGTAGGTGAGGGCGAAATGCGAGTGTGTTAGGGAGTAGGTGGGGGAGAAGTGAGAGTGTGTTAGGGAGTAGGTGGGGGAGAAATGAGAGTGTGTTAGGGAGTAGGTGAGGGCGAAATAAGAGTGTGTTAGGGAGTAGGTGAGGGCGAAATAAGAGTGTGTTAGGGAGTAGGTGAGGGCGAAATAAGAGTGTGTTAGGGAGTAGGTGAGGGCGAAATAAGAGTGTGTTAGGTGTTTTGTATGGAGAGAGAAAGACGAGAAAGAGAAAAAAAAAACAAATAGAGAGAAAGAGAGACAGACAATGGGAAGAAGATGATATTGAGTGAGAGAAGGTAAAGATAGATTTAGGAATAGATAAGTGAGGACGAGAAGAGATCATGTGAGGAGTGACAGAGGGTGAAAGTAGAGCATGTTGTATAGTGAGTGAGGGGTAAAGGAAAGCGTGTTCGGGAGTAGGTGAGAGTTAAAGTGAGTGTGGTAGGGGTAGGTGAGGGCGAAATGGGAGTGTGTTAGGGAGTAGCTGGGGGAGAAATGGGAGTATGTTAGGGAGTAGGTAAGGGCGAAATGTGAGTGTTAGGGAGTAGGTGGGGGCGAAATGGGAGTTTGTTAGGGAGTAGGTGGGGCGAAATGGGAGTGTGTTAGGGAGTAGGTGAGGGCGAAATGAGAGTGTGTGAGGGAGTAGGTTGGGGCGAAATGGGAGTGTGTTAGGGAGTAGGTGAGGGCGAAATGAGAGTGTGTTAGGGAGTAGGGGAGGGCGAAATGGTTGAGAGTGTTTTAGGGAGTAGGTGTATGCGAAATGAGAGTGTGTTAGGGAGTAGGTGAGGGCGAAATGAGAGTGTGTTAGGGAGTAGGTGTATGCGAAATGAGAGTGTGTTAGGGAGTAGGTGAGGGCGAAATGAGAGTGTGTTAGGGAGTAGGTTTATGCGAAATGAGAGTGTGTTAGGGAGTAGGTGAGGGCGAAATGAGAGTGTGTTAGGGAGTAGGGGAGGGCGAAATGATTGAGAGTGTTTTAGGGAGTAGGTGAGGGCGAAATGAGAGTGTGTTAGGGAGTAGGTGAGGGCGAAATGAAAGTGTGTTAGGGAGTAGGTGTATGCAAAATGAGAGTGTTTTAGGGAGTAGGTGTATGCGAAATGAGAGTGTGTTAGGGAGTAGGTGTATGCGAAATGAGAGTGTGTTAGGGAGTAGGTGTATGCAAAATGAGAGTGTGTTAGGGAGTAGGTGTATGCGAAATGAGAGTGTGTTAGGGAGTAGTTGTATGCGAAATGAGAGTGTGTTAGGGAGTAGTTGTATGCGAAATGAGAGTGTGTTCGGGAGTGAGTGAGGAAGAAAAGGAGAGCATGCTAGAGAGTGTGTGAGGGAGAAAAGAGAGTGTGTTAGGGAGTGGGTGAGTGAGAAAGGAGAGCATGTTAGGGAGTGAGTGAAGAGTGAATAAATGAGTGAGTGAGTGAAGGCAAGGATAGAAAAACTAGTCAAAAATTGTGTGAAATTATAAGAGTACCACGCACGAACAAAGCGCGTTTCAGAGAGTGTATAAGAGAGAATGTGTGCGCAAGAGAGTCCATGAGAGCAAATAAAGGAGACACTTTTTAACTTCTTCCTTTCTGTCGAAATTTCTGAAGTTTTAATCTTTTTCAATTTTTTCTAAATTTTGTCCATTTATTAATAAATTTAATTCATCTTTTTTTTGTGTTTGATTGACAAGGTTCTTCCAGATTTTCATTTTTTTTGTTTCATTGCTGTTAATATCTCCCACTCGTATTGCATTTTTTGTGTGAATATCTTTTTATGTTAATCTTTTAAGTAGTGATGTCATCATCTTAGATGTGTAATTGATTATATTATTCTCTTTTTTTTATTCTGATCATTTATGCTGTCTTTGTTCATTTTTGATTTATGATATTAATTTTTAACTTGTCTTGTTCACATTTCGTTTTTGCTTCGTTTTTTTTATCTTTCATGTTCTTTACTTCGCTTCTTGCAAAATTCGCCGTCATTAATCTTATGAGGGGAGGCGCCACTCAGTAACAGGGCTGAAAGCTGTCGACGAATCATAGCTGACTGCTTGCGCAGGGAATGATGAACCAGAACTATCCAGATCGAACTCCGCCTCTTTGCAGTGCCTTTAGAACAGATTAACCCACTTTAATCTGGTCGAGTTAATAGAGACTGGACACGGTAGGCAGCGTGCTACTCTAAAACGCCCCTGCTGAAGTCGGATGTGTTGGGTCGAAGGGTACAAATATCACAATTCAAACCACAACAGAGCACATCTACGCTAACTTAATGTCCTTTCAAAAAAAAGCTGATGACGAAGTGGATTGTTCATTTCTGTAGTAGTAACCGTAAGATAGAAAAAAAAAGAAAGAAAGAAGGAATAAAGTGAATAAAAGAAAGGAAGGAACACAGAAGAAAGAAATATAGAAAGAAAAAAGTAAAGAATGAAAGAAATACAGAAATAAAGGACGAACAAGAAAAAAGAAAGGAAAGAAAGAACGGGAAAAAAGAAAGGACGAAAGAAAGAAAGAAATGATAGGACGAAAGGAAGATAGAAATAATGAAAAAATGAAAGAAAAACAAAGGCAGGAAGGAGTGAAGAATAAAGGGGGAGAAATAAAGAAAGGCAGAAAAGGAAAGAAAGGAAAGGAAGGAATAAAGGAAGAAATAGAAAGAAAAAAAGAAAGAGACGAAAGGAGGAAAAAAAAAGAATTAAGAGAGAATTAAGAATGAAAGCAAGAATAAAATAGAAAGAATGAAAGAAAACGAAAGAAAGAAAGAAAGAAAGCAAGAAAGCAAGAAAGCAAGAAAGAAGGAAAGACAGAAAGAAAGAAAGAGTAATCTAAATAGATAGTGCTTGAAGTATGTTTTTAAAAAAATCAAGGATCTCTTCCATGCCTTGCTAGACATTTGGGGAACGTGACCTTAGTGAACGTTTATTGCCCTGAGTACGGTATATTTATGGGTAATGTGGTCGGTATTACGTCAGGCCGCCTTTATTTCCCTAAAAATCTCTGGTACTCATTATTAGAGGCTGAATGAACACCAGAACATTTGCAGTCCGAAAAATAAATAGCAAATCTCTGAGAATTGATCCTGGACTCTTCTGCCCGGGAAGCGAGCACACTAACCACTCAGCCACCAAGGTACTCTTACTCTTATATGTTATTATTTCCCTCTTTGTTCACATCAGCTTTACTGCGATTCTAGATGATTATGTACACATACTTATGTAAATCCTCAATTTGTGAAAACTTGGACCAACGGTTTGTCGTCGTCGAGCTATTATCTACCCACTTCGTACTTCGTCCCCACTCAAAAACCGTAACACTGGACTCATCACATCTCATTTCATCCTATCTCACAATCCACTCATATTCCTTTATTCATCTTTCATAAATCCCAACTCGTGCGCCATTCATTTCTCGTGAGCACTCGACCACATCCTCGTTTCATGTAAATAAGCGAATCAGATATAGCTTATGATTAATTCCTCGTTTGTTCTTGTGATTTGTCATTTTCTTTGATTGGCTAATCACCATTAGTTTATCTTTAAATCCACCAATCAGATTTCTCTTCAAATCCTGCAATCAGATTTGTCCGTGGCCACACTTGTTCCTGTAAATATTTTTGGGGGTAATTTTCTTGTTAGCCTTCTAGCTAGAATAAAACGACATTTTGACTTGAGTTATTGAGTTATTTGCGGGTCATGATCTCAAGAAACAAGGGCATGTTGACTTGAGTTATTGAGTTATTTGCGGGTCATGATCTCAAGAAACAAGGGCATGCTGAATTGAGTTATTGAGTTATTTGCGGGTCATGATCTCAAGAAACAAGGGCATGCTGAATTGAGTTATTGAGTTATTTGCGGGTCATGATCTCAAGAAACAAGGGCATGCTGAATTGAGTTATTGAGTTATTTGCGGGTCATGATCTCAAGAAACAAGGGCATGCTGAATTGAGTTATTGAGTTATTTGCGGGTCATGATCTCAAGAAACAAGGGCATGCTGAATTGAGTTATTGAGTTATTTGCGGGTCATGATCTCAAGAAACAAGGGCATGCTGAATTGAGTTATTGAGTTATTTGCGGGTCATGATCTCAAGAAACAAGGGCATGCTGAATTGAGTTATTGAGTTATTTGCGGGTCATGATCTCAAGAAACAAGGGCATGCTGGATTGAGTTATTGAGTTATTTGCGGGTCATGATCTCAAGAAACAAGGGCATGCTGAATTGAGTTATTGAGTTATTTGCGGGTCATGATCTCAAGAAACAAGGGCATGCTGAATTGAGTTATTGAGTTATTTGCGGGTCATGATCTCAAGAAACAAGGGCATGCTGGATTGAGTTATTGAGTTATTTGCGGGTCATGATCTCAAGAAACAAGGGCATGCTGAATTGAGTTATTGAATTATTTGCGGGTCATGATCTCAAGAAACAAGGGCATGCTGAATTGAGTTATTGAGTTATTTGCGGGTCATGATCTCAAGAAACAAGGGCATGCTGAATTGAGTTATTGAGTTATTTGCGGGTCATGATCTCAAGAAACAAGGGCATGCTGAATTGAGTTATTGAGTTATTTGCGGGTCATGATCTCAAGAAACAAGGGCATGTTGACTTGAGTTATTGAGTTATTTGCGGGTCATGATCTCAAGAAACAAGGGCATGTTGACTTGAGTTATTGAGTTATTTGCGGGTCATGATCTCAAGAAACAAGGGCATGCTGAATTGAGTTATTGAGTTATTTGCGGGTCATGATCTCAAGAAACAAGGGCATGTTGACTTGAGTTATTGAGTTATTTCGGGGCTTGATCTCAAGAAACAAGGGCATGTTGACTTGAGTTATTGAGTTATTTGTGGGTCATGATCTCAAGAAACAAGGGCATGCTGAATTGAGTTATTGAGTTATTTGCGGGTCATGATCTCAAGAAACAAGGGAATGTTGACTTGAGTTATTGAGTTATTTCGGGGCATGATCTCAAGAAACAAGGGCATGTTGACTTGAGTTATTGAGTTATTTGTGGGTCATGATCTCAAGAAACAAGGGCATGTTGACTTGAGTTATTGAGTTATTTGTGGGTCATGATCTCAAGAAACAAGGCCATGTTGACTTGAGTTATTGAGTTATTTGTGGGTCATGATCATTGCACTCCGAATATGTCCATAGGTGCTCAGATCCCCTACTCAGCAAGTCCCACAGTATCCAGCGACTGACGACTCCAGTTCTATGTTGGTTGATAAGTCTTCTTACACGGCCACTAAGTTTCTCCTTTCTGGCTGTGCCAATCTTAACTCCCATCTCTTTCATCTGAAGGAGTGACGTGGACTCATGGTTGTTGAAGTCCTGTGTCCTTCCCACTTCCCAGAGGGCATTGATGATATCCGACCGATCCATTAGTTGATCGTCCTCAACGACAGCGCAGCTAGCCAACCTGTCCGCTCTTTCATTTCCCCCGTACTCCCGCATGTCCAGGGACATTTACAAAGGTGATCTTACGTATTTTTTTACTTCTGCAATGACCCCAACCATTGCATGAGTACAGAGCCCGCCTCCACTTTTCTTATCATGCTCATCGAATCACTCAGTATACAGGCGTGGATGTAGTCTTGTGACTCTAACCATTTGAATGCCTTGGTCACTGCCATCGCCTCCATTGTCATGCTACTCGTGGTCATGGCGTATGCCCCACTGTCTTCCTTGACTATTCTGCCTGCCGAGCGTGCTGTAAATGTCCATGCACTCCTTTGGTGTCGTATTACATATCCGTCTGTATAGATGACTGCATCTTCCTCATGTGACTTGTATGTTGACCCGACGTCGGGTTACTGTTTCCTTTACTGTCTTCTACCTCTTGCTCCTCACAGCGTCGAGGGAAAAGTGTGAGTGTTAGAACCAAGTATTTCAGGTGTGCCTCGTGTTATGTGTCCATGATAAGAAAATATAAGATAGGACGAGATAAGACACAATTAGTTAAGATAATATGACATGAAATAAGATACAGTTAGTTAAAATAAGATGTCATGAAATAAGATATAGTTAGGCAAGACAAGATGGCATGCAATAAGATACAGTTAGATAAGACAAGATGACGAGAAATAAGATACAGTTAGGCAAGACAAGATGGCATGAAATAAGATACAGTTACTTAAGATAAGATGACATGAAATAAGATACAATTAGATAAGATAAGATGACATGAAATAAGATACAGTTACTTAAGATAAGATGACATGAAATAAGATACAGTTACTTAAGATAAGATGACATGAAATAAGATACAGTTAGGTAAGATAAGATGACATGAAATACGATACAATTAGATAAGATAAGATGACATGAAATAAGATACAGTTATGTAAGACAAGACGCGAAACAATTAGGCAGGATAAAATAAGATAAAATTAAAGATACAGTTAGGTAAGAAAATATAAAATACAATTAGATCACATTAGATAAGATAACATACGATAGAATAAGGTGAGAATAGATGAGATATGAAACGATTAGGTACGATAAGATGTGATGAGTTTAGATAAGATTAGATAAAATAAGATGAGATAAGATAAGATAAGATACAGTTAGGTTAGATAAGATAACATAATGAAGATACAGTTAAACTATTAATTAAGATAATGGTGTGCTAGAGAAGGGAAGAACAATTCGCAACACTATTGAGAAGTTTAGAAAAATACAAAACAAATCAAGGTAAGATGTGATAAGATAGGACAATGGTATATTCGTGAAGATAGGACAAAAATTAGAGTAGGATAATAATCATCATCACCATGTACCGCGCCGGTTGATGTAGACGATCATGTCTTTTCACAATCTTCTATCCCACAGTGGCATCGTATCAGTTCTGTTGTTGACTATTTTCCATGCCATGACACCAAGCTATCCAGTATCTTCTCTCTTTGTCGTCCTTTGTATCTCTTTCCCTGTATTGTGTCAGATGTAACCAAGTATTCCAACTTTCCTTTTCCCATGATCTGCCAGAAGAATGTTGATTGCTTCTTTCTGATGTTTTTTAGGAGCTCCCTTTTTGTTTTGGCTTTTTTGAAAGTTTCCTTATTGGTCTTTTTAGCTGTCCAGGGAACTTTCAGCATTCTTCTGAGAAATTCCATCACTGTGGCCTCTAATCGTCTTTTCATTTGTTTGTCTAGTGTCCATGATTCGCTTCCATAGGTCATACTTGGTTCTATATAGCACTGATAAACTTTCTTTCTCACTTCTATTGACATAGATTTATTGCATAAGATATTTTTCATTTTCTGAAATGCTATTTTGGCCTGAGCTATTCTACTTTTTATTTCTGTGGTGCATCTCCCATCCGATGTTATTATTGTGCCCAAGTATTTAACGCGTTGCACTGGTTTCAGATTTGTCTTTCTTGTTGCTTTCATTTACTACTATGTTTTTAATTTCTTGTAGTTCATTCTCTGTCTCTGCTATTAAGACTGTGTCATCCGCATATCGCAAATTATTTATGTTGTGACCGTTGACTTCAATTCCTTTTTTGTCTACTATCGATCTCATAATATGTTCGCTGTAAAGTGAAAACAAATGCGGCGACAGAACACAGCCTTGTCTGACTCCTTGTTTAATATATTGGAATTGTCCTATTTGGTTATTAATTAGTATAACTGCTGTATGTTTCCAGTACATGTTTTTTTCTATGATTCTCAGATCCTTGCCATCAATGTTTAATTTCTCTAGCATATTGATTATTTAGAAGAAATAGACCTGGAGACAGTTCAGAACTACAACTACCTTGGGCATACTATAACCAGTGATGGAAAATGTACAACTGAAATAAACAAAAGAATGAATGGCAAAAGGTAATTTTAATGTCACGAAGAACATACTAACATCAGAATAAATTACACCAGAGCTAAAACTAAGAATAGCAAAATGTTACATCTTCTCAATATTCCTATATGGTGCAGAAACATGGACATTAGACAAGAAAACAGAACAGAGAATTGAAGCTTTTCAAATGCGGATATATAGAAGAATAGGTAGAATTGGATTGAAGGAAAAGAAAACAAACGATGAAGTTTTAAAACAACTAAAAATGAAAAGAGAACTACTAAGCACAATTCAAACAAGACAAATGCGATTTTTGGGGCATGTTAAAAGACACAACAGCCTACTAAAAGTAATCCTGGAGGGGAAAATACAAGGTAAAGAGCAGAGGCAGACCAAGACTAACATGGACGAGTAACATCAAAAGATGGATAAACCAGCCTATGACAACCTGCACCATCAAAGCAAGAGACAGAGAAGAATGGCGCTCCATGGTAGCCAATCGTCGTTGCAGAGAAGGCACTCGATGATGATGATTGATTATTTCCACATGCTTTACTTTGTCAAATGCTTTTGTGTCGTCTATAAAGCACATATATAGATCTTTCTTTACTTCTACAGCTCTTTCTCTTAACAACTTTTCTTCAACAAATCCACATTGTTCCTCACTTATTTCTGGTTTTACATTGCTCTTTACACGTCTTATGATGATTCTTAGTAATAAAAAGTAAAGAGCCCCCGTCACGCCAAGTGGCATACAGGGAATATGGTGTTAGCGACCACAATTTTTACTGACCTATGGCACATCATTTTTAGGGTAATGTGGTCGGTACTACGCCCGTGCCGCTTTACTTTCCCAGAAAAAAATCCCGTACCTAATTAAGGCTGTGTGAACCCGGAAGCGGTCGATCAGGATCGAACCCAACCTCTTGTTGTTTGTAGTCCAGTTCACTAACCACTGAGCTACCGCGGCTCCTAATGATTCTTAGTAATTGTTACATAATAATTTAGGAACAAATAATGCTAATTTTATTATTGATTTGAATTCGTTTGCAGGGATACCGGCTTGTTGCAGGAGCTACTGAGTTAAGTGCTCTGTGCACACCGTGAGCTGTGTGTCTCATCCGTTTTGATCCTGTTTCGATATCCCGCTTGTTTACGATGAATGATGATATCGTATGACAGGGAACAGTTGGCTGTGTTCACTTTCTGCGCGGTTTCGCCTTATGTCTTTTGGCGTGTGCTGATGACTGCTACAATGGGGACTACAGTTACCTTTCTTTGTTTGGGAGATGTGTTACTAATTCGGATGATTCTACTGGCACGGGCGGTTGAGCAATTATGGATTTTAATTCGTTTGCAGTGATACCGAGGCCTTCCATAACCAATAACCAATAACCGGGGCCTTCCATAACCATAATATAACATAACATAACATAATGCAAATGTATAGTATAAAATAAGATAAAATACGTCAAGATAAAATGAATACAACATGCTGCCCAACGACTGAAGTATTTACGACAAACTACACATAATGGAATAAATGTCCGTCCTTAATTAGAATACTCATTTGAGGCAGTCTCTCAGTTTGGGTTTCCAATGCTAGCATCATACTGTCTCAATATAACTGAAGGACTCTGTCTGGTATTGGCGGGGCGTGCAGAGAGTAGGCAAGGGAGGGAATGAGATGGAGTTGATGGGAAGTACCCACACGTGAACGTGACCAGATCACGTGATTAGGCTGTGAAGCTGTTACACGTGGGCTAATAGCCGCCTACGTAATCAGTCACGGCGTGGCACGGCTGGCCAGAGGAAATGAAGAGGATTTCACCCGGGACCGGGGAGAGATGGGAGGGAGGTATTCTAGTCACGGCTGTTGGGTTGAATCTAAAACTGGTGTTTTACTTCGGACCTCAGATGTTATCCATGTGTGTGTGTGTGTGAGAGAGAGAGAGAGTGAGAGAGAGAGAGAGAGAGTGTGTGAGAGAGAGAGAGTGTGAGAGAGAGAGTGTTTGAGAGAGAGAGAGTGTGTGAGAGAGAGAGAGTGTGTGTGTGTGAGAGAGTGTGTGTGTGAGAGAGAGTGTATGTGTGTGTGAGAGAGAGTGTGTGTGTGAGAGAGAGAGTGTGTGTGTATGTGAGAGAGAGTGTATGTGTGTGTGATAGAGAGAGAGTGTGTATGAGAAAAAGAGAGAGTGTGTGAGTGAGTGCGTGTGTTGTGCAAATGATATGTTATTGAGTTATTTGTGGGTCATCATCATTGCACTCCGAACATGTCCATAGGTGCTCAGATCCCCTCCTCAGCAATTCCCTCAGTGTGCAGCGACTGACGACTCCGGTTCTATGTTGGTTGATAAGTCTTCTTACACGTCCACTATGTTTCTCATTTCTGGCTGTGATAAGATAAGATAAAATAAGATAAGATAAGATAAGATGAATAAAATAATATGTCCTTGTTTTTAGCAAGTAGAGATTGTGCTTTCTTTGAGTGCCCGTCTTCACATCGAAGGTTGGCTGTCATGGAGCGCCATTTTACTCTATTTCTTATCGTACTGGTTCACGATGTTATAGGCTCATCTGTCTATCTTTTGATATTAGCTGTCCACTTTAGTCTTGGTCTGCCTACGCCTCGTCTGCCTGGTAACTTTCCTTACAAAATATCTTTTAGTTGAGTATTGTTTATCTTCACATGTTAAAATATATTTCAGTTGTCTTTTTCGAATTCTGTTAAGAAGTTCTTTTTATAAAATTGCTGAAAGTTGTCAGCGACCCACAGCTGATGACTTGCGGCAGGATAGGTGAACCAGAACCAACCAGACCCTACTCCACCTCTCCTCGGTACCTCCAGTAACAGACTAACCTGTCTAGTCTGGCCAAGCAAGTAGGGATCGAAGAGGGAAGACAACCCGTACTCAAAAATGTCGTGCTGAAGTCGGATGTGTTGGGCCGAAAGGCGCAAATATCACAGTTATACTGCAGACCACAACACAACGTCCTTTTAAGGGCGGATGACGAAGAGGTACACTGCTTTAGTCATCGGGCGAACGCAAGCAAGCATTTTCAGGTGATTCAGAATTTGTCTTACTCCCAATTTCTCCCCATCATTCTATAGAATAAAAAAAAGTAAAGTACCCCCGTCACGCCAAGTGGCGTATAGGAAATATGGTGTTAGTGACCATAATTTTTACAGACCTTCAGCACATGATTTTTGGGGTAACATGGTCGATACTACGTCTGTGCCGTTTTACATTCCCTGAAAAAATTCGGTACACATTTAAGGCTCAGTGAACCCAGAAGCCGTCGTTCAGGATCTGACCCGACCTCTTGTCCTTTGTAGTCCAGTTCACTAACCACTGAGCTGTCGCGGCTCCCTATTATTATATACATCAACACTGCAAATGTTTTGATTTTCTGCTCTATTTTAATATTTGATGTTTATGTTTCTGTACCACATAGGAAAACAGAGTCATCATCATCATCATCATCATCATCATCATCATCATCATCATCATCATCATCATCATCATCATCATCATCAAGTACCATGCCTGCTGGCGTAGGTGATCAAGTCTCTCCACAACTTTCGATCTCGACAGTTATTTATCATTTCTGTTGTTAACCTTCTGCCAAGCCATTCTCTTTAGCTATCTGGTATATTTTCTCTTTGCATCCCTCTGTCTCTTCGTCCCTCAATTGTCCCAGTTGTCACAACATATTCCAGCTGTTCTCTTCTCATTACATGACGAAAAAATGATGATTTCTTGCTAATATTGGGTACAAGTTCTCTTTTTCCTTTGGCCTCTTTCAGAACATTTTCATTACTCTTCTTAGCTGTCCACGGTATTCTCAACATTCTTCTGTAAAACCACATTTCTACAGCCTCCAGTGACTTTCTTCTCTGTTGTCCTATTTCCATCTTTCTTATACATAATGTTGCACAATAATCTAACCAATCAGCATGACACACGATGATAATAAAGTATGACGCACTCGTAAAAAAAAATACAGCCACTTCCGCCCTCGTCATATCCTCGAAGATATCAAAACATTTTGATTGAAGCCATATAGAGTGGATCTTGTAAATATTCACTGAACAAACGAGTCAGTTCTGAGCTTAATGACTCGTTTTTTTTATTATAGACAGAATGAGTGAAGCCATCACGATCACATACAATCATCCACACACACAAAAAAAAGGAAACGAAGCCATACATAGAAATGAACCCAATTTCGAAATATATGACAGTTTATGTCAGATTTGTTTGTTGCAATCATTATCTAGATACGCGCAGAGTCTGCGTTGTAGATAGAGAAACAAATATGTCATCATAACCTGCGGTATTGCGTTGGCAGTCCATTTCTTCCTTGATTACGTCCTATTTCTGTTCAGAGCCAGGACGCAGGCAGGCAGTGCGTGGGCTGTGAGCGGTTGGTGACTCATAGCTGACCGTTTGCGAGAAAAACAGGAAGCGAAAACAGAGTGGTCAAACAATGTGTGTTCAAGACAGTAGTTGTTTGTTTGCGGTTTGCGATCGCAACTTTATATCTCTTACGAAGTCCCCAAAGACTTAATTTTGCGTGAATATCACTTTTTCATATATTTCACACCGCCAGCAATTAGCTAAGATGTTTCCCGCCATACAGGCAGATAATCTCCGATTTCAATGGTATTATAATATTTTTGTTTTATTATCGTGAGTTTTAACGTTATGGGTAGATTTTTTTTCCTATTAGTTTTGCAGGACGGAGGTAATTTTTTGCATACAGCTTTAGATTTCCAACTGCCAAGTGTTTTTAACGTGCGGAGAATGCACACGGGACTTCCTGTTTGCGCCGTTTCACGAGAGAGCTAGATATCGGATCCATAACACCACTGAATGGTAAAGTCATACATTCAATTTTAAATAATATTTTGTGAACAAGTTGTGGGATACACGGAAGATGTACAACAGAGGTGAGATGGTAGATGTACAATAGAGGTGAGATGGTAGATGTACAATAGAGGTGAGATGGTAGATGTACAATAGAGGTGAGATGGTAGATGTACAACAGAGGTGAGATGGTAGATGTACAACAGAGGTGAGATGGTAGATGTACAACAGAGGTTAGATGGTAGATGTACAATAGAGGTGAGATGGTAGATGTACAACAGAGGTTAGATAGTAGGTGTACAACATAGGTGAGATGGTAGATGTACAACAGAGGTGAGATGGTAGGTGTAAAACAGAGGTGAGATGGTAGGTGTACAACAGAGGTGAGATGGTAGGTGTACAACAGAGGTGAGATGGTAGATGTACAACAGAGGTGAGATGGTAGGAGTACAACAGAGGTGAGATGGTAGATGTACAACAGAGGTGAAATGGTAGGTGTACAAAATAGGTGAGATGGTAGATGTACAACATAGGTGAGATGGTAGATGTACAACAGAGGTGAGATGGTAGATGTACAACAGAGGTGAGATGGTAGATGTACAAAATAGGTGAGATGGTAGATGCACAACATAGGTGAGATGGTAGATGTACAACAGAGGTGAAATGGTAGATGTACAACAGAGGTGAGATGGTAGATGTACAACAGAGGTGAGATGGTAGATGTACAACAGAGGTGAGATGGTAGATGTACAACTGAGGTGAGATGCAGAATGGCTCAGGCAAAAGCAGCTTTCCAAACAATTTGAAAGATACTACGCAATCAATTTTTGACAATAGAAACAAGAAAAAGAGTTCTTAAATATTATGTAGAGCCAGTCTTAACATATAGATGTGAATCATGGACAATAGGACAACAGACAAGAAAATCACTGGGGTCTGTAGAAATGTGGTTTTACAGAAGAATGTTGAGAATACCATGGACAGCTAAGAAGAGTAATGAAAATGCTCTGAAAGAGGACAAAGTAAAAAGAGAGCTAATTTCCAATATTAGGAAGAAACAATCATCATTTTTTGGCTGTAATGAGGAGAGAACAGCTGGAATATATTGTAACAACTGGAAAAATTGAGGGACGAAGAGATAGAGGGAAGCAAAGAGAAAAGATACCAGACAGCTTAAGAGAATGGTTTTGCAGAAGGTCAAGAACAGAAATGATAAATAACTGTCGAGATTGAAAGTTGTGGAAAGACATGATCACCAATATCAGCAGGCACAGTACTTGATGATGATGATGATTTTTTTTTTGTCGGCTTCTTTATTTTTCTCCTCTTTTCTCCTGATAATGAGGTCAGATGATATTTGTTAGCCCGCTGTTGTTGACCCATACAACCAGCTAGTATTCTAACACTGCGGTCCTGAGGGGCCAATAAGCTACGGTACTCAACATAAGTCAAACCAAATTAGGGTTATTTTCTTCTTTTTTTTTTCAAATAATTTTTTTGGCCTTCGCGAGCTTTCACCCCTGGCAAAGAACTTAGAGACTAAGAACTGAGTTTTTTGTGTTAATCGATTTTTCCCTGGCAGCGGTATGCTCAGGGGTCCCTCGCCGTACAGGCAGATAGCGCCGTCTTCGGAGGTATTCATATTTTTTTCCGTCAATGAGTAATTGACGTTTCAAGCCGGGTCGCAGGACCAGGTGTGGGTACCGCAGAGAGAAATCATAAATAAAAATCCCAGCTTCTTCAGCCGAGATTTGAACAAAACCTCTCTGTCTCGAGACCGACGTCTTGCCTCGAGACCGACGTCTTGCCTCGAGACAGACGTCTTGCCTCGAGACCAACCAGTCCCACGTTATTTAGAAATCCCCATACATTTAGGAACTGTTCAAAACGACCGAGGACGACACGAGTGCTTAAAATATTTCGAGTCATCAGACTTCCGTTAAATGAAGCGGTTTGACTCCACGGGTCTCCAAAGGTGTCTACGGTCTAGATAAAGATGAATGGCTTATATCAGAGGTGTCTTCAGCAGGGATTTTTACACTTTGATAAGTGGGATATTTCCAAGTCGCGTAATTATCGTTTATATGAGTTTGACGTGACGATTAATAATGGAGATAGACGTGAAATTCCAACAAACAGTTTGATTGATGCAATTCCAATAATCCGTGTAAATCCTTTAATTTTTTACATATTTTATTTTTATTGATATTAATATCTTCCCCACCATGCATATCTTGATATTCCTTTCTAGCAAAATTAATAATTGGCATGACAGCAAAAAAAAAACTATTTTTTTTTGCAAGGTTAAAAATGAAGGTACAGAATTCATCATCATCCTTATCATCAAGTCTCCTGCCTGCTGACGTGGGTAATCATGTCTCTCCATAACTTCCTATCTCTACAAATCTTTATCAGTTTGGTGATGGCTCCTAATTAAACATTTTCACAAATTGTCATGTATTTCTTCTCTCTGTTTTCAATCAGCAAAAGCAGATTGCCAAAAAATGTGGAAGAAATTGTGCAATCCAATTTTGACAATAGAAACAAGGAAAAGAGTTCTTAGATGTTATGTAGAGTCAGACTTAACATATGGATGTGAATCATGGAAAATAGGACAACAGACAAATTGGAGGCTGTAGAAATGTGGTTTAACAGAAGAATGTTGAGAATACCATGGTCAGCTACGAAGTGTAATGAAAACGTTCTGAAAGAGGCCAAAGCAAAAAGATAGCTAATTTCCAATATTAGGAAGAGACAATCATCATTTTTTGACCATGTAATGTGAAGAGAACAACTGGAATATATTGTAACAACTGGGAAAATTGAGGGACGAAGAGATAGAAGAAAGCAAAGAGAAAAGATACCAGACAGCTTAAGAGAATGGCTTGGCTGAAGGTCAAGAACAGAAATGATAAATAACTGTCGAGATCGAAAGTTGTGGAGAGACATGATCACCTTCGCCAGCAGACATGGTACTTGATGATGATGATGATGTTTTCCACTATCACATCTTCCCTCAATTTTTGCAGGTTGTCACCAAATATTTCAACCTTTCCTTTCTCATGAAGCGACCAAAGAAACTAATGATGTCAACTTGTCAATGTTTGAGATGTTTTCTTTGTTCCGTGGTCGCTGCTAGCAAGTAATTTTCGCTCTATAACTGTCCATGATTCTGCCAGACCACATGGCTGTAGTTACTAACGCGCTGGCGTGTGTCGGTGTATGTGTGTTGTTGTTCGCTGTTGTTGTCGTTTGCTGTTGTTGTTGCTGCTAGTTGTTGGTGGTGTTGTTGTTGATGTTGTTGTTGTCGTTGTTGTTGTTGATATTGTTGTTGGTGTTGTTGTTCTTGTTCTTGTTCTTGTTGGTGCTGTTGCTGTTTTTGGTGTTGTTGTTGTTGGTAGTCTTGTTCTTGTTGGTGTTGTTGTTGTTCTTGGTTTTGTTGTTGTTGGTGGCGTTGTTCTTGTTTGTGTTGTTGTTAGTGTTGTTGTTGGTGTTGATGTTAGTGTTGTTGTTCTTGTTATTGTTGGTGTAGTTGTTCTTTATGGCGTTGTTGTTGGTGGTGTTGTTCATGTTCTTGTTGGTGTGGTTATTGTTGTTGTTGTTGGTGGTGGCGGCGGTGGTGCTGTTGTTGTTGTTGATCTTGTTGTTTGTGCTGTTCTTCTTGTTGGTGTTGTTGTTGGTGTTGCTGGTGTTGTTCCTGTTGTTGGTGTTGCTGTTGATGTTCTTCTTGTTGGTGTTGCTGGTGTTGTTCTTCTTGTTGGTGTTTCGGTGCTGTTGGTGTTTTTCTTCTTGTTGGTGTTGTTGGTGTTGCTGGTGTTGTTCGTTTTGCTGGTGTTGTTTGTGTTGTTCTTCCTGTTGGTGTTGCTGGTGTTGTTGGTGTTGTTCTTGTTGGTGTTGCTGGTGTTGTTGGTGTTGTTCTTGTTGGTGTTGCTGGTGTTGTTGGTGTTGTTCTTGTTGGTGTTGCTGGTGTTGTTGTAGGTGTTGTTGTTTGTGTTGTTGTTCTTGTTGGTGAGGTTGTTCTTGTTAGTGTTGTTATTGGTGTTGTTGGTGTTGCTGGTGGTGTTGCTGTTGTTGCTGTTATTTTTCTTGTTGGTGTTGCTGGTGTTGCTGGTGTTGTTCTTGTTGGTGTTGCTGGTGTTGTTGGTGTTGTTCTTGTTGGTGTTGCTGGTGTTGTTGGTGTTGTTCTTGTTGGTGTTGCTGGTGTTGTTGGTGTTGTTCTTGTTGGTGTTGCTGGTGTTGTTGGTGTTGTTCTTGTTGGTGTTGCTGGTGTTGTTGTAGGTGTTGTTGTTTGTGTTGTTGTTCTTGTTGGTGAGGTTGTTCTTGTTAGTGTTGTTGTTGGTGTTGTTGGTGTTGCTGGTGGTGTTGCTGTTGTTGCTGTTATTTTTCTTGTTGGTGTTGCTGGTGTTCTTCTTCTTGTTGGTGTTGTTGTTGGTGTTGTTGGTGATGTTGTTCTTGTTGGTGTTGTTGTTGGTGGTGTTGTTTGTGTTGTTAGTGTTGATGTTGTTTTTTGTTGTTGTTGTTGTTGGTGTTGTTATTGTTGGTGTTGTTGTTGGTGTAATTGTTGCTGTTGATGGTGGTATTGTTGTTGGTGTTGTTGTTGGTGTTGTTGTTAGTGTTGTTGGTATTGTTGCTGTTGATGTTGTTGTTGGTGCATACATTCCAATTGTTCGTTTCACATTACAAGGCCAAAAAATGATGACTGTTTCTTCCTAATATTGGAAATTAGCTCTCTCTCTTTCCTATGACCTCGTTCCGAATGTTTTCATCACTCTTCTTAGCTGTCCATGGTATTCTGAACATTCTTCTGTAAAACCACATTTCTAGTTTAATATACAACATAATATTACAACGAGGTTGAATACATATAATTAAGCGGCACTAAGGCTTGAATTAAGTCATAGCATATGTTGATTTACTCTTATGTGCTTGAATCTGATATGCCTGCGGTAAAGCTGGTATATGTACCAGATAGAGATTGTTATGTTTATGGAAGGCCCCGGTATCACTGTAAATGAATTAAAATCCATAATTGCTCAACCGCCCGTGCCAGTGGAATCATCCGAATTACTAATACATCTCCCAAACAAAGAAAGGTAGCTGTAGTCCCCATAATAGCAGTCTCAGCACACGCCTAAAGATATAAGGCGAAGCCGCACAGAAAGTGAACACAGCCAACTGTTCCCTGTCATACGATATAATCGTTCATCGTAAACAATTGAATATCGAAACATGATCAAAACGGATGAGACACACAGCTCACGGTGTGCACAGAGCACTAACTCAGTAGCTCCTGCAACAAGTCGGACTTGGAATATGAGGAAACTGCAAAAAGGAACACTTTTCACGCATAGCCTTCAATGGTTCCTGCCACCTATCCACCATATTAACCGGAAGTTCACGTCCTCCTGAAAATGTTGATCGTCATATTTTTAAAAATGTATAGCGCTTGATGATGTTAGGCCATCGTTTTTGACTCCAATTCCGAACATATAAAACACAGTTAGTCGTCTGATTATCCCCGTTGCACATCAAACAACAGACTGTAAGATCTTCCCGCAATGTGAATTTGTGAAATTATAAACCACATATTGAAACTATAAAATCACATGTCTACCCGGAGGCGAAGGCCTTACAGCACCAGAGCTGGAAGTTGTCAGCGACCCACAGCTGATGACTTGCGCCAGGATCGGTGAACCAGAACCATCCAGATCCTGCTCCAACTCTCCGTGGTGCCTTCGTGGTGACTAACCTGTCTAGTCTGGTCAATCGTGTAGGAATCGAAGAGGGAAAACAAACATGTTTTCAAATATATTGCGCTGAAGTTGGATGTGTTGGGCCTAAAAGCGCAAATATCACAATTATACCGCAAGACACAACACAACACAGACACGCCCACTTAACGCCCTTTTAAGGGCGGATGATGAAGAAGTGTACTTTTTTAGTAGTCGAACACAGCAAGCAAGCATGTCTACCTTAGATCTCACAGTATCCCCTCTTGAATTTAGACAACATTCTTCCTGACAAACATGGAACTCCTAGAGCCACCCCGGCGCTGGAAAGTCATGAACAAAGATCTGTCATTTCGCCTTTCAACATTAGCGTATGGCCGGTCTAGGGATATACGATGAGCCATTATGATGACGTGACACACACAACAATGGCTGCGCCCATAGATTCCCGATTACTCTAGTGAATGCAGCCTACAACGAACGAAATAGAGAGTAGCGATACACGAGGCAATTGGACAACAACGAGGAATTCAGTCTTACAAATTATACTACAATGATGCCTCATATGTGGAACTGAAAGGCGTTGTATGTTTGATTTTATGAGTTGACTGTACCTTTATGAGGTAAATAAATACATGTTGTAAGTCAAACATTTCACACTTAAAATAAATCAGTAAATTTAGTATTACCATCAATGTTAACAGTAATTGGGAGCCGCGATAGCTCAGTGGTTAGTGCACTGATCTACTAAGGACAAGAGGTTTGGTTCCATCCTGATCGACCGGATCCAGGTTCACCCAGCCTTAAATGGGTACCGAATTTTTTTCTGGGAAAGTTAAGCGGCACGAGCGTAATACCGACAACATTATCCCAAAAATTATGTGCTGAAGATCTGTAAAAATTATCGTCACTAACACCATATTGACTACACGCGACTTGGCGTGACGGGGCACCTTACTTTTTTGTAACAGTAATTTCACTGAATTAAAAGAATCAAAACGCGTAAAGATTTACCGATATTGGTGAAATGTGTTTATTTTTTTTATTTATTGATGGCTATAAAGATCACAATGTTAGGAAGAAACAATCATCATTTTTTGGCCATGTAATGAGAAGAGAACAGCTGGAATATATTGTAACAACTGGGGAAATTGAGGGACGAAGAGATAGAGGGAAGCAAAGAGAAAAAATAACAGACAGCTTAAAAGAAAGGCTTGGCAGAAGGTCAACAACAGAAATGATAAATAGCTGCCGTGATCGAAAGTTGTGGAGAGACATGATCACCTACGCAATTAGGCCCGGCACTTGATGATGATAAAGATCACACCTTTACTGAGAGGCTCTTCCGTTTTTGTTACATCAGAGCATACAGGGAAGATTTTATTCTTATTTTACTTTTCATTTCTCCAAGTTTAAAATTATTATATTGTTTAATATTATTCTTTTTTTTAAATTTTAAATACATATTTGTACGTGTGTTTGTTCCAATTGAAGGCCTATTGCGCCGAAACGTCGTTCTGTTTTGTGCTGTCCACTTGTTACGTGAAGCTTTAACTCTTTCAGTGCGGAAGGTTTTTATCAATTTAGTGGTAGAGATTTCAGAGACAAAATGTTTCATGTTCCTAAATAGTAATCTACATGTTTATATTTATCTAACACTAAACATATTATATATGAATTTGTAGATAATTAAACAAGGAATTAGATTTCACCAATACCAAGATGATACAAAACACATGGTAAAAAATAATATGATTTGATGACAGTTTACACTAATCAAACTGTGAGTGACGCACTGTGCGGCTAAGCGTACGTGACCGAAATCGGCATGGCGCTTGGTGCGCCGAAACAGGCAGAAAGAGTTAACCACACCGTTTTTTCTTAATTTTGTTTATTTAATATATATATATTTCAATTCTCCTCACCTACACTGAAAGACGACGCGCTGTGCGGCTAAGCGTACGTGACCGAAATCGGCATGGCGCTTGGTGCGCCGAAACAGACAGAAAGAGTTAACCACACCGTTTTTTCTTAATTTTGTTTATTTAATATATATATATTTCAATTCTCCTCACCTACACTGAAAGACGACTAAAAATCAAAACAACCACGAAATAGAAATCATCAGCTAGAACATAGAAAAGGTAAACCACTTTGGTAATGAGGTCGACTTATTTGAAGACAATTTATTTTAGTTCACTTTTCCATCATCAAAACCGGTTTACAAATTGTGTACTCACCGCCAAATCTAGTTCCTATTTTGTCCTTCAGTATGTCCTCGGTGTCGCTCTTGCTTTGCCATTTGGATGCTACATTCCGGATGTTGTATCCGTCGCTATGGGCAACAGAATAAACAATAACAAACCTTGCTAATTTTACTTAAATAATGAAACATTCTGAAAATGTAAAATGTTATAAATTATCATTATCGGGTATTTTTTTTTGTAGAACGTTGCATTCATCACAGCACGTCTGAAAGAATCTCTGTCTCTAGCCAAATATCTCACAGAACGTTACATTCACCACAGCCCGTCTGAAAGAATCTCTTGTCTCTAGCCAAATATCTCACAGAACGTTACATTCACCACAGCCCGTATGATATAATCTCTTGTCTCTAGCCAAATATCTCACAGAACGTTACATTCACCACAGCCCGTATGATATAATCTCTTGTCTCTAGCCAAATATCTCACAGAACGTTACATTCACCACAGCCCGTATGATATAATCTCTTGTCTCTAGCCAAATATCTCACAGAACGTTACATTCACCACAGCCCGTATGATATAATCTCTTGTCTCTAGCCAAATATCTCACAGAACGTTACATTCACCACAGCCCGTATGATATAATCTCTTGTCTCTAGCCAACTATCTCACAGAACGTTACATTCACCACAGCCCGTATGATATAATCTCTTGTCTCTAGCCAAATATCTCACAGAACGTTACATTCACCACAGCCCGTATGATAGAATCTCTGTCTCTAGCCAGATCTCCCACAGAACGTTGAATTCACCACAGCCTGTCTGAAAGAACCTATGCCTCTAATCTAATCTCCCACAGAACGTTACATTCACCACAGCCCGTCTGAAAGAATCTCTGTCTCTAGCCAGATCTCCCACAGAACGTTGCATTCACCATAGCCCGTCTGAAAGAATCTGTCTCTAGCCAGATCTCCCACAGAACGTTACATTCACCACAGCCCGTCTGAAAGAATCTCTGTCTCTAGCCAGATCTCCCACAGAACGTTACATTCACCACAGCCCGTCTGAAAGAATCTCTGTCTCTAGCCAGATCTCCCACAGAACGTTACATTCACCACAGCCCGTCTGAAAGAATCTCTGTCTCTAGCCAGATCTCCCACAGAACGTTACATTCACCACAGCCCGTATGATATAATCTCTTGTCTCTAGCCAACTATCTCACAGAACGTTACATTCACCACAGCCCGTATGATATAATCTCTTGTCTCTAGCCAAATATCTCACAGAACGTTACATTCACCACAGCCCGTATGATATAATCTCTTGTCTCTAGCCAAATATCTCACAGAACGTTACATTCACCACAGCCCGTATGATAGAATCTCTGTCTCTAGCCAGATCTCCCACAGAACGTTGAATTCACCACAGCCTGTCTGAAAGAACCTATGCCTCTAATCTAATCTCCCACAGAACGTTGCATTCACCATAGCCCGTCTGAAAGAATCTGTCTCTAGCCAGATCTCCCACAGAACGTTACATTCACCACAGCCCGTCTGAAAGAATCTCTGTCTCTAGCCAAATATCTCACAGAACGTTACATTCATCACAGCCCGTCTGATAGAACTTCTGTCTTTAGCCAGATCTCCCACTTCTTCTCTTGTCATGTTCAGAATCTCCTTGAAGTCTTAAAGCCACCTTCATGGTCTGCCCCTGATGAGTCTCCCAGGAACTATGCCCTCCATTATTCTTCTTTCCAGCCCGCCCCGTCTATTGAGGCGGGCATATAATTTTACTTTCCTCTGTAGAATGTTGTGTATAAGCTGCTTATTTTTAGTGTTTAAATGTGTGTCTATGTCTTCGCTGCTCTTTCTCATTATCCAAGGCATCTTAAGGATCTTTCTGTATCATTTTATTTAGAATGAATCGATTTTCTTCTTTGCTGGTTGTCAGATTGTCCATGATTCACAGCGATTATATAAGGAAATAACAATAAATTAAGCCATATTGCCCTCCTGCGTTCTCCCAATGACAACTAATCTTCAATGCCCCCGCTCTAAATGAACGTTAAAATGGTATTTCTGTTGTTTGCGAGGTTATGTGCAAATTTACGTCTCTCACTCTTACACAACTTCAGCAAATTATTTGTGGGTGTCAGGTTGTCTTCCGTGTTCGACAAGACCGGTTTTTTCTGAGTCTGGAGGTACTGCAAGGAGATGGAGTAGTAAATCATTTCAGGGGAAGAGGTTCGTCTACAACACTCGGAAAACAATCGAAAATAATCAACATTAGGGGACAAAAAAATAAAGAACAATAGATGGTCCGGAACAGAATCAAACCTGTACTCCTCGGTACAGCGTCTTTCCACCTGAGTTGTGTACGTAATCCAATGCTATAGTCATGAGTACACCTGCGTGAAAGACATCTCCACTGACAGCAACTTTTGTAGGTTGATTAGTTGGCTGTGTGCTTATGCGTTTGGCTCTCGAGGCAAGGCGATGTGTTGAGAAGTACGATTCCAATCCCTGCTTCGGATCATCTATTTGTCTTTTTTTTCTGTTGTTGATTGTTTCAAACAGTCAACAACAGAACTGATACGATGCACTGTAGATAGAAGATTGTGGAGGGATCATGATCACCTACGCCAACCGGTATGGCACATGATGATGATGTTGATTGTTTTGTGGATTTTTTTTTTCCGAGTGCTATAAACATCCCGTGTGTTACCGGGGCCTCATTATGTAGGAAGTAAAGAATCCGGAAAAAAAACACAACTCACGGTGTGCACAGAGCACTAAACTCGATAGGTCCGGCAAAAAGTCGGACTTGGATTATAAGGAAACTGTATCAAGGAACACGTTTCAGAGACAGCCTCAACGGTTCCTGCCGCTATCCACCGTATAGACCGGAAGTCCTTGTTATTTCGTAATGTATTTTATCAGTAAAGTTGCAACACACTTCTTTTTCTAAAGCTGTTCACCATATCTCTCTTTGCAATAGTTCTATATCTCTTCTTCTCCTTTCCTTCGGCATTTCAGTTTCAGCGTCGAGGGGAGATATCATGTATGATATTTTGCTCTTCTGTTCGCCTCTGCTGCTGTTATGTTTCCTAGTGATTCTAATTTTCCCTCAATCCATCTTTTGCTCTTCTGTTCGCCTCTGCTGCTGTTATGTTTCCTAGTGATTCTAATTTTCCCTCAATCCATCTTTTGCTCTTCTGTTCGACTCTGCTGCTGTTATGTTTCCTAGTGATTCTAATTTTCCCTCAATCCATCTTTTCCTCTTTTGTTAGCCTCTGCTGCTGTTATGTTTCCTAGTGATTCTAATTTTCCCTCAATCCATCTTTCGCTCTTCTGTTCGCCTCTGCTGCTGGTATTGTTTCCTAGTGATTCTAACTTTCACTCAATCCTTCTTTCGCTCTTCTGTTCACCTCTGCTGCTGTTATGTTTCCTAGTGATTCTAATTTTCCCTCAATCCATCTTTTACTCTTCTGTTCGCCTCTGCTGCTGTTATGTTTCCTAGTGATTCTAATTTTCCCTCAATCCATCTTTTGCTCTTCTGTTCGCCTCTGCTGCTGTTATGTTTCCTAGTGATTCTAATTTTCCATCAATCCATCTTTCGCTCTTCTGTTCGCCTCTGCTGCTGTTATGTTTCCTAGTGATTCTAATTTTCCCTCAATCCATCGTTTGCTCTTCTGTTCACCTCTGCTGCTGTTATGTTTCCCAGTGAGTCTAATTTTCCTCAATCCATCTTTTGCTCTTCTGTTCGCCTCTGCTGCTGTTATGTTTCCTAGTGATTATAATTTTCCCTTAATCCATCGTTTGCTCTTCTGTTCGCCTCTGCTGCTGTTATGTTTCCTAGTGATTCTAATTTTCCCTTAATCCATCTTTCGCTCTTCTGTTCACCTCTGCTGCTGTTATGTTTCCTAGTGATTCTAATTTTCCCTCAATCGATCTTTTGCTCTTCTGTTCGCCTCTACTGCTGTTATGTTTCCTAGTGATTCTAATTTTCCCTCAATCCATCTTTTGCTCTTCTGTTCGCCTCTACTGCTGTTATCTTTCCTAGTGATTCTAATTTTCCCTAAATCTATCTTTTTTCGTGGTCGGCCCTTGGGTCTAGTGCTCTTGCAGCTTTTATTGTGGGCTTGGTGTTGCTGTGATCGCTCTGCCTTGTCACGTGGCCAAACCATTTTATCTGTTGTTTCTTTATATATTATATAGCGGGTGCTATTCCTAGCTTTTTTCTCAGTTCTTCATTTCTGATCTTGTCTCTCAGGCTGTTTCCTGTCATTCGTCTAACACATTTCATCTCTGTAGAGGTAATTTTCTTATTGTTCTTGCATCTAGGGTCCAGGTCTGGCATTGGTAGCACAACGTTGGGATGAAGATTGTATTGTAGAGTGCCCGTTTTGCCTCTAGAGTTATTTCGCTGTTGGACAATAGTGGTGATAACTGTCCTATGATTTGACAAGGTTTGTTGCAACTTGAGTCTATCTCTGCTGTTTGTGAATTATCGTTTGTCACTAAACGTCCTAGGTATTTGAATTCCTTTATTTGTTTTATTTTTTCTGCTTTCTATAGTTATGTTGATGTTATGTTTCTCTTTTGCGACATTCATGAAATCTGTTTTATTAATGTTGATTTTCATGTTGTATTTTGTCCCTATATTGTTGAGTCTATTTGAGTGTTCTTGTAGGTCTTCAATTTCTGTCTTTCTAATGTTAGGATTTCTAATCTGTTATTTATAAAGCCCGTCCAAGGGAGAGTTACAAGAACTGTTAGACATTATAGTGAAAGAAAGCAAAAATGCTCAGACTTAAAAGCAAAAAGACAGAAGTAATGGTAACAACAAAGAAAAAGAGATCGGCTCAGTGCAAAATAAAGACAAGTTGAACACTATTAAAGCAGGTAAATGAATTTAAATATTTGGGAACTTTGTTAACCTCAGACGGAAGATGTACAAAGAGTTGCAGAATGGCTCAGGCAAAAGCAGCTTTCCAAAAAATGTGGAAGATACTATGCAATTTTGACAGTCGAAACAAGAAAAAAAAGAGTTCTTAAATGTTATGTTGAGTCAGTCTTAACATATGGATGTGAATCATGGACAATAGGACAACAAACAAGAAAATCACTGGAGTCTGTAGAAATGTGGTTTTACAGAAGAATGTTGAGAATACCATGGACAGCTAAGAATAGTAATGAAAATGTTCTTAAAGAGGCCAAAGCAAAAAGAGAGCTAATTTCCAATATTAGGAAGAAACAATCATCATTTTCTGGCCAACTAATGAGAAGAGAACAGCTGGAATATATTGTAATAACTGGGAAAATTGAGCGACGAAGAGATAGAGGAAATCAAAGAGAAAAGATACCAGACAGCTTAAGAGAATGGCTTGGCAGAAGGCCAACAACAGAAATGATAAATAACTGTCGAGATTGAAAGTTGTGGAGAGACATGATCACCTATGCCAGCAGGCCTGGTACTTGATGATGAAGGGAGATAATCCATCAATTACAAACAATGAAACAGGAAGAAACCTACTAGGTAAATCCCTGGTGAATCCCATCAGTCATCACGTGACAAAGCTTGTCCAGTATGTGTCCTTGACCGTGGGGCTCGTACAGCAGGTTGACCTTGGAGTAACCATAGTAACGAAAGATGACTGCTAAAGACTCGATCAGCGCGTTGTAGTTGGAGCCAACACGGGTGAGTGTGTTGTAAAGTGTGTAGCGTTGAGTGCTGAAGTCCCTGGCCATAGCGCCACTAGATATCTGTAGGAGGACGGACATGAGATGGGAATATTTTGTGAGTAACCAGTGATGGCGTAATGTCAAACTGAAATAAACAAAAGAATAGGAATGGCTAAATGTAGAACTGAAATAAACAAAAACATAGGAATGGCTAAATGTAGAACTGAAGTAAACAAAAACATAGGAATGGCTAAATGTAAAACTGAAATGAGCAAAAGAATAGGAATGGCTAAATGTAAAACTGAAATAAACAAAAGAATAGAATGGCTAAATGTAAAACTGAAATAAACAAAAGAATAGAATGGCAAAATGTAAAACTGAAATAAACAAAAGAATAGAATGGCAAAATGTAAAACTGAAATAAACAAAAGAATAGAATGGCTAAATGTAAAACTGAAATAAACAAAAGAATAGAATGGCTAAATGTAAAACTGAAATAAACAAAAGAATAGGAATGGCTAAATGTAAAACTGAAATAAACAAAAGAATAGGAATGGCTAAATGTAAAACTGAAATAAACAAAAGAAATAGAAATGACAAAATGTAAAACTGAAATAAACAAAAGAATAGCAATGGCTAAATGTAAACCTGAAATAAACAAAAGAATAGCAATGGCTAAATGTAAACCTGAAATAAACAAAAGAATAGAATGGCAAAATGTAAACCTGAAATAAACAAAAGAATAGCAATGGCTAAATGTAAACCTGAAATAAACAAAAGAATAGCAATGGCAAAATGTAAACCTGAAATAAACAAAAGAATAGCAATGGCTAAATGTAAACCTGAAATAAACAAAAGAATAGCAATGGCAAAATGTAAACCTGAAATAAACAAAAGAATAGCAATGGCTAAATGTAAACCTGAAATAAACAAAAGAATAGCAATGGCAAAATGTAAAACTGAAATAAACAAAAGAATAGAATGGCAAAATGTAAAACTGAAATAAACAAAAGAATAGAATGGCTAAATGTAAAACTGAAATAAACAAAAGAATAGAACGGCTAAATGTAAAACTGAAATAAACAAAAGAATAGAATGGCTAAATGTAAAACTGAAATAAACAAAAGAATAGGAATGGCTAAATGTAAAACTGAAATAAACAAAAGAATAGGAATGGCTAAATGTAAAACTGAAATAAACAAAAGAAATAGAAATGACAAAATGTAAAACTGAAATAAACAAAAGAATAGAATGGCAAAATGTAAACCTGAAATAAACAAAAGAATAGCAATGGCTAAATGTAAACCTGAAATAAACAAAAGAATAGAATGGCAAAATGTAAACCTGAAATAAACAAAAGAATAGCAATGGCTAAATGTAAACCTGAAATAAACAAAAGAATAGCATTGGCAAAATGTAAACCTGAAATAAACAAAAGAATAGCAATGGCTAAATGTAAACCTGAAATAAACAAAAGAATAGCAATGGCAAAATGTAAACCTGAAATAAACAAAAGAATAGCAATGGCTAAATGTAAACCTGAAATAAACAAAAGAATAGCAATGGCAAAATGTAAACCTGAAATAAACAAAAGAATAGCAATGGCAAAATGTAAACCTGAAATAAACAAAAGAATAGCAATGGCAAAATGTAAACCTGAAATAAACAAAAGAATAGCATTGGCTAAATCTGAAAATGAAACAATCAAAAGAATGGGAAAAGCATAATTTTAAAACTGAAATAAACAAAAGAATATAATTGGCAAAATGTGAAAGTGAAATAAATGAAAGAATATGAATGGCTAAATACAATAATGACACAACCAAAAGAATATAATTGGCAAAATGTGAAAGTGAAATAAATGAAAGAATATGAATGGCTAAATACAATAATGACACAACCAAAAGAATATAATTGGCAAAATGTGAAAGTGAAATAAATGAAAGAATATGAATGGCTAAATACAATAATGACACAACCAAAAGAATATAATTGGCAAAATGTGAAAGTGAAATAAATGAAAGAATATGAATGGCTAAATACAATAATGACACAACCAAAAGAATATAATTGGCAAAATGTGAAAGTGAAATAAATGAAAGAATAGGAATGGAAAAAAGTAATTTCAATGCCTTAAAAAAATATACTAAGAACAAAACAATTAATATCAGAGCTAACATTAAGAATAGTAAAATGTTATCTATTTGCACCATTCATGTATGGTGCAGAAACATGGACATTAGACAAGAAAACAGAATAGAAAATTGAAGCCTTTGAAATGTAGATTTATAGAAGAATAGGTAGAAATGGGTGGAAAGAAAAGAAAACAAACGATGAAGTCTTAAAACAACGAACAATGAAAAGAGAACTACTAAACACAATTCAAACAAGACAAATGAGATTTCTTTTTTTTTTTTTGGGGGGGGGGGGCGTGTAAAAAGACACAGCAGCCTACTAAAAGTAATCCTGGAGGGGAAAATACAAGATAAAAGAGGCAGAGGCAGACCAAGACTAACATGGACGAGTAACATCAAAAGATGAACAGGTAAGCATGTGACAGCCTATATCATCGAGGCAAGAAACAGAGCGGAATGACGCTCCATGGTAGCCAATCTTCGATTCGGAGACGGCACTCAATGAATGAAACTAGACGTATATTAAAATCAAAATTGTGATAATACACCGCTACACAAATACCAGGAGTAGTAAATAAACCGGTTGGCCATCTAGAAAAAATGCCGTGTGACTTATCACCAAACAAATCATATACTAAACCTGGAGAGTGGAGAAGAGCAAAAGACAGACCGAAAGTTAAATGGACAGATAATATCAAAGAAACGCTACATCATCACAATCAAGTACCAAACCTGCTGGCGTAGGTGGTCATGTCTCTCCACAACTTTCGATCTCGACAGTTATTTATCATTTCTGTTGTTGACCTTCTGCCAAACCATTCTCTTAAGCTGTCTGCTATCTTTTTCTCTCTGCTTCCCTTTAAGTCTTCGTCTCTCAATTTTCCCAGTTGTTACAATATATTCCATCTCCTCCCTTCTCATTACATGACCAACAAATGATGATTGTTTCTTCCTAATATTGGAAATTAGCTCTCTTTTTGCTTTGACCTCTTTCAGAACGTTTTCATTACTCTTCTTAGCTGTCCATGGTATTCTCAACATCTGTAAAACCACATTTCTACAGACTCCAGTGATACAACATCATCAATTGGTAGTGAGTGAAGCTTCCAAACTGAACGATGTGATTCTCCCTTTCTCCTTCCATTAGCACAATGTGACTCTTTCTTTCTCCTTCCAGTATATAATTTAGCACAATGTGACTCTTTCTTTCTCCTTCCATTATCTAATTTAGCGCAATGTGACTCTTTCTTTCTCCTTCCATTATCCAATTTAGCACAATGTGACTCTTTTGTTCTCCTTCCATTGCTAATTTAGCACAATGTGACTCTTTTGTTCTCCTTCCATTGCTAATTTAGCACAATGTGACTCTTTTGTTCTCCTTCCATTATCTAATTTAGCACATTGTGACTCTTTCGTTTTCCTTCCATAATTTAATTAGCACAATGTGACTCTCCCTTTCTCCTTCCATTATCTAATTAGCACAATATGACTCTTCCTTTCTCCTTCCATTATTTAATTAGCACAATGTGACTCTTCATTTCTCCTTCCATTATTTAATTAGCACAATGTGACTCTTCATTTCTCCTTCCATTATCTAATTAGCACAATATGACTCTTCCTTTCTCCTTCCATTATCTAATTAGCACAATGTGACTCTTCCTTTCTCCTTCCATTATCTAATTAGCACAATGTGACTCTTCCTTTCTCCTTCCATTATTTAATTAGCACAATGTGACTCTTCATTTCTCCTTCCATTATTTAATTAGCACAATGTGACTCTTCATTTCTCCTTCCATTATCTAATTAGCACAATATGACTCTTCCTTTCTCCTTCCATTATCTAATTAGCACAATGTGACTCTTCCTTTCTCCTTCCATTATTTAATTAGCACAATATGACTCTTCCTTTCTCCTTCCATTATCTAATTAGCACAATGTGACTCTTCATTTCTCCTTCCATTATTTAATTAGCACAATGTGACTCTCCCTTTCTCTTTCCATTATCTAATAAGCACAATGTGACTCTCCCTTTCTCTTTCCATTATCTAATAAGCACAATGTGACTCTCCCTTTCTCCTTCCATTATCTAATTAGCACAATGTGACTCTTCATTTCTCCTTCCATTATCTAATTAGCACAATGTGACTCTTCCTTTCTCCTTCCATTATTTAATTAGCACAATGTGACTCTTCCTTTCTCCTTCCATTATTTAATTAGCACAATGTGACTCTCCCTTTCTCCTTCCATTACCCAGCTGGCACAATGAACACAAACCAATTTTTTTTTTAAAAATTGAAAAGATATCGACCAAGGAGTTATGAACCAGCATGCTCGCCAACATCATGCGGCACGGCGCTGGTTGATTGATGGGATTAGGATCTGCTATCTTCCAGAGATTCCTCAATGAATGTAACAATCTTACATTTGCAACGTGCATCGTTAGATATTCAAACAACGTCTAATTATAATTCACAACGTCGTAGTGGTCACTGCGGAATAACCGCATCACCTCCTTCAATAGCGCTTGTTATTCGTTTTCTTGAACCATCAACGTCTGCCACATGCTTATTGTGTAGAGCAGGAGTGGGCAACTCCACGGCCCGCGGGCTAGAATAGGCCCGCCAAGCTATTTTTGACCGGCCCTTGTGTTTGATTTGATAACTACTATACACTCAGTTCCCTGGGCGGAAAAAAAAATAAATAAAATAGTATAAAATATAAAAAATAAAATAAAATAAAATGAAAAATAAATTTAATTTAATTTAATTTAAAAAAAAATAAAATATATTTTTTAAAAATTAAATTATATTTTAAAAAATATATATATATATATATTTTTTATATAAATTAAACAAAAAATGCAATTTAAAAAATTGAATTAAAAAAATTAAATTAAATTATAAAAAATAAAATAAATTAAACAAAAGGTAACACATAATTGCACAAACTCTAACACTAACAGGTAGGCCTTCTATTTACAATTTATTATAGCATTTTCTACTCCCACGTTTTAATGTCTCACCCCTTTCCCTTTCATTGCACGTTCTCTTCATTTACCCACTTTCCTTCACTGATAATAATTTTACATTACAATCGCTTGTGAATGCAAATTATGTATTTTATATAATGACAGACCTTCGGCGTCTTCATAGTTTTCAGATCCAGCCCTCGGTGACTGATAAGTTTTCAGATCTGGCACTTGGTGTCTACAAAGTTTACAGATCTGGTCCTCAGTTTCTACAAAGTTTTCAGATCTGGCACTTGGTGTCTACAAAGTTTACAGATCTGGTCCTCGGTTTCTACAAAGTTTACAGATCTGGCACTCGCTGTCAACAAAGTTTTCAGATCTGGTCCTCGGTTTCTACAAAGTTTTCTGATCTGCGACTCGGTGTCTACAAAGTTTTCAAATCTGGGACTCGGTGTCTACAAAGTTTACAGATCTGGCACTTGGTGTCTACAAAGTTTACAGATCTGTCCCTCGGTGTCTACAAAGTTTACAGATCTGGCCCTCAGCGTCTTCATAGTTTTCAGATCTTACCCTCAGTATCTTCATAGTTTTCAGATCTGGCTCTCAGTTTCTTCATAATTTTGATATCTGGCTCTTAGTGTCTTCATAGTTTTCACATTTGGCTCTCAGTGTCATCATAGTTTTCACATTTGGCTCTCAGTGTCATCATAGATTTCACATTGTCCTCTCAGCGTCTTCATAGTTTTCAAATCTGGCTCTCAGTGTCTTCATAGTTTTCAGATCTGACCATCAGCGTCTTCATAGTTTTCAGATCTGACCCTCGGTGTCTTCATAGTTTTCAGATCTGGCCCTCGGTGTCTACAAAGTCTACAGATCTGACCGTCGGTGTCTTCATAGTTTTCAGATCTGACCTTCGTTGTCTACATAGTTTACATATCTGGCCCTCGTGTCTACAAAGTCTAAAGATCTGGCACTCAGTGCCTTCATAGTTTTCAGATCTGGCTCTCGGTGTCTACATAGTTTACAGATCTGGACCTCAGCGTCTTCATAGTTTACAGATCTGGCTCTCAGCGTCTTCATAGTTTACAGATCTGGACCTCAGCGTCTTCATAGTTTACAGATCTGGACCTCAGCGTCTTCATAGTTTTCAGACCTGGCCCTCAGAAAACAAAAGGTTATCTACATCTGTTGTAAAGGATCTTGTTTGAGTGCCCATAGAAACGAACCACAAGACGATATTGTCGGAACTAGCAGGCTAGTGACGCACCCATTTCGCTCTATATTGCCCTATATTATCTACAGAAGTTCTAGATCACGTGGTGTCTCACCTCCTTGTTCTATATTTAAGTCCTTGTTCAATATTTAAGATCTGCTTGTTCAATATTTAAGTCCTCCTTGTTCTATATTTAAGTCCTCATTGTTCTATATTTAAGTCCTCCTTGTTCCATATTTCAGTCCTCATTGTTCTATATGTAAGTCCTCCTTGTTCCATATTTAAGTTCTCATTGTTCTATATTTAAGTCGTCCTTGTTCCATATGTAAGTCCTCTTTGTTCAATATTTAAGTCCTCTTTGTTCAATATTTAAGTTCTCATTGTTCTATATTTAAGTCCGCCTTGTTCCATATTTAAGTCCTCATTGTTCTATATTTAAGTCCTCCTTGTCCATATTTAAGTCCTCATTGTTCTATATGTAAGTCCTCCTTGTTCCATATTTAAGATCTCAATGTTCTATATTTAAGTCCTCGTTCCATATTTATGTCCTCCTTGTTCTATATTTAAGTCCTCCTTGTTCCATATTTAAGTCCTCTTTGTTCAATATTTAAGTCCTCTTTGTTCAATATTTAAGTTCTCATTGTTTTATATTTAAGTCCTCCTTGTTCTATTTTTAAGTCCTCCTTGTTCTATATTTAAGTGCTGCTTGTTCTATATATAAGTTCTCATCGTTCTATATTTAAGTCCTCATCGTTCTATATTTATGTCCTCCTTGTTCTATATTTAAGTCCTGCTTGTTCTATATTTATGTCCTCCTTGTTCTATATTTATGTCCTCCTTGTTCTATATTTAAGTCCTGCTTGTTCTATATTTAAGTCCTCCTTGTTCAATATTTAAGTCCTCCTTGTTCTATTTTTAAGTCCTTCTTGTTCTATATTTAAGTCCTGCTTGTTCTATATATAAGTCTTCATCGTTCTATATTTAAGTCCTCATTGTTCTATATTTATGTCCTCCTTGTTCTATATTTAAGTCCTGCTTGTTCTATATTTATGTCCTCTTTGTTCTATATTTATGTCCTCCTTGTTCTATATTTAAGTCCTGCTTGTTCTATATTTAAGTCCTCCTTGTTCAATATTTAAGTCCTCCTTGTTCTATTTTTAAGTACTCCTTGTTCTATATTAATGTCCTCCTTGTTCTATTTTTAAGTCCACCTTGTTCAATATTTAAGTCCTCCTTGTTCTATATTTAATTCCTCATTGATCTAAATTTAAGTCCTCCTTGTTCTATGTTTAAGTCCTCATTGTTCTATATTTATGTCCTTCTTATTCTATATTTAAGTTGCCCAGATGTTTAAGACAAAACAAGATCAAGAGATAATATCTTACCACAGGTAGGTTCCAATACTTGGCTTGCCGTGCTACTGGAGCCATGGCGTAGTCACAGACCGGCCCGAAGAAGGCATGGACCTTACCTGGTGAAGATGAGAAATATTTACAATCAATTTGCAAATCAATGAATCGATAACATAAACAACATGACACAATGTTTAATTTCGTCAGTATGGATTTTTAAAAACAAAAATCATCATCATTGAGTGCCGTCTCCGCAACGAAGGTTGGCTACCATGGAGCGCCATTCTGCTCTATCTCTTGCTTTGATGGTGCAGGTTGTCATCGGTTGATTTGTCCATCTTTTGATGTTACTCGTCCATGTTAATCTTGGTCTGCCTCTGCCTCTTTTACCTTGTATTTTCCCCTCCAGGATCACTTTCAGTAGGCTGTTGTGTCTTTTAACATGGCCCAAGAATCGCATTTGTCTTGTTCTAATTGTGTTCAGAAGTTCTCTTTTCATTTTTAGTTGTTTTAAGACTTCGTCGTTTGTTTTCTTTTCCTTCCATCCAATTCTACCTATTCTTCTATAAATCCACATTTCGAAGGCTTCAATTCTCTGTTCTGTTTTCTTGTCTAATTTCCATGTTTCAGCACCATATAGGAATATTGAGAAGATGTAACATTTTGCTATTCTTAGTTTTAGCTTTGGTGTTATTTGTTTTGATGTTAGTATGTCCTTCATAACAAAACTAGAAAACAAAAATAGAGCCGGAAAATAAAAACAAAGTCAGCATTTTGTCTTTGAGAACAGGCCCATTGCAAAGCTGACTATTTTTCAGTATTTTTTTTTTTTTTTGCGTTCGTCAGCTTTGACCTTTGACGAAGTCCCCATAGACTGGGAACATAATTTTGCGTGTTAATCCATTTTTCCCTGGCAGCCGTTGTGCCCAGGGGTCCCTCGCCGCACAGGCAGATAACTCCGTTTTCGGAGGTACTCATATTTTTCCCGTCAATGAGTAATTGACGTTTCAAGTCGGGCCTTGCTGCTGAGACCAGGCAGAGAGAAATCATAAATAAAAATCCCAACTGGTGCAGCCTGGATTTGAACCCACAACCTCTCTGTCTCGAGGCCGGCGTCTTACCCCGAGACCAACCAGTCCCCAAATTGTATATATATATTTGATCTTCCTAAAAAGTTTCAAATGTGTAAACGTAACGAAAGTATCAGTCATAAACAAGTGTTTAAGGTGAAAATAAATTAATATGTTCAAAGCTTACAGTAGTTTATAGCTCAGTGGTTAGTGAACTGGACTACAAAGGACAAGGGGTAGGGTTCGATCCCAACCGACGGCTTCCGGGTTCACCCAGCCTTTAATGGGTACCGGGTTTTTTTCTGGGAAAGTGAAGCCGCACGGGCGTAATACCGACCACATTACCCCAAAAATCATGTGATGAAGGTCTGTAAAATATATGGTCACTAACACCATATTTCCTATACGTCACTTGGCGTGACGGGAATACTTTACTTTTTTTTACAGTAGTTTATCACACTCTCCTTAGTGCTAAACTGTTAAAATTAATGTCATGAAAGTCAGCATTGGTAGCAATAAGTTAACATTAAACAACATTAAAACAAGTAAATGAATTGGAATATTTGGGAACAATGTTAGTCTAAGAAAGTAGATGTACAACAGAGGTGAGATGTAGAATAGCTCAGGCAAAAGCAGCTTTCGAAAAATTGTGGAAGATACTATGCAATCCATTTTTGACAATAGAAACAAGAAAAAGAGTTTTTAAATGTTATGTAGAGCCAGTCTTAACATATGGATGTGAATCATGGATATTATGACAACAGAAAGAAAATCACTTGAGTCTGTGGAAATGTGGTTTAACAGAAGAATGTTGAGAATACCATGGACAGATAAGAAGATTAATGAAAACGTTCTGAAAGAGGCCAAAGCAAAAAGAGAGCTAATTTCCAATATTAGGAAGAAACAATCATAATTTTTTGACCATGTAATGAGAAGAGAACAGCTGGAATATATTGTAACAACTGGGAAAATTGAGGTACGAAGAGACAGAGGTAAGCAAAGAGAGAAGATACCAGACAGCTTAAGATAATGGCTTGGCAGAAGGTCAACAACAGAAATGATAAATAACTGTCGAGATGGAGAGTCGTGAAAAGACATGATCACCTACACCAGCAGGCTCGGTTCTTGATGATGATGATGATGATGATGATGATGATGATGATGATGATGATGAAAGTCACGAAGAAATCACGGGTTCGATTCTCGACAAATGTGACCTTTTTTTTTTTCCAGTAGTTCATACTATTCTGCTTGTTTCTTTTTCAATTTATAACCTCAGAAATTAAATATAAAAATGTTTTCATAAAACAGTTTTCAAAATTCTTTTTAACTTTACGGTTTTTTTTTCTAGCTGTACCAAAGGCGGATAATCATATAAGACATGTCATTGTAAGAAATGTACACCTGGTTCTAGCTTGGTAACTCAGGACCTCCGCAATGATAGTTTCCTGACAAATGTGACCAACGGTGGCGGTAATCGAACCCAAGACACTCCTGGCCAGAAGGCCGAAGTTTTCACCCCTAGACCGCACAGACCCCGATAACAGTTTATGGTTTTGTTCATTTTAAAAGTAAATTGTGATCTTTGCTTTAGAACAGAAGAACAAAGAAGGCATTTTATTTTAGATTAATGATGATCGGTCACGCTATATCAGGTTGGTCAGATTATAGATGGTCGAACACGTTATGGCTGATCGATCACGCTATGGATGATCGGTCACGTTACGACTGGCCGATCACGTCATGGCGGATCCGTCACGTTATGGCAGGACGATCACGTTATAGCTCATCATCATCATCATCTAGTGCATCTCCGCAACGAAGGTTGGCTACCATGGATCGCCATTCTACTCTGTTTCTTGCTTTGATGGTGCAGGCTGACATAGATTGACTTGTCCATCTTTTGATGTTACTCGTCCATGTTAGTCTTGGTCTGCCTCTGCCTCTTTTACCTTGTATTTTTCCTTCCAATATTACTTTCAGTAGGCTGTTGTGTCTTTTAACATGCCCCAAAAAATTTCATTTGTCTTGTCTTAATTGTATTTAGTAGTTCTCTTTTTATTTTCAGTTGTTTTAAAACTTTATAGTTTGTTATCTTTTGTTTCCATCCAATTCTACCTGTTCTTCTATAAATCCACATTTCAAAGGCTTCAATTTTCTGTTCTGTTTTCTTGTCTAATGTCCATGTTTCTGCATCATACAGGAGTATTGAGAAGACGTAACATTTTGCCATTCTTAGTTTCATCCCTGCTGATATTTGTTTTGTTGTTAGTATATTTTTCATGTTTATTAAAATTACTTTTTGCCATACCTATTCTTTTGTTTATTTCAGTTTTGCATTTTCCATCATTGGTTATAATATGTCCCAGGCAGTTGTAGCTCTGGACTGTCTGCTGATGTATTCCCTCAACTGTGATATTTAATTGTAGCTCTTGAGAATTTTCTTTGTTTACGTTATAGCTACCCAAGATTATAATGTCTCTAGCTCTTTCTTGCTTGTTTTTTTAGGCTGAATTTTGGTTCTTTTCTGAAGACATTTACACAGCACAATTTTAATGGTTGGTTTTTAACTGGAAAGTTCCCTGGACAGCTAAAAATACCGACGAGGACATTCTCAAAGAGACCAACGCGAAAATGGAGCTCCTAAAAACATCAGAAAGAAATAATCAACATTTTTCGGGCACATCATGGGGAGAGGAAAGTTTAGGTGTACAGAAGTAAAAGGAAAGAGAGATCGTGGAAGACAAAGAAAGAAGATGACACTGGATAGCTTAGTGTCATGTGGGAGCCGCGATAGCTCAGTGGTTAGTGAACTGGACTATAAAGGACAAGAGGTAGGGTTCGATCCCAACCGACGGCTTCCGGTTCACCCAGCCTTTAATGTGTACTGGATTTTTTTCTTGGAAAGTAAAGCGGCACGGGCGTAATATCGACCACATTACCACAAAAAAGGAAAAATTATTTTGTTTGTTTATGACCTCCCCTGATCTCTTGGGTAGTGAGACTAGATGTCTAGCCCTTTCGGATAACGGCAATAAACAGGCGATCCTGTGTACACTCTCGCACGTTAAATATCTCTTGGCAATTAAAGTCGATAAGCAAAAAAATCAAATAAAAAGCACAGTACCCCCGTCACGCCAAGTCGCGTATAGGGAATATGGTGTTAGTGACCATAAATGTTACAGACCTTCAGCACATGATTTTTTGAGTAATGTGGTCGGTATTACGCCCGTGCCGATTTACTTTCCAAGACAAAAATCCGGTACCCATTTAAGGCTGTCTTGAAAGGACAAAGAAAGAAGCTTGCAGCAGACATGTTTCCTGTGTGTTATATTAAACTTACCGTAATTATGGCCGCTGCCAGGGCAAACTTATCAGTAGAAACACGGTGGATCCAAGAACGTGTGACGGAATTCGTGCACATAGGCATGAGTCTCTTCGGATTTTATCGAGAGAAATATCGAAGCACCTATGGGTTTGTCCGGTGTGCAATGACGATGATACTAACAAGAACAACATATTTTTGCAGGCTACAAAAGAGACAAGAAGAACAATTTTAAAACAGGTAAATGAATTTAATTATAGGCAGATATGTTAACTTCAGATGGTAGATGTACACAAGAGGTGAGATGCAGAATGGCTCAGGCAAAAGCAGCTTTCCAAAAAGAAATTAGAACAATATTGTGAAGTCTTTTGTTGACAATAAAAACAAGAAAAAGAGTTCTTAAATGTTATGTAGAGCCAGTCTTAACATACGGATGTGAATCATGGACAATAGGAGAGAAGACATGAAATTCACTGGAGGCTGTAGAAATGTGGTTTTACAGAAGAATGTTGAGAATACCATGGACAGCTAAGAATAGTAAAGAAAACGTTCTGAAAGGGACCAAAGGAAAAAGAGAGCTAATTTCCAAAATTAGAAAGAAACAATCATCATTTTTTGGGCCATGTAATGAGAAGAGAACAACTGGAATATATTGTAACAACTGGGAAAATTGAGGGACGAAGAGATAAAGGGAAGCGAAGAGAAAAGATTCCAGACAGCTTAAGAGAATGGCTTTGCAGTAGGTCAACAACAGAAATGATAAATAACTGTCGAGATCGAAAGTTGTGGAGAGACATGATCACCTACACCAGCTTACTTGATGATATTGATGATGATGATGCTGATGAATAATGTATATTTTTACAGTCTCTTATGCAACAGAGCTTTCTTTGCAAGTTAACAGCTCATATTTTTTCCTGGATATAATAGATTATATTTTTGCTGGGTCTTTCACAGCACATTTTTGCCGGTTTTCTTAAGGTACATTTTGCTGGTTACATTATGATGTATTTTTCTTAGCCCCCACATAATCGAGCACATTTTCCTGGTTCTTGCTGCGCTCATTTTTTTTTCCTAGCTCTTCTTAAGAGCATTTTTTTCCTGGTTATCAAGAGTGTGATTAATTCACACTCTTAAAGACCAGAGAAATTCAAATACCTGGGAAGTCTAGTAAGAGTAAAAACGTAAGGAGCCCCCGTCACGCCAAGTGGCGTATAGGGAATATGGTGTTAGTGACCATAAATTTTACAGACCTTCGGCACATGATTTTTGGGGTAATGTGGTCGGTATTACGCCCGAGCCGATTTACTTTCCCATAAAAATATCCGGTACCCATTAAAGGCTGGGTGAACCTGGAAGCCGCCGGTTCGGATCGAACCCTACCTCTTATCCTCTGTAGTCCAGTTCACTACCCACTGAGGTATCGCGGCTGCCTTTAGTAGTAGGAAACTCTTTGTACAGAGCTTCGCAGCAGGAGACAATCTGATCATCAGAAGCAGACCCCGTCGAGCAAGTGTTTCGACCCTTTAGCTTCTTGACACTCTAGGGGAAGTGGGCCCGTCTGGGTCATGACTCCCAGGCGTCGACCTCCTGTTGCATTGCCTCTAAGGCTTACACAGTATGTTCGGCACAAGATAACTACCACTTAATACATAAACCACTCGAAAATAGTTTAACTACCCTACCCTAAGGCTTAAATTGTATGTTCAGCAGTTATATTCTTTGGCGGGGCTATTCCTAGCTTTTTTCTCAGTTCTTCATTTCTGATTTGATCTCTCAGACTGTTTCCTGTCATTCGTCTGACACATTTCATCTCTTTCTCACCTAACGTTACTTATAGAATATAAAGGGCATATAGTGCCCGTAAACCTGGTAGGGCCGACCATCTAAGGGCAGAATCCCCCTACAGAAAAGACAATCTGCTGCCTTGCAGGAAGATTGGGGACAATCAAAGGCTAAGGAAAGAAAACCTGAATCAAATACTGGCTGAAATCGGATACACTGGGCCACCGGCGCAGAACACAGTGCAACGTTTTAACGGGTGTTCAATCAGCAAGGATCTGGCAGACTCTAATTGTGATGTTCTGTCTGTGGGGGCGATCAACACACTTAACCTGACAGATGACTTCATGTGAGAGTCTGGAATCCTACTCTGATTGAGTCCTGATCGCACAGAGAGAGAGAGAGAGAGAGAGAGAGCGCGAATATAAAGGAACAACAGATAAAATAGTTTGGCCACGTGACAAGACAGAGGATTCAAAACACATCGCAACGAGCCTTCAATAAACGTTGTGAGAATACCAGACCCAAGGGTCGACCACTATAAAGATGGATCGATTGAATATTAGAAACACTAGGAAACATAAAAGCAGCAGAGACGAAAAGAAAAGCAAAAAAACAGACAAATTATATATCCCCTCGGCGCTGAAAGGTAAATATGGAAGGAAAGAAAAAGAAGTTTAATTAACAGCCGTCTATAGTATTACTAATACCTGCCGGCTAAGAGAGAAATCCCAGAATCACCTAAAGTTTGTGACGTTTTCGCTATGAGAGCTGTGGAAGGGGACGTAAGTTAAGGATCAAAGCAAAGAAATTAATGAAAATACGGAGCTGCTGTAAAGCTCATTGTAAGGAGAAATGAAACAAAAATGTATAGAATAAGAAAATAGAAAGAACGCTATGGTTAAAGTTTTACGTAATAAGCGAACAGCACATATTTAGAACAACGTTTCGATTCAATAGGCCTTCAAGAGGAACAAACACACACACACACACACAGATATGTATTTAATTTTACCTACTCGCAGAGCTGAGAACGTCACACAATTTAGGCGATTCTATATGCTGCGCTGGCATAGGCCTAATACCAACCACATTACCCCAAAAATCATGTGCGGAAAGTCTGTAAAAATTATGGTCACTAACACCATATTCCCTATACGCCACTTGGCGTGAAGGGGCTCTTTACCCCCCTTTTTTTACTTATACCGAGCCGGCCTTATATATACTATAGATGTTTGTCCCACAAGTGGATATCAAAATTGAAGGAATAGACCTGGAGACAGTTCAGAACTACAACTACCTTGGACATACTATAACCAGTGATGGAAAATGTACAACTAAAATAAACAAAAGAATAGGAATGGCAAAAAGTAATTTTAATGCCTTGAAAAATATGATAACATCAAAACAAATAACACCAGGGCTAAAACTAAGAATAGCAAAAGTTAAATCTTTTAAATATTCCTATATGGTGCATAAACATGCACATTAGACAAAAAAAAACAGAACAGAAAATTGAAGACTTTGAAATGTGAATATATAGAAGAGTTGGGAGAATTGGATGGAAATGAACACACACAAAAACAAACGACGAAGTTTTAAAACAACTAAAAATGAAAAGAGAACTACTAAACACAATTCAAACAAGACAAATGACATTTTGAGGGCATGTTAAAAGACACAGCAGCCTAAAAAAAGTTATCTTGAAAGGCAGAATACAAGGTAAAAGAGGCAAAGGCAGACCAAAACTAACATGGATGAGTAACATCAAAAGATGGACAAACCAGCCTATGACAGCCTGCATCATCAAAGCAAGAGACAGAGCAGAAAGGCGCTCCATTGTAGCCAACCTTCGTTGCGGAGATGGCACTCGTTGATGATGACTATGGATAGAAAATACGCCAACCGGTATGGCACGTGATGATGATAGCAACATGATACTCAAGTCACGATTCAGGCCTGAGAAAATTTACCAACACTACTAAATCATCGTCATCAAACCGCTGTGCACACAATTCATCTTGTTCCAAATCTGCATAATTTACTTCTTTTACTGATGGCGCATTTTCTTGGGTCTGTCCTTACATAGCTTGAGTGGCCGGAGCGCAGGATGGGAGAGCCCGAATAATGTCTGACCAGCCAGATGTTATCAGCTTTGGCACGAAGGACGGTTGTGTTTACAATGACCTCAGTCGCCTATAGGTCGCCATCAACCAAGGAATCGCCCAAAGTTTGTGATGTTTTCAGCTTTCTGAGCGGTTACGGGTTATCTTATGCCAGCTAAAGACGTAATTTTACAGAAGAATGTTGAGAATACCATGGACAGCTAAGAAGAGTAATGAAAACGTTATGAAAGAGGCCAAAGCAAAAATAGAGCTAATTTCCAATATTAGGAAGAAACAATCATCATTTTTTAGAGGGAAGCAAAGAGAAAATATACCAGACAGCTTAAGAGAATGGCTTGGCAGAAGGTCAACAAATGAAATGATAAATAACTGTCGAGATCGAAAATTGTGGAGAGACATGATCACCTACGCCAGCAGGCCCGGCACTTGATAATAATGCTGTTGACGATAAATGTCCTTCTAAGGACTGACGAGGAAGGGGACAACCAAATCCTTCAGTAGACATCCGGTGAACGGCAGAACTAAATCGTGCTGTTTTCGACTCAAGATAAACTAACTGAACCATGCACATTTGTTTCTTCTCCCTAACAGCAAGGAATGTCTAGAATACAGTGGGCATACTTTTCATTTTGTGACGTATGCGCATTTCCTGTCTCTCCTAGCGCACACTTTCGTCCCAATAAAAGTTGTATTCTTCCCAGCATGCACTGGATTATTGGCGTTCTTATGCACTCGCCACCTCACAGACCAATGGACTCAATAATTACATATTCCGGAACTTGACGAAGAACGTGACCGAATTAACCAATCAGATTAGCTCGCGCAAGACAAAAATAGATTAGTCTATTAGCACCTAAAAAAATCGTTTTGTCTTCATTTTCTTGATTGATTTTCAATATTGTCCGGTATATTCAATCTTTTTTGTTGGCGATTATTACAAGCATATAAATAGAAGAATGGCCAGTAATAATAATAATAACTTCTCCATATGTGAATATGACCGGGAACATCTAGCAAGTGCTGACACATCATGGAGAGCATGTATAAGGAACGGTATAACATCATTTGAGACTGTGATAAGGCAAAACTTAGAAGAGAAAAGACTCATGAAAAAGGATGTAAAAACCCTGTGGACCAGTGGGCCTGACTTGTTCATTCTGTGGCCGTGTGTGTTTGTCAAACATTAGTAGAATTAGCCACTAGGGATGCTGCTCGACAAAAATCAAAACCTCAAACAAATACACAATAGCCTAAATTAGACCGTCTGACAAGACGTAAAGAGCCATATACACAATAGCCTCCACTAGACCGTCTGACAAGACGTAAAGAGCCATATACACAATAGCCTCCACTAGACCGTCTGACAAGACGTAAAGAGCCATATACACAATAGCCTCCACTAGACCGTCTGACAAGACGAAAAGGGCCATATACACAATAGCCTCCACTAGACTGTCTAAGAAGACTAAAAGGGCCATATGCACAATAGCCTCCACTAGACCGTCTAAGAAGACTAAAAGGGCCATATACACAATAGCCTCCACTAGACTGTCTAAGAAGACTAAAAGGGCCATATACACAATAGCCTCCACTAGACCGTCTGACAAGACGTAAAGAGCCATATACACAATAGCCTCCACTAGACTGTCTAAGAAGACTAAAAGGGCCATATGCACAATAGCCTCCACTAGACTGTCTAAGAAGACTAAAAGGGCCATATACATAATAGCCTCCACTAGACTGTCTAAGAAGACTAAAAGGGCCATATACACAATAGCCTCCTCTAGACTGTCTGAGAAGACTAAAAGGGCCATATACATAATAGCCTCCACTAGACTGTCTGAGAAGACTAAAAGGGCCATATACATAATAGCCTACACTAGACTGTCTAAGAAGACTAAAAGGGACATATACACAATAGCCTCCACTAGACTGTCTGAAAAGACTAAAAGGGCCATATACATAATAGCCTCCACTAGACTGTCTAAGAAGACTAAAAGGGCCATATACACAATAGCCTCCTCTAGACTGTCTGAGAAGACTAAAAGGGCCATATACATAATAGCTTCCACTAGACTGTCTGAGAAGACTAAAAGGGCCATATACATAATAGCCTCCACTAGACTGTCTGAGAAGACTAAAAGGGCCATATACATAATAACCTCCACTAGACTGTCTAAGAAGACTAAAAGGGCCATATACATAATAACCTCCACTAGACTGTCTAAGAAGACTAAAAGGGCCATATACACAATAGCCTCCACTAGAATGTCTGACAAGACGAAAAGGGCCATATACACAATAGCCTCCACTAGACTGTCTGACAAGACGAAAAGGCCATACAATAATAAAATCATGTGCCATACCGGTTGAGGTAGGCTATCATATTCTTATATAATCTTCTACCTACAGTGCATCGTTTCAATTCTGTTGTTGACCGTTTTCCATGCCATGACACTAAGATATCCAGTATTTTCTCTATTTGTCGTCCGCAATCTCTCTTTCCCTGTATTGTTCCATTTGTGACCAAGTATTTTAATTTTCTTCTTCTCATGATGTGCCCGAAAACTATTGATTGTTTATTTCTGATGTTTTTTTTAGGAGCTCCCTTTTTGTTTCGGCCTATTTGAGAACTTTCTCATTGGTCGTTTTATCTGTATAGGGGACTCTCAACATTCTTCTGAGAAATCCCATCTCGGAAGCCTCTAACCGTCTTTTCATTTGTTTGTCAACTGACCATGATTCGCTTCCATAGGTTAGAATTGGCTCCATATAACACCGATGAACTCTCTTTCTCGCTACCATTAGCATAAATAAAGAAATAAAAAGTGTACTTTAAAATTCATCATCATCATCATCAGCATCATCATCAAGTACCGGGCCTGCTGGCGTAGGTGATCATGTCTCTCCACAACTTTCGATCACGACAGTTATTTATCATTTCTGTTGTTGACCTTCTGCCAAACTATTTTTTTAAGCTGTCTGGTATCTTTTCTCTTTGCTTCCCTCTATCTCTTCGTCCCTCAATTTACCCAGTTGTTACAATATATTCCAGCTGTTCTCTTCTCATTACATGGCAAAAAAATGATGATTGCTTCTTCCTAATATTGGAATTTAGCTCTCTTTTTGCTTTGGCTTCTTTCAGACCGTTTTCATTATTCTTCTTAGCTGTCCACTTTTCAATTATGGACACATATTAAATTATTAAATTGAAATAGAAGATCATACAACTCCGTGCAGTTTTTGACAGACATTTGAGTAGGAATACGATCAAGTTTAGCAAAATGTCACAACGTATTTCTTTTTACAATTCTATTGTAATATTTTAGACCACATTAGGTGGTATTTGAAGAAAAAAACATATACGGTGTCTCACTCAAATAAAAACATAAGCACGATATTACTTCCCTTTATTAGTAATGGCAGTGATAACATGGCTGGTTACACAGAACGTGTATGCAGTCTTGGTGACTGGCTCGGAATGTATGCTACAGAAGACTGACAGACAGTGTCTGTGGCAGGAGTAGATGCAGCTCTTGAATTGCTCTACAGTGGTTAAGTTTGTTAAGTTAACTTTGGAGCACTGTCCTGGGCATGATGGTGTACACGGCAATGAAGTAGCCGATCAGCTCGCTGGCAGCTCTGTCACTGCGTTTGGCCTGGCTATGGACAAAAAGGACATCGCAAAGTTTGTTCTTCATTCCTTAAGAGAAGAGGAGAAGATGGCTGGGACAATGATGTATATATTGCGAGATTTAGGAGGCTAAAGGTGGACAATCGTTCTGGTCGATCCGGAGTACTTAGTGGGAATAGCAGATGTATCTACAACCAACACCTTACAGAAACAATCAGTCTTTCATAGAAGTAAGTAAAGTACCCCCGTCACGCCAAGTGGCGTATAGGGAATATTGTGTTAGTGACCATAAATTTGACAGACCTTCAGCACATGATTGTTGGGGTAATGTGGTCGGTATTACGCCCGTGGCGCTTTACTTTCCCAGAAAAAAAATCCGGTACCGATTTATGGCTGGGTGAACCCGGAAGTCGTCGGTTGGGATCGAAGTCCTACCTCTTGTCCTTTGTAGTCGAGTTCACTAACCACTGAGCTATCGCGGCTCTCAATCAGTTGTATACGCTTCGCGAAATGCTGGGACGTGCAGTGGTGCGGGTATGGGGATTCCGCGACTGCAATGAAACTGATTCCATGAAATAGAATATGGACACAAGAGAAGAAGCAGACAGACACACACACAGAGAGAGAGAGAGAGAGAGAGAGAGAGAGAGAGAGAGAGAGAGAGAGAATAAATAAATAAAGAGTAGCATTCATTCAGCTTAAAAAAAACAATGGCAGAAAATAAAAACAAAGTAAGAAGTACAAAGATAAGACTCTAATAAAAAAGGAAAACAACGCAGTTCTCTTATATGGCTCAGAAACATGGATGTTAAATAACAACAAATAAACAACAAATTACAAACATATATAAGCACCTGTTTGAGAACAATTCTGAAAATGAGATGGTAAAAGAAAACAACTTAAATGAACATATCACGGAAAGAACGGGACAAGAACCAATCAAGAAAGAGATTAAGACAAAAAAAAATAACATAGAGATGGATTGGACAGACACTTAGAAAACATGATGCTAACATCGCAGTTATTTGTTATCCATATATTTTTGGATCGCCTCATATGTATGAAGAAGAGAGAGGGCTCAATCCATCTTAAATGAGATGTTATGGGATCGGGGACTTAGGTTAAATACAAAAATAAAAATGTTCAACTCCAATGTTAAGTCAGTCCTGTTATATGGCTGTGAAACATGGAGAACAACAAAATTGACAATCATGAAGATACAGACCTTCATTAATGGATGCTTACGCAAAATAAAAGAATGGAAGTGGCAAGACATTTCCACTAAAATAGAATTATGGAAATGTACCGGTCAAATACCAGTGGATAAAGAGATACAGCGAAGACGATGGCGCTGGATAGGACACACACTACGGAAGCCAACTGAGAGTATTACACAACAGGCCCTTTTTTGGAATCCCCAGGGGAAAAGACGAAGAGGAAAACCAAGGAATTCTTGGAGATGACAGATAGAAGCAGAGATGAAGATGATGGGGAAGACATGGAATGATGTTAAAAGAATAGCAAGAAACAGAACGACTTGGAAAGTGTTTGTTGAAGACCTATGCTCCACAGGGAGCTCATGATGATGATGATGATGGTGATGATGAGGATGGTGATGATTATGATGATGATGATGAAGGTGATGATGATGATGATTTCTTCGTTTTTCTTTCATTACTTGCCTTCCAGCGTCGAGGGGAGATAAAATTTGCGTTCTTTAGCTTTTCTGCTCGCCTCTGCTGCTGTTTTGTTTCCTAGTGCTTCTAGTATTCTGCCAATACATCTTTTTCGTGGTCGGCCCTTGCATCTGGTGTTCTCGTAACGTTTATTGATGACTCGTTGTGTTGTGTTTTGATCTTTCTGCCATGTGACGTGGCCAAACCATTTTATCTGTTGTTTCCTTATATATTCTATGGCGGGGGCTATTCCTAGCTTTTTTCTCAGTTCTTCATTTCTGACCTTATCTCCCAGACTGTTTCCTGTCATTTGTCTAACACATTTCATCTCTGTAGAGGTTATTTTGCTTATTGTTCTTGCATCTAGGGTCAAGGTCTGGCATTGGTAGCACAACGTTGGGATGAAGATTGTATTGTATAGTGCTCGTTTTGCCTCAAGAGTTATTTCCTTGTTGGACAATAGTGGTGATAGCTGCCCAATGATTTGACAATTTGATGATGATGATGATGATGATGATGATGATGATGATAATGACGATAATAATGATGATGATAAAAGTGATATCAAAACAATTTTCATAAACAGCCTGTAAAGCACTGCAAAGAGATAATCCTGAATGATCACAGAGGATATTTAAGTACTAATGGCGATCTCTGTTGGAGTGCAATTTGGGTACTTTTCTTTACACGAATATTATGGAAAGCAGCAACAACAAAAAAACTCGGAAAATCTCTCCATCATTTAGGCTTTCCTTTCTTTTCTGTTTAAAAATCTGTTCTGGATGAAGTGTGTGTGTGTGAAGTTACTTGTGTTCCAATTCACTTGTCATTGCACAACACTAAGGGCGTAGCATGGTTTCTCAGGGGCGGGTTGTCCTCAGTACAAATTAATAGAGGGCGCAACATTTCTAAGAATGGAGTAAAAAAAAAAAAAAATTTGAAGGAAGTAGAAAGAAAATCAATCATACATCATCATCATCATCATCATGTACCCTGCCGGTTGGCGTAGGCGATCATGTCCCTCCACAATCTTCTATCTACAGTGCATCGTATCAGTTCTGTTGTTGACTGTTTTCCATGCCATGACACCAAGCTATCCAGTATTTTCTCTCTTTGTCGTCCGCGATCTCTCTTTCCTTTTATTTTGCCAGTTGTAACCAGGTATTCCAACTTACCTCTTCTCATGATGTGCCCGAAAAATGTTGATTGTTTCTTAAATCATACAAGAAAGTGTGAAAAAGACAAAAGGAAAGAAAAGAAAAGACAGGAATGAAAGAATGAAAGAAGATAATTCTGACAATATTGAATCAGCGAACGTGATGATTGTTATTCAGAGGTCTGTTAACACACACTCTACGTCAAAGTGAATGTCAAAAAGAGCGTCAAAAGGAACGTCAAAAAAAAAGAAGAAAGAAATAGACAAAAAGAAAGAAAGATAAAAAGACTAGATTAAACAAAACAACGAAAAATGAAGGAAGAAAGAAAGAAAAAATCATAGATGAGGAAAGAAAAAAGAAGAAAGAGAGAAAGAAAGAAATTAAGAAAAAAAATAAATAAAGACATAATACTAATAAAAAGAAAGAAAGACAAAAAGAATCAATGAAACAAAAGAAAGAAAAAAGAAAAATGAAAGCCAGAAAGAAAAGAATAAAAAATCAAAAAAGAGGAAGAAAGAAAGAAAGCATACAAGAAAGAAAGAAAGAAAGAAAGAAAGAAATAAAGAAAGAAAGAGAAAATAAGTAATGACAAAAAGAAAATAATAAAGAGGAAATATATCTATATATATAAATAATAAATTAGGGGACGTGATGTCAGAGCTATATTAACCCTCGAACATGACTTGCCACAGACAAACCACACTTGACCACTGACAAACCACACTTGACCACTGACAAACCACACTTGACCACTGACAAACCACTCTTGACCACTGACAAACCACACCTGACCACTGACAAACCACTCTTGACCACTGACAAACCACTCTTGACCCCTGACAAACCACTCTTGACCACTGACAAACCACTCTTGACCACTGACAAACCACACTTGACCACTGACAAACCACACTTGACCACTGACAAACCACTGTTGACCACTGACAAACCACACTTGACCACTGACAAACCACACTTGACCACTGACAAACTACACTTGACCACTGACAAACCACACTTGACCACTGACAAACTACACTTGACCACTGACAAACCACACTTGACCACTGATAAACTACACTTGACCACTGACAAACCACACTTGACCACTGACAAACCACACTTGACCACTGACAAACCACACTTGACCACTGACAAACCACTCTTGACCACAGACAAACCACTCTTGACCACTGACAAACCACACTTGACCACTGACAAACCACAATTGACCACTGAGAAACCACACTTGACCACTGACAAACCACACTTGATCACTGAGAAACCACACTTGACCACTGACAAACCACACTTGACCACTGACAAACCACACTTGACCACTGACAAACCACACTTGACCACTGATAAACCACACTTGATCACTGACAAACCACACTTGACCACTGACAAACCACACTTGATCACTGACACACCACAATTGACCACTGAGAAACCACACTTGACCACTGACAAACCACACTTGACCACTGACAAACCACACTTGATCACTGACAAACCACACTTGACCACTGACAAACCACACTTGATCACTGACACACCACAATTGACCACTGAGAAACCACAATTGACCACTGACACACCACACTTGACCACTGACAAACCACACTTGATCACTGACAAACCACACTTGATCACTGACAAACCACACTTGACCACTGACACACCACACTTGACCACTGACAAACCACACTTGACCACTGACAAACCACACTTGATCACTGACACACCACAATTGACCACTGACAAACCACACTTGGCCACTGACAAACCACACTTGATCACTGACAAACCACACTTGACCACTGATAAACCACACTTGACCACTGACAAACCACACTTGATCACTGACAAACCACACTTGACCACTGACAAACAACACTTGGCCACTGACAAACCACACGTCACCACTGACAAACGACACTTGATCACTGACACACCACAATTGACCACTGACAAACCACACTTGGCCACTGACAAACCACACGTCACCACTGACAAACCACACTTGATCACTGACACACCACAATTGACCACTGACAAACCACACTTGGGCACTAACAAACCACACTTGGCCACTGACAAACCACACGTCACCACTGACAAACCACACGTCACTACTGACAAACCACACTTGACCACTGACAAACCACATTTGACCACTGACAAACCACATTAGACCACTGACAAACCACACGTAACCACTGACAAACAAACACGTCGCCACTGACACACCACACGTCACTACTGACAAACCACACATCACCACTTACAAACCACACTTGACCACTGACACACCACACGTCACCACTGACAAACAACACATCATAAATGACAAACAAAACTTCAGCACTGACACGCCACACGTCATCACTGGCAAAGCACACGTCATCACTGATAAACAACACTTCAACACTGACACACCACACTTCAGCACTGACACACCACATTTGACTACTGACAAACCACACTTCATCACTGACAAACCACACTTCAGCACTGACAAACCACACTTCAGCACTGACACACCACACTTCAGCACTGACAAACCACACTTCAACACTGACAAACCACACTTCAGCACTGACAAACCACACTTCAGCACTGACACACCACACTTCAACACTGACAAACCACACTTCATCACTGACAAACCACACTTCATCACTGACAAACCACACTTCAGCACTGACACACCACACTTCAGCACTGACAAACCACACTTCAACACTGACAAACCACACTTCAACACTGACAAACCACACTTCATCACTGACAAACCACACTTCAACACTGACAAACCACACTTCAGCACTGACAAACCACACTTCATCACTGACAAACCACACTTCAGCACTGACAAACCACACTTCAGCACTGACACACCACACTTCAGCAGTGACAAACAACACTTTACACTGACACACCACACTTCACCACTGACAAACAACACTTCAACACTGGCACACTTCATTTCAACACTGAAAAGCCACACTCTAACATCAACAAACCACACTTCACCACTGACAAACAACACTTCAACACTGGCACACCACACTCCAACACTGAAAAGCCCCACTCCAACACCAACAAACCACACTTCAACACTGGTAAACCACAATTCACCACTGACAAGTCACACATTAAAAAACACACAAGACATTTTCAGAATTTTATTTCAGTTCTCTTATTCATTTTATATTGTTACTAATTTTGTTAACAACATTGATAATATTATTGTTATTAATATTCTTATCTATATTGTTATTGGAAAAGTCTCAGTCTGAATAGTAAGAAAACAGAAGTAATGGTTATATCGAAGAAACAATCATCACCATCATGCAGCATAAAAATAAACGAGACAAATCTGAAACAAGTACAACGTTTCAAATACTCGGGCACAATAATAACATCAGATGGGAAATGCACCACAGAAATAAAAAGCAGAATAGCTCCGGCCAAAATAACATTTCATAAAATGAAAAATATCTTATGCAACAAGTCTATGTCAATAAAAATTAGAAAGAGAGTTCATCGGTGCTATATAGAACCAATTCTGACCTATGGAAGCGAATCATGGACAGTAGACAAACAAATGAAAAGACGATTAGAAGCCACAGAGATGGGATCTCTCAGAAGAATGTTGAAAGTTGCCTGGACAGCTAAAAAGACCAATGAGGAAGTTCTCAAAGAGGCCAACACAAAAAGGGAGCTCTTTAAAAACATCAGAAAGAAGCAATCAACATTTTTCGGGCACATCATGAGAAGAGGAAAGTTGGAATACTTGGTTACAATTGGCAAAATAAAAGGAAAGAGAGATCGCGGACGACAAAGAGAGAAAATACTGGATAGCTTGGTGTCATGGCATGGAAAACAGTCAACAACAGAACTGATACGATGCACTGTGGATAGAAGATTGTGGAGGGACATGATCGCCTACGCCAACCGGTATGGCACATGATGATGATATTGTTATTAATATTGGTATTGGAAAGCAAAGAGAAAAAGTACCAGACAGCTTAAGAGAATGGCCTTGCAGAAGGTCAACAACTGAAATGATGAATAACTGTCGAGATCGAAAGTTGTGGAGAGACATGATCACCTATGCCAGCAGACCCGATACTTGATGATGATATTGTTATTCATATTGTTATTAAAATCAGTATTGGCATTATCACTACCATTGTTGAAAACGCCCCATCTTTCTATTTCTTTCTGGCGTTCAACTGATGACTACTAAAGGAAAGACAAACTACAACGTTTCGGTGAATGCCTTCATCAGGTGTACCGAAGAAAGCATACACATTAAACAGAAAGATCCAAGATAAAAAAAAACACAACACCGTTCTAAAAAGGGCGGAAGTAATCTGGCCTGGAGTTTTGTGTTTAGTCTGTATACTTCGTTTGCTGAACCTGATGAAGGCGTTTGCCGAAACGTGTAGTGTGTCTTGTCTTTCTGGTAGTCTAGCTGATCAATACCATTCTATGTTTATTTTCTTTGTTTTCTGCAGCTATACACGTGATCCCGTATGTTGTTGTTGCTGTTGTTGTTGTTGCTGCTGCTGCTGTTGTTGTTGTTGCTGCTGCTGTTGTTGTTATTGTTGTTGTTGTTGCGTTCGCCAGCTTTCATACCCGACGAAGTCCCTAGAGACTAGGAACTGAATTTTGCGTGTTAATCCATTTTTTCCTGGCAGCCGTGTGCACAGGGGTCCCTCGCCGCACAGGCAGATAACTCAGTCTTCGGAGGTACTCATGTTTTTTTTTCGTCGATGAGTAACTGACGTTTCAAGCCAGGCCTCGCTGCTGAGACCAGGGGTGGTTGCCGCAGGGAGAAATCATAAATAAAAATCCCAACCGGTTTAGCCGAGATTTGAACTCACAACCTCTCTGTCCCGAGGCCCGCATCTTGCCTCGAGACCAACCAGTCCCCCATGAACTTGGAATATGAGGAAACTGCAACAAGGAACACTTTTCATGCGTAGCCTGCAATGGTTCCTGCCGCCAATCCACCATATACCAGAAGTTCACGTCCTCCCGAAAATGATGATCTTCATATTTCTTTAAAAATGTATAGCGCTTGATGATGTTAGGCCATCGTTGTTGTCTCCAATTCCGAACATATAAACACACAGTTAGTCGTCAGATTATCCCCGTCGCACATCAAACAGACCGTAAGATTAACGTACGGCCGGTCTAGGGATTTACGTTTAGCCATTACGATGATGTAGCACACATAATAATGTCGGACGCACTGTAATGACACGCCCTTAATAATCCTGATTACTCTAGTGAATGCAGCCTACGACGAACAGAACACTGTGCAAATTCCCTAAAGAGATAAAACTACGGCTGACGAAGCATTTCACATTAATGAGTAACATGTAAATAACTTGCGTCAAGCAAATCCAACAACGGTCATGAACAGCACCAATGTGACGTAAAGCGCAGAACAAGCGTAGACGATGGAAGGTCGCATTCACAACACTTGATTTGTTGAAAATGGAATATCGCCGGCGTACGACATTGTTTTATCGGCGCAGATGTAATAAGTAGATCATCATCTTGACTTTAACGCATAGGAGTGCAATGGAGAACCGAAATTAATTAGACACCGAATGCGCTCTCTGCAGCGATCGAGAGAACGCGGACTAGATCCGCCATCTTGCAAAAAAAAGTGATCCCGTATAGAATTATATATTGTTTTTATATTTGATATCTATGTTGATATCTTCTACTAAAGAAATGGATTGTCAACTTCCTCATCCATCCTTATAAGGACGCTAACTGGGCGCAGTTACGTTGTGTTATCATCGTTTAATTTCAGTTTTAAGCCCGATACATCCGACTTCAGTGTGGCATTTTTGAGTACCAGGTTGCCTTCCCTCTTTGATCACTACTCCCTTGGCAAGACTAAACTGGTTACTAGAGGCACCGAGAAGAGGTGGAGTAGGATACAGATGGTTCTGGTTCACCGATCCTGTCACAATCGATCAGCTATGAGTCGCTACATGACAGCTTCAAAATCTGTTGCTCTTAGACGCATCGCCTGCTAATGATAATGCTGTTGTTATTATTATGCCATTACTAACACTATTATAGAGCAAAATGTTACATCTTCTCAATATTCCTGTATGGTGCAGAAACATGGACATTAGACAAGAAAACAGAACAGAAAATTGAAGCCTTTGAAATGTGGATTTATAGAATAATGGGTAGAATTGGATTGAAAGAAAATAAAACAAACGATGAAGTTTTAAAACAACTATAAATGAAAAGAGAACTACTAAACTCAATTAGAACAAGACAAATGAAATGTTTGGGTCATGTTAAAAGACACAACAGCCTACTAAAAATAATATTGGAAGGGAAAAAGCAAGGTAAAAGAGGCAGACCAAGACTAAAATAGACGAGTAACATCAAAAGATGGACAAGTCAACCTATGACAAACTGCACCATCAAAGCAAGAAACAGAGCGGAATGGCGCTCTATGGTAGCCAACCTTCTATGTGCAGACGGCACTAGATGATGATGAACACTATCACCATTATCAGTTTCTTTATTATGATAATAATAATTATTTTTATCATTATGAATGATTAGCAATAATGACAAACGTTAAACGTCATGTAGAACATGCGACTTAATACCAGTAAGTAAAATTAACATTACTGGGGACATGGATCTTTGTTACAGAAACATGTGGCTGTGAATCATGGACAATCTCGCAAACAGAAAGGAAGAAAATCGATCATTCGAAACAAAATACTGCAGAAAAAGCATTAAGATACGGTGGAGAATGAAAGAAATGGCAAGGAAGACATATTAAAAGAATTAAACATTAAAAAGAACTGGTTTTAAATACCATTCTACTGAAGAAATTAAAATACCATGGCAACGTCAAAAGACACCGTGGGCTGGTCAAAAATGGAATTTTATTTAGTTATTTGGTTATGGAAAGCCCCGGTATCACAGCAAACGAATTAAAATCCATAATTGCGCAGAAAGTGAGCACAGCCAACTGTTCCCTATGATATCATCATTCATCGTAAACAATTGGAAAATCGAAACATGATCAAAACGGAAGAGACACACAGATCACAGTGCACAGAGCTCTTAACTCAGTAGCTCCTGCAACAAGCCGGACTTGGAATATGAGGAAACTGCAACAAGGAACACTTTTCATGCATAACCTTCGATTGTTCCCGCCGCCTATCCACCATATACCGGAAGTTCACGTCCTCTTGAAAATGATGATCGTCGTATTTTTTAAAAATGTATAGCACTTGATGATGTTAGGCCATCGTTGTTGACTCCAATTCCGAATATATAGACACACAGTTAGTCGTCAGATTATCCCCGTCGCACATCAAACAACAGACCGTTTGGCCTGTCTAGGGATGTACGATGAGCCTTTTATATATATATCAGATCCGATAAATGGAATTGAAACATTTATAAACCAGATCCGATAAATGGAAAAGAAATGAAAGGTATGGTTCGTGAACGATGTGGCAAGGGAAGAACAAGAAGAAGGTGGTTATAGGACAACAAGGAGAGTTTGAACATGACAATAGAATAGGTTGGAGATCTGGCTAGGGGTAGAGATTCTTTCAGACGGGCTGTGGGAGATCTGGCTAGAGACAGAGATTCTTTCAGACGGGCTGTGGTGAATGTAACGTTCTGTAGGAGATCTGGCTAGAGACAGAGATTCTTTCAGACGGGCTGTGGTGAATGTAACGTTCTGTAGGAGGTCTGGCTAGAGACAAGAGATTTTTTCAGACGTGTTGTGGTGAATGCAACCTCCTGTAGGAGATCTGGCTAGCGACAGAGATTCTTTCAGACGTGTTGTGATGAATGCAACCTTCTGTAGGAGATCTGGCTAGAGACAGAGATTCTTTCAGACGTGTTGTGGTGAATGTAACCTTCTGTAGCAGATCTGGCTAGAGACAGAGATTCTTTCAGACGGGTTGTGGTGAATGCAACCTTCTGTAGGAGATCTGGCTAGAGACAGAGATTCTTTCAGACGTGTTGTGGTGAATGCAACCTTCTGTAGGAGATCTGGCTAGAGATAGAGATTCTTTCAGACGTGTTGTGGTGAATGTAACCTTCTGTAGCAGATCTGGCTAGAGACAGAGATTCTTTCAGACGTGTTGTGGTGAATGCAACCTTCTGTAGGAGATCTGGCTAGAGATAGAGATTCTTTCAGACGTGTTGTGGTGAATGTAACCTTCTGTAGCAGATCTGGCTAGAGACAGAGATTCTTTCAGACGTGTTGTGGTGAATGCAACCTTCTGTAGGAGATCTGGCTAGAGACAGAGATTCTTTCAGACGTGTTGTGGTGAATGCAACCTTCTGTAGCAGATCTGGCTAGAGACAGAGATTCTTTCAGACGGGTTGTGGTGAATTCAACCTTCTGTAGCAGATCTGGCTAGAGACAGAGATTCTTTCAGACGGGTTGTGGTGAATGCAACCTTCTGTGGGAGATCTGGCTAGAGACAGAGATTCTTTCAGACGGGTTGTGGTGAATGCAACCTTCTGTGGGAGATCTGGCTAGAGACAGAGTTTCTTTCAGACGGGCTGTGTGAATGCAACCTTCTGTGGGAGATCTGGCTAGAGACAGAGATTCTTTCAGACGGGATGTGTGATTGCAACGTTCTGTGGGAGATCTGGCTAGAGACAGAGATTTTTTCAGACGGGTTGTGTGAATGCAACGTTCTGTAGGAGATCTGGCTAGAGACAGAGATTCTTTCAGACGGGCTGTATGAATGTAACGTTCTGTGGGAGATCTGGCTAGAGACAGAGATTCTTCCAGATGAGCTGTGATGAATGTCACGATCTACGTATAGATCATATATGTAATGATCATTACAGATATTATAATAAGGAAACACTAACATTCTTTTCTCTGATCTTGATATTATGAATATTCTACTGCAACAATGTCATTTGAAATAATTAATGCATTTTTTTCAGCAAACATATCGACTGTCCATATTTTACAGCCATAGGAGACAAATAATAATAAATGTATATTATTATAGAGGGAAACTGCCGAGGCGATAATCAGCGAATCAATTCAGAGGAGGAAATATGTTTACAGCAACGGGGGAAAAAAAGACAAATAATCAACAACAGAAAAAATAAAACAAAGAACAATATATGGTCCGAAGCAGGATCGAACTCGTACTTCTTTTGTTTGATCCTGCTTCCTACCATATATTGTTCTTTGTTTTTTCATTTGCATTATTTTCCAAGTGCTATAGACAAAACTCTTCTTCTGAATTGATTCTCTTTCACAGCCACAGTTGCTATAGAAAGTGTTGTTGCTATAGAAAGTGTTGTTGCTATAGAAAGTGTTGTTGCTATAGAACGTGTTGTTGCTATAGAAAGTGTAGTTGCTATAGAAAGTGTTGTTGCTATAGAAAGTGTTGTTGCTTTAGAAAGTGTTGATGCTATAGAAAGTGTTGTTGCTATAGAAAGTGTTGTTGCTTTAGAAAGTGTTGTTGCTATAGAAAGTGTTGTTGCTATAGAAAGTGTTGTTGCTTTAGAAAGTGTTGTTGCTATAGAACGTGTTGTTGCTATAGAACGTGTTGTTGCTATAGAACGTGTTGTTGCTATAGAAAGTTTTGTTGCTATAGAAAGTGTTGTTGCTATAGAAAGTGTTGTTGCTTTAGAATGTGTTGTTGATATAGAACGTGTTGTTGATATAGAAAGTGTTGTTGCTATAGAACGTGGTGTTGCTATAGAAAGTGTAGTTGATATAGAAAGTGTTGTTGCTATAGAAAGTGTTGTTGTTATAGAAAGTGTTGTTGCTATAGAAAGTGTTTTTGCTATAGAAAGCGTAGTTGCTATAGATAGTGTTGTTGCTATAGAAAGCGTAGTTGCTATAGATAGTGTTGTTGCTGTAGAAAGTGTTGTTGTTATAGAAAGTGTTGTTGCTATAGAAAGTGTTGTTGCTATAGAAAGCGTAGTTGCTATAGATAGTGTTGTTGCTGTAGAAAGTGTTGTTGTTATAGAAAGTGTTGTTGCTATAGAAAGTGTTGTTGTTATAGAAAGTGGTGTTGCTATAGAAAGCGTAGTTGCTATAGAAAATGTTGTTGCTGTAGAAAGTGTTGTTGCTATAGACAGTGTTTTTGCTATAGAAAGTGTTGTTGCTATAAAAAGTGTAGTTGCTATAGAAAGTGTAGTTGCTGTAGAAAGTGTAGTTGCTATAGAAAGTGTAGTTGCTATAGAAAGTGTTATTGCTGTAGAAAGTGTTGTTGCTATAGAAATTGTTGTTGCTATAGAAAGTGTATTTGCTATAGAAAGTGTTGTTGCTATAGAAATTGTTGTTGCTATAGAAAGTGTAGTTGCTATAGAAAGTGTTGTTGCTATAGAAAGTGTTGTTGCTATAGAAAGTGTTGTTGCTATATCATTTTTTTTTTCAAAGGGTACTCTAAATACTCTAAAATCGGGGGAACAATATTTAAAATCAGATTTAAAAATAACCTCTACTGAGATGAAATGTGTTAGACGAATGACAGGAAACAGTCTGAGAGATAAAGATCAGAAATGAAGAACTGAGAAAAAAGCTAGGAATAGCCCCTGCCATAGAATATATAAAGAAAATGGTTTGAACGCGTGACAAGGCAGAAATATCAAAACACAACACAACGAGCCTACAGCAAACGCTGTGAGAATACCAGACCCAGAAAAAGATGGGTGCATGGAATATTAGAAGCACTAGGAAACATAACAGTAGCAGAGGCGAACAGAAGTGCAAACGACCGCAAATTATATCTCCCCTCGACGCTGAAAGGCAGATGAGGAAGGAAAGAAGAAAGAAGAAGATTTAAAAAGAAACGCATGTGACCTTAAATGATTCATGTTCGTGTAAGGGCCAATTATATTCTGTTAAATAAAAGATGAAAATGTGCTTTCTGTCTCTTATTTGTTGAGCAGATCATTGCCTGCTTGTTGTACCGGGTGACAAATGCAGGCATTCTGGACGATAACAGGCCAGGGGAAATACAATTAAACTGTTGGTGATTTGAAGGGAAATCATGCTGGGAGTAAAAATGTCACGATTAAGGCGGGAAAATATCGGGAAAAAAATGGGATTTGGAGGGATAATGATCCCGATGGGATGTGGAATTTTTTTTTCTTTGTGTATAATTTGGGAAAGAGGGTGTTGTTTGTTAGAGAGGGATAGTGTTAATGGAGAGAATGTGGGGTAGTGTGGGTGAGTGGAGTAGGTGAGGTGTGATATGTGGGGTGTAGGATTGGGGGGGGGGGTAGCGTGAGTGGAGTAGTGGGGTAGTGTGAGGGAGTGTAGTAGGTGAGGTGTGATATGTGGAGGGTAGGAGTGGAGGGAGGTAGCGTGAGTGGAGTAGTGGGGTAGTGTGAGGGAGTGTAGTAGGTGAGGTGTGATATGTGGGGTGTAGAAGTGGGGGGGGTAGCGTGAGCGGAGTAGTGGGGTAGTGTGAGGGAGTGTAGTAGGTGAGGTGTGATATGTGGAGGGTAGAAGTGGAGGGAGGTAGCGTGAGTGGAGTAGTGGGGTAGTGTGAGGGAGTGTAGTAGGTGAGGTGTGATATGTGTAGGGTAGGAGTGGAGGGAGGTAGCGTGAGTGGAGTAGTGGGGTAGTGTGAGGGAGTGTAGTAGGTGAGGTGTGATATGTGAAGGGTAGGAGTGGAGGGAGGTAGCGTGAGTGGAGTAGTGGGGTAGTGTGAGGGAGTGTAGTAGGTGAGGTGTGATATGTGGAAGGTAGGAGTGGAGGGAGGTAGCGTGAGTGGAGTAGTGGGGTAGTGTGAGGGAGTGTAGTAGGTGAGGTGTGATATGTGTAGGGTAGGAGTGGAGGGAGGTAGCTTGTGTGGAGTAGTGTGGTAGAGTGAGTGAGTGTAGTAGGTGAGGTGTGGTATGTATAGGGTAGGAGTGGAGGGATGTAGCATGAGTGGACTAGTGTGGCAGAGTGAGTGAGTGTAGTAGGTGAGGTGTGATATGTGGAGGGTAGGAGTGGAGGGAGGTAGCGTGAGTAGGATATTGTGGTAGAGTGAGTGAGTGAATGAGTGTAGTAGATGAAATGTGATCTGAGGAGTGTAGGAGTGGAGGGTGGTAGCGTGAGTGAAGTAGCGTGATAGGGTGAGGGAATGTAATAGGTGAAATGTGATCTGAGGAGTGTAGGAGTGGAGGGTGGTAGCGTGAGTGAAGTAGCGTGATAGGGTGATGGAGTGTAATAGGTGAAATGTGATCTGAGGAGTGTAGGAGTGGAGGGTGGTAGCGTGATAGGGTGAGAGAGTGTAATAGGTGAAATGTGATCTGAGGAGTGTAGGAGTGGAGGGTTGTAGCGTGAGTGAAGTAGCGTGATAGGGTGAGGGAGTGTAATAGGTGAAATGTGATCCAAGGAGTGTAAGAGTGGAGGGTGGTGGCATGAGTGAACGCGGTGTTATAGAGTGAGAATAAATGTGGGGAGGTGGATGTGTAACAGAGAAAGGGTGTACCAGAGGAGCATAAAAGAGTGACAGAATACATAGATAGAGATAAAATAGAGAGTCCATGAGCAGTAAGCGTTAAATAGAAAATAAAGAGTGTTTAAAATAGAATGTACGAAATGAGTGTAGTAGGTTGAGAGATTTTGTGTAAGAAATAGGGAGAGTATTTGTTGCAGAGAGCGTGTGAGATAAGTGTAACAGATATATTTTGTTATAGAAAATGTAGAGGACTAGTGTAACAGATATATTTTGTTATAGAAAATGTAGAGGACTAGGGTAACAGATATATTTTGTTATAGAAAATGTAGAGGACTAGTGTAACAGATATATTTTGTTATAGAAAATGTAGAGGACTAGGGTAACAGATATATTTTGTTATAGAAAATGTAGAGGACTAGGGTAACAGATATATTTTGTTATAGAAAATGTAGAGGACTAGTGTAACAGATATATTTTGTTATAGAAAATGTAGAGGACTAGTGTAACAGATATATTTTGTTATAGAAAATGTAGAGGACTAGTGTAACAGATATATTTTGTTATAGAAAATGTAGAGGACTAGTGTAACAGATATATTTTGTTATAGAAAATGTAGAGGACTAGTGTAACAGATATATTTTGTTATAGAAAATGTAGAGGACTAGTGTAACAGATATATTTTGTTATAGAAAATGTAGAGGACTAGTGTAACAGATATATTTTGTTATAGAAAATGTAGAGGACTAGTGTAACAGATATATTTTGTTATAGAAAATGTAGAGGACTAGTGTAACAGATATATTTTGTTATAGAAAATGTAGAGGACTAGTGTAACAGATATATTTTGTTATAGAAAATGTAGAGGACTAGTGTAACAGATATATTTTGTTATAGAAAATGCAGAGGACTGGTGTAACAGATATATTTTGTTATAGAAAATGTAGAGGACTAGTGTAACAGATATATTTTGTTATAGAAAATGTAGAGGACTGGTGTAACAGATATATTTTGTTATAGAAAATGTAGAGGACTAGTGTAACAGATATATTTTGTTATAGAAAATGTAGAGGACTAGTGTAACAGATATATTTTGTTATAGAAAATGTAGAGGACTAGTGTAACAGATATATTTTGTTATAGAAAATGTAGAGGACTGGTGTAACAGATATATTTTGTTATAGAAAATGTAGAGGACTAGTGTAACAGATATATTTTGTTATAGAAAATGTAGAGGACTGGTGTAACAGATATATTTTGTTATAGAAAATGTAGAGGACTAGTGTAACAGATATATTTTGTTATAGAAAATGTAGAGGACTAGTGTAACAGATATATTTTGTTATAGAAAATGTAGAGGACTAGTGTAACAGATATATTTTGTTATAGAAAATGTAGAGGACTAGTGTAACAGATATATTTTGTTATAGAAAATGTAGAGGACTAGTGTAACAGATATATTTTGTTATAGAAAATGTAGAGGACTAGTGTAACAGATATATTTTGTTATAGAAAATGTAGAGGACTAGTGTAACAGATATATTTTGTTATAGAAAATGTAGAGGACTAGTGTAACAGATATATTTTGTTATAGAAAATGCAGAGGACTAGTGTAACAGATATATTTTGTTATAGAAAATGTAGAGGACTGGTGTAACAGATATATTTTGTTATAGAAAATGTAGAGGACTAGTGTAACAGATATATTTTGTTATAGAAAATGTAGAGGACTGGTGTAACAGATATATTTTGTTATAGAAAATGTAGAGGACTGGTGTAACAGATATATTTTGTTATAGAAAATGTAGAGGACTAGTGTAACAGATATATTTTGTTATAGAAAATGTAGAGGACTAGTGTAACAGATATATTTTGTTATAGAAAATGTAGAGGACTAGTGTAACAGATATATTTTGTTATAGAAAATGTAGAGGACTAGTGTAACAGATATATTTTGTTATAGAAAATGTAGAGGACTAGTGTAACAGATATATTTTGTTATAGAAAATGTAGAGGACTAGTGTAACAGATATATTTTGTTATAGAAAATGTAGAGGACTAGTGTAACAGATATATTTTGTTATAGAAAATGTAGAGGACTAGTGTAACAGATGGAGAGAGCGTTTTATCCATGCAACGGAAGAGATTTCAGAGATAATATTTTACATTCTTTTAAGAATCAGTCCACATATTTATCAAACATGTAACATATTATATATGGATTTTTTAGATAATAATTGAACAAGATATTAGATTTCACATATACTAAGATGATACACTTTGTTAACCTCAGACGTAAGATGTGCAAAAGAGGTGAGATGTAGAATGGCTCAGGCAAAAGCAGCTTTCCAAAAAATGAGGAAGATGATATGATATCGATTTTTGACAATAGAAACGAGAAAAAGAGTTCTTAAATATTACGTAGAGCCAGTCTTAACATATGGATGTGAATCATGGACAATAGGACAACAGACAGGAAAATCACTGGAGTCTGTAGAAATATGGTTTTACAGAAGAATGTTGAGAATACCATGGAGAGCTATGAAGAGTAATGAAAACGTTCTAAAAGAGGCCAAAGCAAAAAGAGAGCTAATTTTAAATATTAGGAAGAAACAATCATCATTTTTTGGCCATGTAATGAAAAGAAAACAACTGGAATATATTGTAACAACTGGGAAAATTGAGGGACGAAGAGATAGAGGGAAACAAAGAGAAAAGATAGCAGACAGCTTAAGAGAATGGCTTGGCAGAAGGTCAACAGCAGAAATGATAAATAACTGTCGAGATCGAAAGTTGTGGAGAGACATGATCACCTACGCCAGCGGTCCGGTACTTGATGATGATGATGATGATGATGATGGTGATGATGATGATGATGATGACTGCCGTTCTGACACACAGAATACAGTTAAAAAGTTGACCTCGTACAGTGATCTTTGTACATCACCGGTCAAGGACTACTTATCGCCGATTGTTGTTTATCGATACAGCTCAGACGAAATCACAAACATAGACTTGAAAGCTCATTGATAAATACACAGATCTAAACAAGCATTTTTGGGGGGAGGTAATGCGATATCTTAGGAAAATATTGAGCATGCAATCGCTGGACAAGATAAGCAGCTCAGATATGATCAGATGTATGTTTCCAGTCGCTGTGTTAATACTCTGAGGATGTAGATCACGGTGGCGGGGATTATTTTTTAGCAAAATTAACAAAAACCAATCTCACAAAACAAATATTCTTTTGAGAACTTAAGGAAGGGAAAAGATTTGTGAATTTGTTAGTTTGTTAACTGGACTAGAAAGGACAAGGGGTAGGGTTCAGTCCTGATCGACGGCTTCCAGGTTCATTATAATCATCATGTGCTATACCGGAGCCGCGATAGCTCATTGGTTAGTGAACTGGACTACAAAGGACAAGGGGTAGGGTTCGATCCCAACCGACGGCTACCGGGTTCATTATAATCATCATGTGCTATACCGGAGCCGCGATAGCTCATTGGTTAGTGAACTGGACTACAAAGGACAAGGGGTAGGGTTCGATCCCAACCGACGGCTACCGGTTCATTATAATCATCATGTGCTATACCGGAGCCGCGATAGCTCATTGGTTAGTGAACTGGACTACAAAGGACAAGGGGTAGGGTTCGATCCCAACCGACGGCTACCGGGTTCACCCAACCTTAAATGGGTACCGGATTTTTTTCTGGGAAAGTAAAGCAGCTCGGGCGTAATACCGACCACGTTACCCCAAAAATCATGTGCTGAAGGTCTATAAAATATAGGGTCACTAACATCATATTTCCCTATACGCCACTTGGCGTGACGGGGGTACTTTACTTTCTTTTTATGTGCTATACTGGTTCAAGTCATTTCATAATCTTCCATCCACAGTGCATCGTATCAGTTCTGTTGTTGACTGTTTTCCATGCCATGACATCAAGCTATCCAGTATTTTCTCTCCTTGTCGTCCGCGATCTCTCTTTCCTTGTATTTTGCCAGTTGGAACAACAATTTCAATTTTCCTCTTCTCATGATGTACTCGAAAAATGTTGATTGTCTCTTCCTGATGTTTCTTAGGAGCTTCCTTTTTGTGTTGACCTCTTTGGTAATCTCCTTGTTGGTCTTTTTAGCTGTCCAGGCAACTTTCAACATTTTTATAAGAAATCCCATCTCTGTGGCCTCTTATCGTCTTTTAATTTGTTTTTCCACTGTCCATGGTTCGCTTACTTAGAACATGCTGGGCTCTATACAGCCCCGATGAACTCTCATTTTCACTCCATTTGACATCGACTTGTTGCATGAGACGTTTTTCATTTTCTGAAATGTTACTCTGACCTGAGCTATTCTGCTTTTTTAAAATTATTTCTTTGGTGCATCTTCTATCTGTTGTTATTATTGTGCCCAAGTATTTGATGCGTTGTACTTGTTTCAGATTTGTCCTGTTTATTTTTATGCTGCATGATGGTGATGAGTGTTTCTTTGATATGACCATTACTTCTCCTTTACTATTCAGATTGAGACCTTTCTTCCAGGTACCGTCGTAAATTACCTATTTTCTGTGAAAGAAAAGATGAACGGCCTATAAAACGGACCACATTACCCCAAAAATCCACAAATACTCCAACCAATCAACTCAAATTCACACGTCCTCCAACCAATCAACTCAAATTCACACGTCCTCCAACCAATCAACTCAAATTCACACGTCCTCCAACCAATCAACTCAAATTCACACGTCCTCCAATCAACCAACTCAAATTCACACGTCCTCCAATCAATCAACTCAAATTCACACGTCCTCCAATCAATCAACTCAAATTCACACGTCCTCCAACCAATCAACTCAAATTCACACGTCCTCCAACCAATCAACTCAAATTCACACTTCCTCCAACCAATCAACTCAAATTCACACGTCCTCCAATCAACCAACTCAAATTCACACGTCCTCCAATCAATCAACTCAAATTCACACGTCCTCCAATCAATCAACTCAAATTCACACTTCCTCCAATCAACCAACTCAAATTCCCACTTCCTCCAATCAACCAACTCAAATTCACACGTCCTCCAATTAATCAACTCAAATTCACACTTCCTTCAATGAACCAACTCAAATTCACACTTCATCAAATCAATCAACTCAAATTCACACTTCATCCAATCAATAAACTCAAATTCACACTTCCTCCAATCAATAAACTCAAATTCACACTTCCTCCAATCAAATAAAATTAACACACTTCTTAATCAATTAACTCAGCCTCACACTTCCTCCAATCAACCATTTACACAAACTCATGATCCCTCCCATTAACATAAATATATACTCCCACCCACGAACGACTTTATACTCCCTCCCATTTATATAAATCTAAACTCCCACCCACGAACGACCTTATACTCCCTCCCATTAACATAAATCTAAACTCCCACCTCTTAAACGACCTTATACTCCCTCCCATTTACATAAATCTAAACTCCCACCCATCAAACGACCTTATACTACCTCCCATTAACATAAATCTATACTCCCACCCATCAAACGATCTCATCTTACCTCCCATTAACATAAATCTATACTCCCACCCATCAAACGATCTCATCTTTGCTCCCATTATCTCAAATCTACATTTTTACCCCACAATCTAAATCCCCCCCCCCCCCCCCAATCATGACAATCTTACACTCCCTACCTCCCCTCTTATCAACCCCAGCACCAAAACAATCCAAAACTACACAATCCAGTCACCGACCAATCCTAAACAATCCGACATACTTATCCCATATCACCACCCTTAAACTATCCCATAATCTTCCAGATATCCTGATAAGCTGCATCCATCCTTATAACAACATTAGAACTTGCCGAGAGAATTCGCGAAGACGACCGGGACCTTTGTGTCCCGGCTGTCATCTCCCCATTATTACATATGACCTGTCTGGGACTTGGGACTATTTCCCCGTTAATCAAATCATTGATCCGCTCCTCTCACTCCGATTTGATAACCTGTAATCTGTTATTGAGAGATTCTTGTCACACGAGATATGGACGGTAACTGTAATAAAACTCATGAAATCTGAATTCACGTTATATGTGTCTCATATCATACTAGACTAGTTAATTGGTTAACAGAATCGTCAATATTGTACTGACGGCAGCCCAGAGGGTACTCAGTGTGTATTTGTAAAAATGAATATGAGAAATGATATTGGCTCTATTATCAGACAGACTTGCGTTATTTTTACATTCTTCTTCTTCTTCTTTCCTTCCTCATCTGCCTTTCAGCGTCGAGGGGAGATATAATTTGCGATCTTTTGCTCTTCTGTTCGCCTCTACTGCTGTTATGTTTCCTAGTGCTTCTAATATTCCATCGACCCATCTTTTTCGTGGTCGACCCTTGGGTCTGGTGTTCTCACAACGTTTGTTGAAGGCTCGTTGTGTTTTGTTTTGTTCTTTCTGCCTTGTCACATGGCCAAACCATGTTATCTGTTGTTTCCTTATATATTCTATGGCGGGGGCTATTCCTAGCTTTTTTCTCAGTTCTTCAGTTCTGATCTTATCTCTCAGACTGTTTCCTGTCATTCGTCTAACACATTTCATCTCTGTAGAGGTTATTTTACTTATTGTTCTTGCATCTAGGGTCCAGGTCTGGCATTGGTAGCACAACGTTGGGATAAAGATTGTATTGTAGAGTGCTCGTTTTGCCTCCAGAGTTATTTCCTTTGTTGGACAATAGTGGTGATAACTGTCCGATGATTTGAAAAGCTTTGTTGCATCTTGATTCTATCTCTGCTGTGATTTTTACATCGGTCTTATATATCTGCGAAGAATGGACTCGACAAAGTTACAGAAGGAAATACAAGGGAAAATAGAAAAATTGACATAGTTACATATTTACGTAGGTAGTAATCTTCTTCTACCTTTCAGCACCTTGTGGAGCATAGGTCTTCAGCAAACTCGTTCAACTCTCTGTGGAGCATAGGTCTTCAGCAAACTCGTTCAACTCTCTGTGGAGCATAGGTCTTCAGTAAACTCGTTCAACTCTCTGTGGAGCATAGATCTTCAGCAAACTCGTTCAACTCTCTGTGGAGCATAGGTCTTCAGTAAACTCGTTCAACTCTCTGTGGAGCATAGGTCTTCAGCAAACTCGTTCAACTCTCTGTGGAGCATAGGTCTTCAGCAAACTCGTTCAACTCTCTGTGGAGCATAGGTCTTCAGCAAAATCGTTCAACTCTCTGTGGAGCATAGGTCTTCAACAAACTCGTTCAACTCTCTGTGGAGCATAGGTCTTCAACAAACACTTAAAGCTCCCTGTGGAGCATAGGTCTTCAACAAACACCTTCAGTTCAGTGGATCGTAGGTCTTCAACAAACACTTAAAGCTCCCTGTGGAGCATAGGTCTTCAACAAACACTTTCAGCTCTCACTGGATCGTAGGTCGTCAACAAACACTTAAAGCTCCCTGTGGAGCATAGGTTTTCAACAAACACGTTCAACTCCCAGGGGATCGTAGGTCTTCAACAAACGCTTTCAGATCAATGTGGAGCATATGTCTTTAACAAACACTTTAAATTCCCTGTGGAGTATACGTCTTCAACAAACACTTTCATCTCCCTGTGGAACATATGTCTTTAACAAACATTTTCTGCTCCCTGTGGAGCATAGGTCTTCAACAAACACTTTCCAAGCTGTTCTGTTTCTTGCCATTCTTTTAAGAACATTCCATGTTTTCCCCCATTATATTCATCTCCGCTTCCATTTGTCTTCTCCAAAAACATTTTGGTCTTCCACTTTGTCTTTTTCTTTGGGGTTTCCAAAAAAGGGCATGTTGTGTAATACTCTCAGTGGCTTCCGCAGTGTGTGTCCTATCCAGCGCCTTCGTTCTCGATGTATATCTTTATCTAATCCTATTTGACTGGTACTTTTCCATAATTCTGTGTTAGTGGATAGGAAATGGACAACACAAAATCGAACGACGTTCCGTCTCAGTAGGCCTTCAGTAGGATCAATGAGCAAAGACATACTCAGATATGTAAGTAAATAAAGTTAACACTACATTTTGATCTATGATCCTTCCTGCGCTGTTGGATATCGCTTAGATCCTGTAGTGCGTTCCACAAGCAATCTCTCTTCTGGACGAGATGTACGATCTTATCTAATGAGTTTATGCCTGTCAACTTTGCTTCTCTTATAAGTGATTTTTAGTGTCTCTTTAGGTCTTCCTCTTTTTCTGTATCCTGATGTTTTCCGTAGAAGAGCGTGTATTTGTAATTCCCTTGTTGACTTCGTGTCAGCACATACCCGACATATGTCCATCTTCTTTCCTTAATTGTAGATGATATCAGATGGTAAAAATGACAAGAGAACTGTAACGCCACGTAGTGTGTATGATATATATTAGGAAGAAACAATCATCATTTTTTGGCCATGTAATGAGAAGAGAACAGCTGGAATATATTGTAACAACTGGGAAAATTGAGGGACGAAGAGATAGAGGGAAGCAAAGAGAAAAGATACCAGACAGCTTAAGAGAATGGCTTGGCAGAAGGTCAACAACAGAAATGATAAATAACTGTCGAGATCAAAAGTTGTGGAGAGACATGATTACCTACGCCAGCAGGGGCGGTACTTGATGATGATGATGATGATGATGATGATGATGATGATGATGATGATGATGATGATAATGATGATTATAGAGGGAAACTTCCAAAACGATAAATCAGCGAATCAGCCCAGAGAAGGAGGCATGTTTACAGCGCTCGGGAAATATCATCATCATCAAGTACCGGGCCTTTCTGGCGTAGGTGATCATGTCTCTCCACAACGTTCGATCTCGATAGCTATTTATCATTTCTGTTGTTGACCTTCTGCCAAGCCTTTCTCTTAAGCTGTCTGCTATTTTTTCTCTTTGCTTCCCTCTATCTCTCGTTCCTCAATTTCCCCAGTTGTTACAATATATTCCATCTGCTCCCATCTCATTACATGACCAAAAAATGATGATTGTCTCTTCCTAATATTGGAAATTAGCTCTCTTTTTGCTTTGACCTCTCTCAGAACATCTTCATTACTCTTCTTAGCTCTCCATGGTATTCTAAACATTCTTCTGTAAATCCACATTTTTACAGCATCCAGTGATTTTCTTGTCTGTTGTCATATTGTCGATGATTCACATCCATATGTTAAGACTGGCTCTACATAACATTTAAGAACTCTTTTTCTTTTTTCTATTGTCAAAAATGGATTGCATAGTATCTTCCTCATTTTTTGGAAAGCTGCTTTTGCCTGAGTAATTCTGCATCTCACCTCTGTTGTACATCGACCATCTGAGGTTAACAAAGTTCCCAAATATTTAAATTCATTTACCTGTTTTAATATTGTTCCACTTGTGTTTATTTTTGCACTGAGGTGATGTCTTTTCTTTGTTGTTACCATTACTTGAAATAACAATAGAAAAACAGAACATAGAACAATATATGGTCCGAAGCGAACCCGTACTCTTTGGCATAGCGCCTTGGCACGAGACACCAAACATTCTGTCCTATAGTCTCTTTCCATCCCTTGGTTCTCAAACAATTATATCATGAGTCCTCGCCTAAGAAGGGACAGACAAGGTAACTCTCCATACATAGAAACAAAGAGAAGATAACAAATTGTGATATCTATAGTTCGTTCACAAATTCGTGACCCCAGAGTTGATCAATTATCTCGGAAACTGTTTGATGAATTTCTGTAATTCTTTGTCATGAAATTTTTTAAATTTTTTTTTTTTACCAACCTTCAGATTTTATAACATTTAAGTACAAAGGTAGTCTGAATTTGCACAAATCGGGTTTTGTTATATAATTTTAGGAAAATATCAAACCGCGTACTCTAAACATTAGATTTTGCTGTAAACTATGTTAATTTTCTAACAATGCAAGCCAAAGGCGTACCCGTATTACATTGAATAGGGCAACATTTTTCATTTGATTTTATATCTTCGTCATAGAGATAGGTAAACTTTCTTGCTTGACCATCGCCTCTGCAGAGTCAAAGTTCTGTCCTATCCATCGATTGAAAGACTTTCTATCTATATTTAGAGCTGCCCGTGTTGTTTTCTGGTTGTTTGATATCGTAACATAACTGACCCCTTTTAGATTCCTTGCAAAAGTGCATGTTATAATAACACAGTTACCTTTTGCATAGTGCTGAATTTACACTTTAAACTCTTCATGGTTTTAAAAATCAAGTAGTCACTTCACAACACCTTACAAATTACCACACATACTGGAATATTCATTAATAGTAGATATTTTGTCAAAATACGCCTCTGGACCAATTTAACAAGAAACCTGAAATGAAATTACAAAAAAAAACCTCGGAGTGGTAAAAAACAAGTTAAGAGTGCGAAACGGTGCTAAGATTGTGTGGTGTGTACGTGAAATTTGCCTTTTTAATTGGTGAGTTGATTACAACAAATGTGGGTATTGTAAAATCCTAAAATTTAGGACAAGCAAGAAAATCATATTTTTATATACCTCAAATAAGCAAAAATCTTTCCTAAATGCATGACAGTAGGGCAAAAAATCAGACTGAAGGTCGGTGAAAAAATAAGATTTCACGAAAAAAAGAATTACAGAAATTCATCAAACAGTTTCCGAGATAATTAATAAACTCTGTGGGCACGAATTTGTGAACGAACTAAAGTCATAAAGATCTACTCGACCCGCGTAGCTGGGTCAAAGTTCGTGAGTTTCAATGAAATGAACTATCACAGCCAAGCGGAACTATTGTATCTGCTAATGGAGGTTTGTTGTATCGCCAGGGAGAACTAATTCGAAAATGAGAGAGTTTCTCGTTCAACGTGTGTTTACTATATGACAGTTGGTGGAGTGGGACGGCACCCCCTGCTTCCCGTTTGTGAAAAAGAAATAAATAGTACAACCAACAGCATGATTCCGTATCTACGTTTCTCTTTCCGTCATCAGTGGGAGAACCAAAGGGAACGCGAGGAGAATGAAGCACTCCCCCCCCCCCCCCCCTCCAAGCTACCTTCCCTGTGGCGACTACACTGTGCATGCAACCTTGTTGAAAGACACGGAAACATTTTTTTTAAAAGTTGGAGTATTAATAGCCTCGTCACGCCACCAAGAGGCGTATATGTAATATGGTATTAGAAGTAAAGGTTCCCTCCACGCCTTGGTGGGGTTTTGAGGAATATGGTGTTAGTGAGTAAAGGTTCCCTCCACGCCTTGCTGGGTTTTGAGGAATATGGTGTTAGTGAGTAAAGGTTCCCTCCACGCCTTGCTGGGGTTTTGAGGAATATGGTGTTAGTGAGTAAAGGTTCCCTCCACGCCTTGCTGGGGTTTTGCCGAATATGGTGTTAGTGAGTAAAGGTTCCCTCCACGTCTTGCTGGGGTTTTGTCGAATATGGTGTTAGTGAGTAAAGGTTCCCTCCACGTCTTGCTGATGATTTGTTGAATATGGTGTTAGTGAGTAAAGGTTCCCGCCACGTCTTGCTGGGGTTTTGTCGAATATGGTATTACTGAGTAAAGGTTCCCTCCACATCTTGCTGGGGTTTTATCGAATATGGTGTTAGTGAGTAAAGGTTCCCTCCACGCCTTGCTGGGGTTTTGTCGAATATGGTGTCAGTGAGTAAAGGTTCCCTCCACGCCTTGCTGGGGTTTTGTCGAATATGGTGTTAGTGAGTAAAGGTTCCCTTCACGTCTTGCTGGAGTTTTGTCGAATATGGTGTTAGTAGCGATATTTCTCTGTGACCACGGCACATTTTTGAGTGATGTTGTCAGTCTCACACCAAGCCGCCACAACTTACTAGAGAAATCTCTGGTAACCATTTTTATAGGTTGGGTAAACCCTGGAGCCTTGTTTAAATGGCTTATTAGTAGCATTTTCTTTCTTTTATTGGCACCAGGTATCGCTGCAAGGGTTGTACATTGTCTTCTAAGCAATTTATAACTTTTGCAGATAAATCGCCCAAATGGCTTCTCACATTTCTTTTAGATTATTCCCGTTTCCTGTAATAGCATTTCAATAATAATTCACAATGGTAACAACACAAGAAAACGAAATCACCTCAGTGCAAAATAAAGACAAGTGGAACAATATTAAAACAGGTAAATGAATTTAAATATTTGGGAACTTTGTTAACCTCAGACGGAAGGAAGATGTACAACAGAGGTGAGATGCAGAATGGCTCAGGCAAAAGCAGCTTTCCAAAAAATGAGGAAGGATACTACGCAATCCATTTTTGACAATAGAAACAAGAACAAGAGTCCTTAAATGTTATGTAGAGCCAGTCTTAACATATGGATGTGAATCATCGACAATAGGACAACAGACAAGAAAATAACTGAAAATCACTGGAGTCTGTAGAAATGATAGATAGATAGATAGATAGATAGATAGATAGATAGATAGATAGATAGATAGATAGATAGATAGATAGATAGATAGATAGATAGATAGATAGATAGATAGATGGATGGATGGATGGGTGGGTGGGTGGGTGGGTGGATGGATGGATGGATGGATGGATGGATGGATGGATGGATGGATGGATGGATGGATGGATGGATGGATGGACGGGCGGATGGATAGATGGATGGATCGATGGATAGAGGGATAGATAGATAGATAGATAGATAGATAGATAGATAGATAGATAGATAGATAGATAGATAGATAGTTAGATAGATAGATAGATAGATAGATAGATAGATAGATAGATAGATAGATAGATAGATAGATAGATAGATAGATAGATAGATAGATAGATAGATAGATAGATAGATAGATAGATAGATAGATAGATAGATAGATAGATAGATAGATAGATCTCGTTTTAATTTACCTGTCAAGAAGCCACATCTTGTCCTACAAGATGAACGTTCTATTCTCCTTAGATAATTGAATCCATGGGCCTAAGAATTGTATGAGACGTTGAGTTATGTCCCTTTCTAGTCTCATCTGCTCGCTTCTCTTCTTGAATGTTTTCATAGAATTTTCTCATTGTTCGGCCTGACACTCCCGGACTGTGGGAGGGCCTTTAAAGTAAAGGTAAAGAGCCCCCGGCACGCCAAGTGGCGTATAGGGAATATGGTGTTAGTGACCATAAATTTTATAGACCTTCAGCACATGATTTTTGGGGTAATGTGGTCGGTATTACGCCCGTGCCGCTTTACTTTCCCAGAAAAAAAAAATCCAGTACCCATTTAAGGCTGGGTGAAACCGGAAACCGTCGGTTTGGATCGAATCGTCCTTTGTAGTCCAGTTCACTAACCACTGAGCTACCGCGGCTCCCCGGGCGGGCCTTTAGGTGGTCAGATTGCTTCAGCAGATGATAAAGTCTATGAAGATTGATGGGTTCCAGAAGCTCGCTGGTTATGTACACAACGAGATTATGATTCTTGTTCGATGCTTTACTCTACTTTGTTGCAGTTTCTAAATTGTATCTTCACTGATAGCTCAGAGTATCTTCACTGTTAGCTCAGAGTATCTTAACTGATAGCTCAGGGTATCTTAACTGTTAGCTCAGGGTATCTTAACTGATAGCTCAGGGTATCTTAACTGATAGCTCAGGGTATCTTCACTGTTAGCTCAGAGTATCTTAACTGATAGCTCAGGGTATCTTCACTGTTAGCTCAGGGTATCTTAACTGATAGTTCAGGGTATCTTCACTGTTAGCTCAGGGTATCTTCACTGATAGCTCAGGATATCTTCACTGATAGCTCAGAGTATCTTCACTGATAGCTCAAGGTATCTTAACTGTTAGCTCTGGGTATCTTAACTGATAGCTCAGGGTATCTTCACTGTTAGCTAAGGGTATCTTCACTGATAGCTCAGGATATCTTCACTGATAGCTCAGAGTATCTTCACTGATAGCTCAGGGTATCTTCACTGTTAGCTAAGGGTATCTTAACTGATAGCTCAGGGTATCTTCACTGTTAGCTCAGGGTATCTTCACTGATAGCTCAGGATATCTTCACTGATAGCTCAGAGTATCTTCACTGATAGCTCAGGGTATCTTCACTGTTAGCTCAGGGTATCTTAACTGATAGCTCAGGGTATCTTCACTGTTAGCTCAGGGTATCTTCACTGATAGCTCGGGGTATCTTCACTGATAGCTCAGGGTATCTTCACTGATAGCTCAGGGTATCTTCACTGATAGCTCGGGGTATCTTCACTGATAGCTCAGGGTATCTTCACTGATAGCTCAGGGTATCTTCACTGATAGCTCAGGGTATCTTCACTGATAGCTCAGGATATCTTCACTGATAGCTCAGTGTATCTTCACTGATAGCTTAGGATATCTTCACTGATAGCTCAGGATATCTTCACTGATAGCTCAGTGTATCTTCACTGATAGCTCAGGGTATCTTCACTGATAGCTCAGGATATCTTCTCTGACAGCCCAGGATATCTTCCCTGATAGTCCTGGGTATTTTCATTGATAGCCCAATAGATCTTCTTCTACAAGACAAGTTGACATCAGATTTGTCTACAAGACAAGTAGACATCATATTTGTCTATAAGACAAGTGGACATCAGATTTGTCTATAAGACAAGTGGACATCAGATTTGTCTACAAGACAAGTGAACATCAGATTTGCCTACAAGACAAGTGGACATCAGATTTGTCTATAAGACAAGTGAACATCAGATTTGCATACAAGACAAGTGGACATCAGATTTGTCTATAAGACAAGTGGACATCAGATTTGTCTATAAGACAAGTGGACATCAGATTTGTCTACAAGACAAGTGAACATCAGATTTGCCTACAAGACAAGTGGACATCAGATTTGTTTATAAGACAAGTGGACATCAGATTTGTCTATAAGACAATTGGACATCAGATTTGTCTATAAGACAAGTGGACATCAGATTTTCCTACAAGACAAGTGGACATCAGATTTGTCTATAAGACAAGTGGACATCAGATTTGTCTATAAGACAAGTGGACATCTGATTTGTCTATAAGACAAGTGGATATCAGATTTGTCTATAAGACAAGTGGACATCAGATTTGTCTATAAGACAAGTGGACATCAGATTTGTCTATAAGACAAGTGGACATCAGATTTGTCTATAAGACAAGTGGACATCAGATTTGTCTATAAGACAAGTGGACATCAGATTTGTCTATAAGACACGTGGACATCAGATTTGCCTACAAGACAAGTGAACATCAGATTTGTCTATAAGACAAGTGGACATCAGATTTGCCTAGAAGACAAGTGGACATCAGATTTGCCTATAAGACAAGATAACATCAGATTTGCCTATAAGAGAAGTGAACATCAGATTTGTCTATAAGACAAGTGGACATCAGATTTGCCTATAAGACAAGATAACATCAGATTTGCCTATAAGAGAAGTGAACATCGGATTTGCCTGTAAGACAAGTGGACATCAGATTTGTCTATAAGACAAGTGAACATCAGATTTGCCTATAAGACAAGTGAACATCATATTTGCCTATAAGACAAGTGAACATCAAATTTGCCTATAAGACAAGTGAACATCAGATTTGCCTATAAGACAAGTGGACATCAGAGGTTATCGATAGACTTCAAAAACACCCATTTGTGATTGTTGAATGGCTTTTGATCTCTGCGGCAGTGCTGTTTTTCTAGTTTTAAATCCAGTGACATGTGAGCAGACTTGGCCAAACTCCATGTAATGATATCTGCAGGTATTTGTGAGCTCCCATGTACTGAAGGGAGGTCAAAAAGTAATGCACACCACTTTTTTTCTCGGAAACTATTCGGGCAAAATGTGTGAAATTTTCACAGATTGTAGCTGAACATCCCCTTGACACTACCTATTTTTCAACATAATCTCCGTCCAAGCGTATTGCCTTACGCCAACGCGAAACTAGGTCATGAATGCCTCGTTTGTACCAAGTTTTGTCCTGCTCGTGTAGCGATTTTTTAACTGCACGGATCACACCCTCATCATTGTCAAAGTGTTTCCCACGCAGGAATTTTTTGAGTGGTCCAAACAGATGGAAATCTGAGGGAGCCAGATCAGGGCTGTAAGGAGGATGGGGCAGTACAGTCCAACCAAATTTGTTGATTGCTTCCCGTGTTACCAGACTTGTGTGAGGGCGTGCATTGTCATGTTGAAGCAACAAATCTGCAGATGGCTTATTATGCCGAACTCTGTGGAACTGATTTTTGAGTTTTGTCAGTGTATTGATGTAAGCTGTCGAGTTGATTGTCTCACCTCTTGCCATACATCAACAAGAATCACACCATCAATGTTCCAGAAGACAGTGATCATCACCTTTCCGGCTGATGGAGATGTTTTGAATTTTTTTCTTTTTGGTGACTGCGGATGATGCCATTCCATTGACTGCATTTTTGTTTCAGGCTCATAATAATGTGCCCACGTTTCGTCACCGGTAACAATTTTTGACAAAAACATTTCTCCTTCAACACCGAAACGCTCCAACAATTCAGAACAGAATGTTTTCCTTTGAACTCTGTGATCATTTGTTAGGCACCGAGGAACCCGTCGAGCGCAAATCTTTGAATATCCGAGAGTTTAAAAAATTGCGATTGCACTTCCCTTGCTGACTGTAAGCTGCAATGCCAATTGCTGACTAGTGATACGCCTATCCTTACGAATAATGGCATCAGCCCGGTTTAACATGTCTGTGCTGGTAGCCGAGGCAACACGTCCAGAACGCGGTAAATCATGCAGCTCCACTCGTACACTTTCTGCAGCTTTAATTCTCTGAACCCAGCGACTAACTGTGCTCATATCGACTGCAGAACATTTGTACACTGCACACAGTCGTTTATGAATGTTTGACACAGTTTCTTTCTCCGCAACCAGAAATTCTATGACAATTCGCTGTTTGTAACGGACATTGTTGACAAGCTCCATTTTAACGGTTCATAGATTGCGTAATATTTTTCAGAATGCTGTGCAATTTGGTACACATAATTGGAACATGTCATATTCCAAGTGTGCAAAATTTCATATTCCTATCTTTATTATTAGCCGACAAAAAAAATTGGTGTGCATTACTTTTTGACCTCCCTACGTAGTTCCGTGCAAGGTATTCCATTTATCAGGTCTTTGAGGAAGTAGAGTTGCTCTGATGTCAGTGATCTTTGTCTTCTTACTTCTTCTTTTCTTCCTCATCTCCCTTTCAGCATGGATGGGAGATACAATTTGCGATCTTTTGCTCTTCTGTTCGCCTCTGCTGCTGTTATGTTTCCTAGTGCTTCTAATAAAAAGTAAGTAAAGTACCCCCGTCACGCCAAGTGACGTAAAGGGTAATATGGTGTTAGTGACCCTATATTTTACAGACCTTCAGCACATGATTTTTGGGGGAAATGTGGTCGGTATTACGCCCGTGCTACTTTACTTCACATGAAAAAAATTCGGTACCCATTTAAGGCTTAGGGAACCCGGAAGCCGTCGGTTGGGATCGAACCCTACCCGTTGTCCTTTGTAGTCCAGTTCACGAACCACTGAGTTGTCTCGGCTCCCTAGTGCTTCTAATATTCCACCGATTCATTTTTTTCGTGGTCGACCCTTGGGTCTGGTGTTCTCACAACGTTTGCTGAAGGCTCGTTGTGTTGTGTTTTGATCTTTCTGCCTTGTCACGTGGTCAGATCATTTTATCTGTTGTTTCTTTATATATTCTATGGCGGGGGCTATTCCTAGCTTTTTTCTCAGTTCTTAATTTCTGATCTTATCTCTCAGACTGTTTCATGTCATTCGTCTAACGCATTTCATCTCAGTAGAGGTTATTTGTCTTATTGTTCTTGCATCTAGGGTCCAGGTCTGGCATTGGTAGCACAACGTTGGGATGAAGATTGAGTGTCTTCTCCGCAACGAAGGTTGGCTACCATGAATCGCCATTCTACTCTGTTTCTTGCTTTGATGGTGCAGGCTGTCTTATATTGACTTGTCCATCTTTTGATGTTACTTGTCCATGTTAGTCTTGGTCTGTCTCTGCCTCTTTTACCTTGTACTTTCCTTTCCAATATTACTTTTAGTAGGCTAACATGCACCAAAAATTTCATTTGTCTTGTCTTAATTGTATTTAGCAATTCTCTTTTTTTAGAATTTAGAATTTAGATTTTAGAAATTAGAATTTAGTAATTCTACCTATTCTTCTATAAATCCACATTTCAAAGGCTTCAATTTTCTGTTCTGTTTTCTGGTCTAATGTCCATGTTTCTGCACCATACATGAATATTGAGAAGATGTAACATTTTGCTATTCTTAGTTTTAGCCCTGGTATTATTTGTTTTGATGCTATTATGTTCTTCATAACATTAAAATTACTTTTTGCCATACCTATTCTTTCGTTTATTTCAATTTTACATTTTCCATCACTGGTTATAGTATGTCCCAGGTAGTTGTAGCTCTGGACTTATTCCAGGTGTATTCCCTCAACTGTGATATTTAATTGTAGGTCTTGAGAATTTTCGTTGTTTAATATCATAGTTTTAGTCTTTTTGATATTCATATATAGTCCATATTTTTTTTCTTGTTATGTTTATTACATTAAGTAATTGTTGTAGATCTTTAGGATTTTCTGCTTGTAGAACAGTATCATCAGTATATCTTAGGTTATAGTTTACCTTTCCATTAATATTTAGGCCTGGCATCTCTGTGATGTTTTTAAAGATTTGCTCAGGGTATAGATTGAACAAGCTTGGTGATAGGATGCATCCTTGTCTTACTCCTCTTTTTATGTCCATGAGAGTTCTTCTTGTTATATTTTATTATTGCTGTTTGCTCCCAGTACAAATTACATATTAGTCGTATGTCTGTGTCGTCTAGGTTTATATCATTTAGGCAGTCTATAAGTTTGTTATGGTGTATTCTATCGAAAGCTTTGGTGTAGTCTATGAAGCAGGCTTATATTGGTTTGTTTACTTCTATGTACTTTTCAATCAATGTTCTCATGCTAAATATGGCTTCTTTTGTGCCACTGTTTTTCTTGAATCCAAATTGTTGCTCATTTAATTCAGTATTGATTTTATTCTGAATCCTTCCCTGTATAACTTTTAGTAAAAATTTGTGTTACCTGGCTCATTAGGCTTATTGTTCTGAAGTCACTGCATTCAACTGCACCATTCTTTTTAGGCAATGAAATGAAAGTTTATGTTATTAGTTCATTTTGGTATGTTTCCTGTATGGTATACGTCATTGCATATGTCTGTGATCACTTCCATGCCAAAATCTTCTAGAGCCTGTATCATCTCTATCTGTATATTGTCAGGTCCTGTTGCCTTTCCCTTTTTCATTGTTTTTATAGCTTTTTCTACTTAAGATTTCAGGATTTTATTGTTGAATGTACATTTTACGGATGTTTTTTTTTGTCCCTTTCATCATGAAATAATTCTGTTATATATTCCTGCCATCTGTCTATTATATCTTTGTTGTCTGTTAGCATTCTTCCCTCTTTGTTTGCAATACATCCGTTTCCTGCAGCTTTTGTGTCTTTATTAGTCATTCTCTTTATTTCTCTGTGCATCTCTCTTAAGTTTTGTTTACTTTCCATATTTTCGACTTCTAGACATATTAGGTTGAGCCAGTATTCTTTTGCCTTTTTTACACATTCTCTGTATTTCATTGTCAATATCCTTGTATGTGGCAGTGTTTTTCGCTTGTCTTCTTTCTTCCATTTTTTCTAAGATTTTGTCAGTTATCCGTTTTTGTTTTTTGTTACTTTCTTTTTTGGGCAAGGTGTTGCAGGATTCTTGCATGTTGTTATTTATGCATTGCCATTTTGTTGTGACTTTTTCCTCATGATTTTCTCTTCTACACTGCTCAATCCCCTCTTCTAACAGCTTCTGATATGTGTTCTTTACTTGCGCAGTATAAGTTTCTTTTACATTTGTCTGATTTAACACTGTTATATCTATTGGTGTTGCTGAATTAGTTTTTTGTTTGTTTCTCTTTAATTTGATTTTAATTTTTAATTTATTGTATTGTAGAGTGCTCGTTTTGTCTCTAGAGTTATTTCCCTGTTGGACAATAGTGTGAGCTTTGTACAATCCAAAAAGTGATGCTCTATTTTTAGATCTGGACGTTCGCAGAGAGCGGACATGCCGAGGATTGGTCCCATTGTATTCCATTGATGTGATTGCTCAGTGGTATATTACCGGTTCTCATTTTTTTAAATCGCGATTTTGTTTTTCTCTTTTTAGGTTGTTAATGTTGTCGTCATAGGCGGATCTAGCCTTCAAGTTCCAGGAGTCGGAAAAGGGGGGGGGGGCGGGGGCGGGGCAGGAGGACCACTGCTTTACTTTTATGTTAGGTATGTCGACATCCTGGGAGCCGCGATAGCTCAGTGGTTAGTGAACTGGACTACAAAGGACAATGGGTAGGGTTCGATCCCAACCGACGGCTTCCGGGTTCACCCAGCCTTAAATGGGTACCGGATTTTTTCTGGGAAAGTAAAGCAGCACGGGCGTAATACCGATCACATTACCCCAAAAATCATGTGCTGAAGGTCTGTAAAATATAGGGTCACTAACACCATATTTCCATAAACGCCACTTGGCGTGACGAGGGTACTTTAGTTTTACTATGTCGACATCCTCACGTTATCGATAACAGGGATGTGGCATCATTAAAGTATATAAAAGCAATTTTTTATCCTGGCAAAGTTAAGCGGCACGGGCGTAATACTGACCACATTCCCCCAAAAATCATGTGCTGAAGGTCTCAAAAAATTATGGTCACTAACACCATATTCCCCATACGCTATGTTACTTGACAGGACTCTTCACTTTTGTTGTACTGTTACTAAAAGTGCCACTTTGTGTGCATAACAGGGGAAGCTAACAACTTCAGGATAAAACTCTCTAATTTTAGCCTCCAGACCTTCAACATTACAAGACATTACTGCTACAATATCATAAGTTTTAGCTATTATTGTCAATTCTTCAACATTACAAGACATTACTGCTACAATATCATAAGTTTTAGCCATTATTGTCAATCCTTCAACATTACCAGACATTACTGCTGCAACATTACAAGTTTGAGCCATTATTGTCAATCCTTCAATATTACTAGACATTACTGCTACAACATCATAAGTTTGAGTCATTATTGTCAATCCTTCAACATTACAAGACATTACTGCTACGACATCATAAGTTTGAGCCATTATTGTCAATCCTTCAACATTACCAGACAGCACTGCTGCAACATCATAAGTTTGAGCCATTATTGTTAATCCTTCAACATTATCAGACATTACTGCTACAACATCATAAGTTTGAGCCATTATTGTCAACCCTTCAACATTACCAGACATTACTGCTACAACATCATAAGTTTGAGCCATTATTGTCAATCCTTCAACATTACCAGACGTTACTGCTACAACATCATAAGTTTGAGCAATTACTGTCAATCCTTCAACATTACTAGACATTACTGCTACAACATCATAAGTTTGAGCCATTATTGTCAATCCTTCAACATTACTAGACATTACTGCTACAACATCATAAATTTGAGCCATTATTGTTAATCCTTCAACATTACCAGACATTACTGCTACAACATCATAAGTTTAAGCAATTACTGTCAATCCTCCAACATTACTAGACATTACTGCTACAACATCATAAGTTTGAGCCATTATTGTCAATCCTTCAACATTACCAGGCGTTACTGCTGTACCTTCATAAGTTTGAGCCATTATTGTCAATCCTTCAACATCACCAGACATTACAGCTACAACATCATAAGTTTGAGCCATTATTGTTAATCCTTTAACATTACCAGACATTACTGCTACAACATCATAAGTTTGAGCAATTACTGTCAATCCTTCAACATTACCAGACGTTACTGCTACAACATCATAAGTTTGAGCCATTATTGCCAATCCTTCAACATTACCGGACATAACTGCTACAACATCATAAGTTTGAGGCGTTATTGTCAATCCTTCATCATTACCAGACATTACTGCTAAAACATCATAAGTTTGATCCATTATTGTCAATCCTTCAACATTACTAGACGTTACTGCTGTAACATCATAAGTTTGAGCCATTATTGTCAATCCTTCAACATTACCAGACATTACTGCTACAACATCATAAGTTTGAGCCATTATTGTCAATCCTTCAATATTACCAGACGTTACTGCTGTAACATCATAAGTTTGAGCCATTATTGTCAATCCTTCAACATTAGCAGACGTTACTGCTACAACATCATAAGTTTGAGCCATTATTGTCAATCCTTCAACATTACCAGACAATACTGCTACAACATCATAAGTTTGAGTCATTATTGTCAATTCTTCAACATTACCAGACAGTACTGCTACAACATCATAAGTTTGAGCCATTATTGTCAATCCTTCAACATTACCAGACGTTACTGCTACAACATCATAAGTTTGAGCCATTATTGTCAATCCTTCATCATTACCAGACATTTCTGCTACAACATCATACGTTTGAGCCATTATTGTCAATCCTTCAACATTACCAGACGTTACTGCTACAACATCATAAGTTTGAGCCATTATTGTCAAATCTTCAACATTACCAGATATAACTGCTGCAAAATTATAATTTTGAACCATTATTGTCAATCCTTCAACATTACCGGACATAACTGCTGCAACATTACAAGTTTGATCCATTATTGTCAATTCTTCAACATTACCAGACATAACTGCTACAACATTATAAGTTGAGCAATTATTGTCAATCCTTCAACATCACCAGACATTACTGCTACAACATTATAAGTTGAGCAATTATTGTCAATCCTTCAACATTACCGGACATAACTGCTGCAACATTACAAGTTTGAGTAATTATTGTCAATCCTTCAACATTACCAGACAATACTGCTACAACATTATAAGTTGAGCAATTATTGTCAATCCTTCAACATTACCGGACATAACTGCTGCAACATTACAAGTTTGAGTAATTATTGTCAATCCTTCAACATCACCAGGCATTACTGCTACAACATTATAAGTTGAGCAATTATTGTCAATCCTTCAACATTACCGGACATAACTGCTGCAACATTACAAGTTTGAGTAATTATTGTCAATCCTTCAACATCACCAGGGTGTCCGGTTAGCGCAATCGATAGGCGGTTGGCTTACCACGGCAACAGCCGGGGTTCGTACCCTGGCGAGGACACCTGGGTTTTACTAATTCCCTAAAAATTAGTAGGAGCCGCGATAGCTCAGTGGTTAGTGAACTGGACTACTACGGACAAGGGGTAGGGTTCGATCCCAACCGACGGCTCCGGGTTCACCCAGCCTTAAATGGGTACCAGATTTTTTCTGGGAAAGTAAAAGCAGCACGGGCGTAATACCGACCACATTACCCCAAAAATCATGTGCTGAAGGTCTGTAAAATATAGGGTCACTAACACCATATTTCCCTATACGCCACTCGGCGTGACGGGGGTACTTTACTTACTTTTTTACTTTACTTCAACATCACCAGGCATTACTGCTACAACATTATAAGTTGAGCAATTATTGTCAATCCTTCAACATTACCAGACAATACTGCTGTATTAATAAAGCTTCTAATTTTGTCATGTTTATCAAACTTTTCTTTCATTTTTATTTCCCATTATCTGAAACCACATTTATTAAATGTCTCTTCTGAGGTACAAGTTTTGTCAAATATACGGTAAACATAACAAAATACATACATTTTTTTTGTTTTGCTTCTTTGGTTATGGAAGGCCCCGGTATCACTACAAACGAATTAAAATCCATAAATGCTCAACCGCCGTGCCAGTGGAATCATCCGAATTACTAACTCGTCTCCCAAACAAAGGAAGGTAGCTATAGTCCCCGTCATAGCAGTCTCAGCACACGCCAAAAGACATAAGGCTAAACTGTACAGAATACAGAAAGTGAACACAGCCAACTGTTCCCTGTCATTCGATATCATCTTTCATCGTAAACAATTGGAATATCGAAACATGATCAAAACGGATGAGACACACAGCTCACGGTGTGTCTTTTCTTTTGTTATATTCTAGTTAGTGGGATTGATCAAAATACATTGTAGAGAAGGGATAGTTGAGCTGACCACACAGTGACATTGGGTACGAGATTATGATTGGCCTTGCTGGTCCAGAATTTAAATCGCCCAAGTCCATCTCAAAGTGGCTATTAATAAAATTACTGAGTCCTGAAACATCTTTACCTCTTACATAAGTAATTGTTGTAGAGAGACTAGCAAAGAAAAAAAACAAGACCACACGTGAAAACTCATGATTCACTTTTAGCTGTGGTAGACAGGCTAAAAGAAGAAAACGAGATCACATGTAGAAACTCATGATTCACTGTTAGCTGTAGTAGACAGGCTAAAAGAAGAAAACGAGATCACATGTAGAAACTCATGATTCACTGTTATCTGTAGTAGACAGGCTAAAAGAAGAAACGAGATCCCATGTAGAAACTCATGATTCACTGTTATCTGTAGTAGACAGGCTAAAAGAAGAAACGAGATCACATGTAGAAACTCATAATTCACTGTTATCTGTAGTAGACAGGCTAAAAGAAGAAACGAGATCACATGTAGAAACTCATGATTCACTGTTATCTGTAGCAGTCAAAGCCATAGCAACCGTTGTAGGCTTGACATCATCAACATCATGTGCCATACCGGTTGGCGTAGACGATCATGTCCTTCCACAATCTTCGATCTACAGTGCATCGTATCAGTTCTGTTGTTGACTGTTTTCCATGCCATGACATGAAGCTATCCAGTATTTTCTCTCTTTGTCGTCCGCGATCTCTCTTTCCTTGCACTTTGCCAGTTGTAACAAAGTGTTCCAACTTTCCTCTTCTCATGATGTGTCGCGAAAAATGTTGATTGTTTCTTTCTGATGTTTTTTAGGAGCTCCCTTTTTGTGTTGGCCTCTTTGAGAACTTCATCATTTGTTTATTTAGCCGTCCAGGGAACTTTCAACATTCTTCTGAGAAACCCAAACTCTGTGGCATCTAATCGTCTTTTCATTTGTTTGTCTACTATCCATGATTCGCTTCCATAGGTCAGAATTGGTTCTATATAGCACCGACGAACTCTAGCTACGAAGTCTAACTTTACTTTCTATTTTCTTCCCATTTTTTACATTTCTACCTGATCATGATGGTTTTATGTGTATCCATCCTCTTCTCTACATCTCCAATACATCGTCATCATCATCAAGTACCATACCTGTTGGCCTAGATGATCATGTCTTTCCACAACTTTTGATCTCGACAGTTATTTACCATTTCTGTCGTTAACCTTCTGCCAATCCATTCACTTAAGCTGTCTGGTATCTTTCCTCTGTGCTTCCCTCTATATCTTCGTCCCTCATTTTTTTCCAGTTGTTACAATATATTCCAGCTATTCCCTTTTCATTACATTGGCAAATAATGATGATTGTTTCTTCCTAATATTGGAAATTAGCTCTCTCTTTGCTTTGGCATCTTTCAAAATGCTTTCGTTTACTTTTCTTCGCTGTCCATAGTAATCTCAACATTCTTCTGTAAATCCACATTTTTATTGCCTCCAATTGTTTTCTTCTTAACAGCAACACTCGCGCCAATAATAAATATGAAAATGTCATGACATTATGACGTTTCTCGGAAAATATGTTTCTTTTACATTTCCTTTGCAGAAGATCACGCGTTCTAAAAATAATATCGTATTTTAGAGGTTATACAAAAATTATTTTTTCGCCTGACATGATTTTATCATTCTTAGATTTCCTTAGATTCATCTATATATAAATACAATGTTATGTTTATTTATTTATTTCTTAAATTGGTTTGGAGGCAAAGGCGGTCACACAGCAGCATAGCTCGAATTTTTGTTAACCACCCATAGCTGTTTGCGATAGCTCAGTGGTTAGTGAACTTGGCTACAAAGGACAAGAGGTAGGGTTCGATCCCAACCGACGGCTTCCGGGTTCACCCAGCCTTAAATGGGTACCGGGTTTTTTTTTCAGGGAAAGTGAAGCGGCACGGGCGTAATACCGACCACATTACCCCATAAATCATGTGCTGAAGGTCTGTAAAATTTATGGTCACTAACACCATATACCCTATACGCCACTTGGCGTGACGGGGGTACTTCCCTTTTTTTCACCCATAGCTGATGACTTGCGCCAAGATCGGTGAACCAGAACCATCCAGGACCCTACTCCACCTCTCTGTGGTGCCTCCGGAAACAGACTGACCTGTCTAGTCTGGCCAAGTGATTAGGGATCGAAAAGGGATCACAACCCGGTACTCAGAAATGTGCTGAATTCGGATGTGGTGGACCGAAAGGCACAAAAATCACGGTTATACTGCAAACCACAACACAACGCAGACACGCCCACTTAAATGTAAAAAAAAAAGAAAAGTGCCCCGTCACGCCAAGTGACGTATAGAGAATATGGTGTTAGTGACCATAATTAAGATCAATATATGAGAGATGCGTGAGAAATGTTGAGATGCTTGAGAAATGTTGAGATGCTTGAGAAATGTTGAGATGCTTGAGAAATGTTGAGATGCTTGAGAAATGTTGAGATGCTTGAGAAATGTTGAGATGCTTGAGAAATGTTGAGATGCTTGAGAAATGTTGAGATGCTTGAGAAATGTTGAGATGCTTGAGAAATGTAACAAACAACACAAGAAGAGATAAACTACCAAATGAAACCATAAGAAAAATGGTAGGAATAAAACCCTGCCAAGAATATATAGAACAACAACTTAAATGGTTGGACCACCTGGTCAGAATGAATCCTCACCAATCACCATCTAGGGCGTTAGTTATATCATGATTTATTGTACAAATTAAACGTGTTCATTATGTTACCTTTTTCACTAAATCCAGGGAGGGCTACAGGTTGAAAGCAAAGTCTCAAAGGAGACACGATTGATAAACGAGTTGAGAATCACTGATTTCTATTTTTAGTAACAATCATCATTACTTTAGTTATCACATTACGACCAAAATTTGTTTCATTTGAAGAAGATCGAAATCCAGACAACAAATCAACAATTCTCAGTTGCGTCTGTCAAGTCGAAGATAAACAACAACAAAAACCGAAGTAATGACAACAAATTGCAATACAACTTAAAGCTATTTTTTCTACACGACTATATTCTAAATCAAGTGAGAGATTACAAGTACTTAGACACTATTTTTATCGTAGACGGGAAATGAGATACACTAATAGAAACCAGAAGCTAGAAGTAAATAATTTATGTTAACAAACAGCGCTGATTTTGGAGCATCTGAATGGGACTATGTCAACAGACAAAAAAATTGTAGAAAAATAACATTGAATATGACCAAATTGTGTTACCATAACAGTTATATTTGTTTGGCTATGTAATGAGAAGGGAATAACTAGAGAGTGGATGTATTAAGTATGGAGCCCCGTCAAGCCACATGGCGTATAGGGAATATGGTGGTAGTGACCATTAGTGAGATGCAGAATGGTTCAGGTAAAAGCAGTTTTCCAAAAAAAAAAAATGAGGAAGATACTATGCAATCCATTTTTGACAATAGAAACAAGAAAAAGAGTTCTTAAATGTTATGTAGAGCCAGTCTTAACATATGGATGTGAATCATGGACAATAGGACAACAGGCATGAAAATCACTGGAGTCTGTACAAATGTGGTATTACAGAAGAATGTTAAGAATACCATAGACAGGTAAGAAGAGTAATGAAAATGTTCTGAAAGAGGCCAAATCAAAAAGAGAGCTAATTTCCAATATTAGGAAGAAACAATCATCATTTTTTGGCCATGTAATGAGAAGGGAACAGCTGGTATATATTGTAACAACTGGGAAAATTGAGGGACGAAGAGATAGAGGGAAGCAAAGAGAAATATACCAGACAGCTTAAGAGAATGGCTTGGCAGAAGGTCAACAACAGAAATGATAAATAACTGTCGAGATCGAAAGTTGTCGAGAGACATGATTACCCACGCCAGCAGGCACGGTACTTGATGATGATGATGATGATGATGTCTAAGATATCTATTTTTTAAAACTATGTATACGTTTCTTTTCTATCTACTTCAATATGACCCTGGATATTTTGTGTCTTTTTCTGTGAATAATCTTAGTTTTAGTCTTTTTAGTATTTATTTCCTGGCCACATTATTTGCTTGTAAGCCAACAAGTAACCAACCTAATTAAAAATCTCTGTGTCAACAGCAGCTGCAAACTCAGAACAGCAGCTGCATAGTCAGAACAGCAGCTGGCTTTCGTAATTAGAACAGGAATAAGACCATATGTGTGTACCATTTCCCCTGTATTGTTTATGACCTACATGTACTACATATGTAAGTTAGACAACCCACCGGAGACAGGGGAGATTAACGAGGTTTTAATTGCGGACATTCAGTTCATGGACAAATAGAAGACCTAGAAGAGCACTTAAAAGAATAGGAATGGCAAAAAGTAATGTTAATGTCATGAAAAATATACTGACATCGAAACAAATAACACCAGGGCTAAAACAAAGAATAGCAAAATGTTATATCTTTTCAACATTCTTATATGATGCAGAAACATGGACATTAGACAAGAAAAACAGGACAGAAAATTAAAGTCTTTGAAAAATGTGGATTTATAGAAGAAAAGGTAGAATTGGATGGAAGGAAAAGAAAACAAACGATGAAGTTTTAAAACAAGTAAAAATGAAAAGAGAACTACTAAACACAATTCGAACAAGACAAATGAAATTTTGGGGGCATGTTAAAAGATACAACAGTCTACTAAAAGTAATAATGGAAGGGAAAGTGCAAGGTAAAAGAGGCAGAGGCAGACCAAGACTAACATGGACGAGTAACATCAACAGATGGACAAGTCATACTATGACAATCTGCACCATCAAAGCAAGAGACAGAGTGGAATGGCGATCCATGGTAGCCAACCTTCGTTGCGGAGATGGCACTCGATGATGATGATGATGATGATGATGAATAATGGTGATAAATGATGATGATGATGAATGTAGAATGATGATGATGATGAATGTAGAATGATGATGATGATGATGAATGTAGAATGATGATGATGATGATGAATGTAGAATGATGATGATGATGAATGTAGAATGATAATGATGATGAATGTAGAATGATGAGGAATGATGAATGGTAAATAATGATGATGATGATGATGATGAATGGTGAATGGTGAATGTTAATGAATAATGATGATGATGATTGATGATGATGAATGGTGATTGTTAATGAATGATGATGATGATGGTGAATGATGATGATGATGAATGATGATGATGATGAATGGGGAATGATGATGAATGGGGAATGATGATGAATGATGATGAATGATGATGAATGATGATGAATGGGGACTGATGATTATAATGAATGGGGAATAGTAATGAATGATAATGATGAATGGGGAATGATGATGAATGATGATGATGATGAATGGGGAATGATGATGAATGATGATGAATGATGATGAATGATGATGAATGGGGAATGATGATGATGATGAATGGGGAATGATGATGAATGATGATGAATGATGATGAATGGGGAATGATGATGATAATGAATGGGGAATAGAAATGAATGTTGATGATGATGAGGAATGGGAAATAGTAATGAATGATAATGATGAATGGGGAATGGTAAGGAAAGATGATAATGAATGGGGAATGGTAAGGAATGATGATGATGAACTAGGAATGGTAATGAATGATGATGATGAATTGGGAATGGTAATGTGTTATGATGATGATGATGATGAATGGCGAATAGTAATGAATGATGATGAATGATGATGATGAATGGGTAAAATAATGAACGATAATGAATAATGTTGATTAATGAGGAATGGTAATTAATTGATGATGAATGATGAATGGTAATGAATGATGATGATGAATGGGTAATGGTAATGAATTATGATGATGAGTGCAAAATGGTAATCAATGATGATGATGATGAATGGGGAATGAATGGTGATGAATGGGGAATGGTAATGAATTATGATTAATGGGGAATGGTAATGAATGAAAGATGATTAATGGGGAATGGTAATGAATTATTATAAATGGCGGCTGGTAATGAATTATGATGATAAATGGGGAATGGTAATGAATGATTGTGAATGATGATGATGCTGATAAATGGAGAATGGCAATGAATGATGATGAATTGGAAATGGTAATAAATGTAGATGAATGGGTAATGGTAATGAATCATGGTGAATGATGATGATGCTGATGAATGGAGAATGGCAATGAATGATGATGAATGGGGAATGATATTGAATGATGATGAATTGGGAATGAATGATGATGAATGGGTAATGATAATGAATGATAGTTAATGGTGATGATGATGATGAATGGAGAATGGCAATGAATGATGATGAATGGGTAATGGTTATGAATGATGGTGAATGGTGATGATGCTGATGAATGGAGAATGGCAATGAATGATGATGAATGGGTAATGGTAATGAGTGATGGTGAATGGTGAATGGTGATGATGCTGATGAATGGAGAATGGCAATGAATGATGATGAATGGGGAATGATATTGAATGATGATGAATGGGGAATGGTAATTAATGATGATGAATGGGGAATGGTAATTAATGTTGATGAATGGGGAATGGTAATTAATGATGATGGTCAATGGTGAAAGGTAATGAATGATGATGATAATGGATGGGTAATTGTAATGAATGATGATGAATAGTGAATGATGATGATGAATATTGAATGATGATGAATGGTAATAAATGATGATGAATGGTGAATAAATGATGATGAATGGTGAATGAATGATGATGAATGGTGAATGAATGATGATGAATGATGATGAATGGTAATAAATGATGATGAATGGTGAATGAATGATGATGAATGATGATGAATGGTAATAAATGATGATGAATAGTGAATGGTCAATGAACGATGATGAATAGTGAATGATGATGAATGATGATGAATGATGATGAATGGTGATGAATAGTGAATGATGATGAATGATGATGAATGATGATGAATGATGATGAATGGTGAATGAATGGTGATGAATAGTGAATGATGATGAATGATGATGAATGATGATGAATGGTGATGAATAGTGAATGGTTATGGCGAATAGTGAATGAATGATGATGATTGATGAATGAATGATGATGAATAATAATGAATGATGATGAATGATGAATGATGATGAATTCTGATGTTGCTAAATGATGAAGTATACTTAAATAGACTTAATCTCACAAGATGAAAGACAAATGAGGAAGGAACGAAGAGGAATCCGATTCTTTCTTTTTTTATTTTCTTTCTGTTGTTTCATTTATTCATTCTCTCTTTAAATCCATCTTTCTTTTATTTAAAAAAAAATATTTCAATCTTTTTTTTAACCGCTCGTTTCATTCCTTTGTTTCACTTTAATTTTCATTTCTGACTTCTATTTTGCGAAACAAAGCTCGATGGAACGACACTTGTCATGAAACGAACAGCTAAAAAGTCAGACATGTATCATTTAATGGCGAGATTAACACTGGAAACATGAGTCGAGTGCTCCCACGTGGGCTGTGGACAAGTAATGGCGGACATTTAACGTGGAGACGAATTCTATAAATAGCAATTGACGTAACCCATCTTCGGTTTCATTTCGTGGCTACGTACCGGAAGTCAGCTGGTGGTGAGCCGTTGTTTGTTTGTTGTTAGGATCATCATTCCTACAGATACAAATGTTCGATTCCCGCTGGGAGCAGTGTGAGTTGTACTCGTGGTTGGAAAAAAAAAAAAAACCTACCCCCTCGGTCGACTCAACCGCTGGCAGAAATGGGTACCAGGTTAGTACTCTAGGAAGGTGAGGAATGCCGCTTCGCATCGTGAGTTTCGTTTCTCGAAGCGACATTGTCCGGAAGTTTCCGAACACTTCTGGATAGGGGACCGAAAATATACGGGTTAAAACTCGCGTGCTAAGACGCCGGTTCAAGTCTCGTGCTTTACCTTTACCCCATTATCTACCTGGACGATTCTGTCTCGCGGTAGCGAATGAAGATCTGTGGCAACGCAGTATAACTAGTAGGCTTATGTGGACATATGTGATGAGAAGAGATAACAATAGAATCTCAAAGAAAGCTCCATATATATATATATAAAAGCCGCGATAGCTCAGTGGTTAGTGAACTTGAATACAAAGGACAAGAGGTAGGGTTCGATCCCAACCGACGGCTTCCACGTTCACCCAGCCTTTAATGGGTACCGGATTTATTTCTGGGAAAGTAAAGCGGCACGGGCGTAATACCGACCACATTACCCCAAGAGTCATGTGCCGAGGGTCTGTAAAAATGTATGGTCACTAATACCATATTTCCTAGACGCCACTCGGCGTGACAGCGGCTCTTTACATATATAATATATATATATTATATATATATATATATATATATATATATATATATATATATATATATATTTAGAAAGAGAGAGAGATAGAGGGAGAAATATAGAGATTAAAATAGAAACAGAGAAAGTTTTGCTAGAATGCAAAGCTATTCTCTCATTACATCACATGCCCCAACTCCATCAGTTATTGCGATAGCGTTATTATCAACATTCACTAGTCTCTTTCCGCCATTTTGCGCCAAACGCGTCCCGGCTATACCCTCACGCTGTCCTCCCATTTTTCCCCGTCTCTTCTTTGATCTCTACTCGTTTCACGGCTGCTTGTTCTCGCCACAAAAATAACATTTTATGTTCTTATATTACTGCTGAAATTATCCTGATACTGTCACATTTTCCTCATTTGTTAAAAGTGTTTTTATTTTCTTTAAAATCATCATCAAGTGTCATGCCGGCTGGTCACTATGGCTTACTCTTTTAGATTTTTTACTGCCAAATGATTCTTTAACGTGCGCGAGTGCACACGGGGGTCTTTTCTTTTCGCAGTTATCCGATAGGGCTAGACTTCGGACCTCACTACTAAGATACCAGGGGAGGGTCATCATCATCATCATAATCATCAAGTATCGGGTCTGCAGGCGTAGGTGATCATATCTCTCCACAACTTTCCATCTCGACAGTTATTTATCATTTCTGTTGTTGACCTTCTGCCAAGCCATTGTCTTAAGCTGTCTGTTATCTTTTCTCTCTGCTTCTCTCTATCTCTTCATCGCTCTATTTTCCCAGTTGTTACAATATATTCCAGTTGTTCCCTTCTCATTACATGACCAAAAAATGATGATTGTTTCTTCCTAATATTGGAAATTAGCTCTCTTTTTGCTTTGACAACAGCTATTACTTTATGGAAGCTTTTATTCGTTGTTTTTAATGAGACCTTAACGAGCATGTTCTACAATCCTACCATCTAAAGTTAGACCGCATAAGATCAACAATCATCAACTTATAGGTATGTCTATGTTAGTCATATCTCATATCGTTGTGTGTGCATGTCTGTGTTAGTCATATCTCATATCGTTGTGTGTGCATGTCTGTGTTAGTCATATCTCATATCGTTGTGTGTGAATGTCTGTGTTAGTCATATCTCATATCGTTGTGTGTGCATGTCTGTGTTAGTCATATCTCATATCGTTGTGTGTGCATGTCTATGTTAGTCATATCTCATGTCGTTGTGTGTGCATGTCTATGTTAGTCATATCTCATGTCGTTGTGTGTGCATGTCTGTGTTAGTCATATCTCATGTCGTTGTGTGTGCATGTCTATGTTAGTCATATCTCATGTCGTTGTGTGTGCATGTCTATGTTAGTCATATCTCATGTCGTTGTGTGTGCATGTCTATGTTAGTCATATCTCATGTCGTTGTGTGTGCATGTCTGTGTTAGTCATATCTCATGTCGTTGTGTGTGCATGTCTGTGTTAGTCATATCTCATGTCGTTGTGTGTGCATGTCTATGTTAGTCATATCTCATGTCGTTGTGTGTGCATGTCTGTGTTAGTCACATCTCATATCGTTGTATGTGCATGTCTATGTTAGTCGCATCTCATATCTTTGTGTGTGCATGTCTGTGTTAGTCACATTTCATATCTTTGTGTGTGCATGTCTGTGTTAGTCACATCTCATATCTTTGTGTGTGCATGTCTGTGTTAGTCACATCTCATATCTTTGTGTGTGCATGTCTGTGTTAGTCACATCTCATATCTTTGTGTGTGCATGTCTGTGTTAGTCACATCTCATATCTTTGTGTGTGCATGTCTGTGTTAGTCACATCTCATATCTTTGTGTGTGCATGTCTATGTTAGTCACATCTCATATCTTTGTGTGTGCATGTCTGTGTTAGTCACATCTCATATCTTTGTGTGTGCATGTCTGTGTTAGTCACATCTCATATATTGATGTGTGTCAGTGTTAGTCATACCTCGTATCGCTGTATGCATGTCTGTGTTAGTCACATCTCATATCTTTGTGTGTGCATGTCTGTGTTAGTCACATCTCATATCTTTGTGTGTGCATGTCTGTGTTAGTCACATCTCACATCTTTGTGTGTGCATGTCTGTGTTAGTCACCTCTAGTAACTCGGGCAGATGGTGCTCGTAAACCTGGGAGGGCCGACCATCTAAGGGCAGAATCCCCCTACAGAAAAGACAATCTGCTGCCTTGCATGAAGATTGGGAACAATCAAAGGCTTGGGAAAGCAAACCTGAATAAAATGCTGGCTGAAATCGGATGCACTGGGCCACTGGCGCAGAACACAGTGCAACGTTTTATCAGGTACTCAATCAGAGTGGATCTAACAGACTCTAATTATGATGTTCTGTCTGTCGGGTCGATCAATTCACTTAAACAGACAGCTGTCTTCATGTGAGTGTCTGGAACCCTACTCTGATTGAGTCTTGACCGCAGAATGAGAGATCCACTCATAATAATAATAATAATTATAATAATTGTAATAATTATAATAAGTATTATAATAATAATAATTATTATTATTATAATTATTATTATTATAAAAATAATCATAATTATAATAATCATAATTATCCTACTGCAGTGGGGATGACTCTTATCGTATGTGTTAAAGAATATGTCACTGCGGTAATAAATGCATACCAATATGAAGGAATATCAAAGTAGCTTACGAATATAAAAAATTATTAAATCGATGATACTTTCTTTAATAATCGGTTTATCATTTAGGATAATTGTATTTTCCATTTGGTTTCTGGTTGTTTAACCGAAGAGAGTAGCGGTCTTCAAACTTGTACATTTAGTCCCGAAGATTGTGAGTTGCGTTACGGTGGGAGAGTGGTAAAGGTAAAGGTAGTCCTTTAGCAACTCTTGTTGCGTATTGATGCGTTAGTGAGTACGATTCCTGATAATGAAAAAAAGGTGATAGAGCAGTAAAAGAAGTAGAAAGTGAAAAAAAAACAAGAAGAATAATGAGAACAAAAGAATAATAAGGAGAACGAAAAAAAATAATGAGAATACAAAAAGAATAATGAGGAGAACAAAAAGAATAATGGGGAGAACAAAAAGAATAATATGGAGAACAAAAAGAATAATAAGGAGAACAAAAAAATAATGAGAATACAAAAAGAATAATGAGGAGAACAAAAAGAATAATGGGGAGAACAAAAAGAATAATGAGGAGAGCAAAAAGAATAATGATGAGAACAAAAAGAATAATAAGGAGAACAAAAAGAATAATAAGGAGAACAAAAAGAATAATGAGGAGAGCAAAAAGAATAATGAGGAGAACAAAAAGAATAATAAGGAGAACAATATGAATAATAAGGAGAACAAAAAGAATAATGAGGAGAACAAAAAGAATAATAAGGACAAAGAGAATAATAAGGAGAACAAAAAGAATAATAAGGAGAACAAAAAAGAATAATGAAGAGAAAAAAAAGAATAATGAGGAGAAAAAAAAGAATAATGAGGAGAACAAAAATAATAATAAGGACAAAGAGAATAATAAGGAAAACAAAAAGAATAATAAGGAGAACAAAAAGAATAATAAGGAGAACAAAAAGAATAATAAGGAGAACAAAAATAATAATAAGGAGAACAAAAATAATAATAAGGAGAACAAAAATAATAATAAGGAGAACAAACAGAATAATAAGGAGAACAAAAAGAATAATAAGGAGAACAAAAAGAATAATAAGGAGAACAAAGAGAATAATAAGGAGTACAAAAAGAATAATCATCATCATCATGTGTCTTACCGGTTGGCGTAGGTGATCATGTCCCTCCACAATCTTCTATCTACAGTGCATCGTATCAGTTCTGTTGTTGACTGTTTTCCATGCCATGACACCAAGCCATCCAGTATTTTCTCTCTTTGTCGTCCGCGATCTCTCTTTCCTTTTATTTTGCCAGTTGTAACCAAGTATTCCAACTTTCCTCTTCTCATGGCGTGCCAGAAAAATGTTGATTGCTTCTTTCTGATGTTTTTTATGAGCTCCCTTTTTGTGTTAGCCTTCTTGACAACTTCCTCATTGGTCTTTTTATCTGTCCAGGGAACTTTCAACATTCTTCTGAGAAATCCCATCTCTGTGGCCTCCAATCTTCTTTTCATTTGTTTGAAAAGAATAATGAGGAGAACAAAAAGAATAATGAGGAGAACAAAAAGAATAATGAGGAGAACAAAAAGAATAATGAGAACAAAAAGAATAATAAGGAGAACAAAAAGAATAATGAGGAGAACAAAAAGAATAATAAGGACAAAGAGAATAATAAGGAGAACAAAATGAATAATAAGGAGAACATAAAGAATAATAAGGAGAACAAAATGAATAATAAGGAGAACAAAAAGAATAATGAGGAGAACAAAAAGAATAATAAGGAGAACAAAATGAAAACTAAGGAGAACAAAAAGAATAATAAGGAGAACAAAATGAATAATAAGGAGAACAAAAAGAATAATGAGGAGAACAAAAAGAATAATAAGGAGAACAAAATGAATAATAAGGAGAACAAAAAGAATAATAAGGAGAACAAAAAGAATAACGAGGAGAACAAAAAGAATAATAAGGAGAACAAAATGAATAATAAGTAGAACAAAATGAATAATAAGGACAAAAAGAATAATAAGAGCAAAAAGAATAATAAGAGCAAAAAGAATAATAAGAGCAAAAAGGATAATAAGAGCAAAAGATTAATAAGAGCAAAAAGAATAATAATAAGGAGAACAAAAATAAGTAAAACAATAATAAGAACAAATTGGAGAAGTAACAGAAAAAGAAGTAAAAGATATAGAAGAAGATGAAAAGAAGAAAAAGAAGGTGGAGGTGAGGAAAGTTATAGAAAAAAAGGAGAAGAAAAGGGAGAAGAAGAAAGAGAGAAAGAAGTACAAGTATAAAAGGAAGTAGATGAAATAGAAGAATAAGAAACAAAGAAAGGAGAAGCAGAAGTACAAAAAAGAAGTAGGAAAAAAAAAAGAAGAGAAAAAGTATAAGAAAAAGGAGTAGAAAACTGAAGAAGAAGGGAAAGAAAAAATAGAAAAATTAGAATTTAAAGACAAATATAACGATGATTATGATGACGCTCATGATGGTTAAGAGGAAGAAAAAAGAATTATGGCTGATACGTTATGTAATAAGTGAAGGACAGTAGCAACATTTCACTACCTTCTCGCGGTCTGTCGCCAACGTTTGACAGGTCTTGCCACAGAACATTGCATTCACCACAGCCCGTCTGAAAGAATCTCTGTCTCTAGCCAGATCTCCCACAGAACGTTACATTCACCACAGCCCGTCTGAAAGAATCTCTGTCTCTAGCCAGATCTCCCACAGAACGTTACATTCACCACAACCCGTCTGAAAGAATCTCTGTCTCTAGCCAGATCTCCCACAGAACGTTACATTCACCACAACCCGTCTGAAAGAATCTCTGTCTCTAGCCAGATCTCCCACAGAACGTTACATTCACCACAACCCGTCTGAAAGAATCTCTGTCTCTAGCCAGATCTCCCACATAACGTTACATTCACCACAACCCGTCTGAAAGAATCTCTGTCTCTAGCCAGATCTCCCAAAGAACGTTACATTCACCACAGCCTGTCTGAAAGAATATCTGTCTTTAGCCAGATCTTCCACAGAACGATACATTCACCACAACCCGTCTTAAAGAATCTCTATCTCTGGCCAGATCTCCAACAGAACGTTACATTCACCACACACAGCCCGTCTGAAAGAATCTCTGTCTCTAGCCAGATCTCCCACAGAACGTTACATTCACCACAGCCCGTCTGAAAGAATCTCTGTCTCTAGCCAGATCTCCCACAGAACGTTACATTCACCACAACCCGTCTGAAAGAATCTCTGTCTCTAGCCAGATCTCCCAAAGAACGTTACATTCACCACAGCCTGTCTGAAAGAATATCTGTCTTTAGCCAGATCTTCCACAGAACGATACATTCACCACAACCCGTCTTAAAGAATCTCTATCTCTGGCCAGATCTCCAACAGAACGTTACATTCACCACACACAGCCCGTCTGAAAGAATCTCTGTCTCTAGCCAGATCTCCCACAGAACGTTACATTCACCACAGCCCGTCTGAAAGAAACTCTGTCTCTAGTCAGATCTCCCACAGAATGTTACATTCACCATAGCCGTCTGAAAGAATCTATGTCTCTAGCCAGATCTCCCACAGAACGTTACATTCACCACAGCCCGTCTGAAAGAAACTCTGTCTCTAGCCAGATCTCACACAGAACGTTACATTCACCACAGCCCGTCTGAAAGAACCTCTGTCTCTAGCCAGATCTCCCACAGAACATTACATTCACCACAGCTCGCCTGAAACAATCTCTGTCTTTAGACAGATCTCCCATCTCTTCAGTTGTCATGTTCAAGACTGTTTGAAGTCTTGAAACCACCTTCATCTTGGTCTGCCTCTGTATTGTCTTCAAGGATCATACTTTTCATTACTGTTTTTTTTTCCAACCCACTATGTCTTGTGACGGACCACGCACATGTTACAGAAGAATGTTCAGAATACCGTGGACGGAGAGGTGAAATACAATAATTTTACAGGAAATTACAATTTGAAGAACATAAAAAAGGAACAATTAATTAATGTCAGGTAACGCGACTTAATGGCCAATAAGGGATAGTTATCGATGGCAGAGTTTCAGGTAATGAGATAGAGAAATAGGCAGGCAGGCAGACACACATACAGATATGTGGATAGATATGTAGAGAGGCAGACAAGCAGGCAGACATACACACATACAGATATGTTGATAGATATGTAGGCAGACATACACACATACAGATATGTAGGCAGGCAGGCAGACATACACACATACAGATAGATATGTAGGCAGGCAGGCAGACATACACACATACAGATATGTATATAGATATGTAGGCAGGCAGGCAAGCAGAAAGACAGGACAGGACAGATAGGAAAGAAGGACAGACAGACGGACAGGACAGACAGACAGAGAGACAGACAGACAGAACGAACAAGACGGCCAGGACGGATAGACAGACAGAGAGACAGACAGAGAGACAGACAGACAGGACGGATAGACAGACAGAGAGACAGACAGAGAGACAGACAGACAGGACGGGCAAGACGAATAGACAGGACATACAAAAAGGACAGGACGGACAGACAGAGCAGAAGGGAAAGACAGACAGACAGACAGACATGACTGACAAGACGGACAGACAGAGCAGAAGGGAAAGGCAGACAGACAGCAGAAGGGAAAGACAGACAGACAGCATAAGGGAAAGACAGGACGGACAAGACGGACAGACAGAGCAGAAGGGAAAGACAGACAGAGCAGAAGGGAAAGACAGACAGAGCAGAAGGGAAAGACAGACAGAGCAGAAGGGAAAGACAGACAGACAGACAGACATGACTGACAAGACGGACAGACAGAGCAGAAGGGAAAGGCAGACAGACAGCAGAAGGGAAAGACAGACAGACAGCATAAGGGAAAGACAGGACGGACAAGACGGACAGACAGAGCAGAAGGGAAAGACAGACAGAGCAGAAGGGAAAGACAGACAGACAGCAGAAGGGAAAGACAGACAGACAGCAGAAGGGAAAGAAAGGCAGACAGGACGGACAGACAGAGCAGAAGGGAAAGACAGACAGACAGAGCAGAAGGGAAAGACAGACAGACAGACAGGACGGACAGACAGAGCAGATGGGAAAGACAGACAGACAAACAGGACGGACAGACAGAGCAGAAGGGAAAGACAGACAGGCAGCAGAAGGGAAAGACAGACAGACAGGACGGGCAGACAGAGCAGAAGGGAAAGACACACAGGACAGACAGA